>BJKM01000322.1:0-320000 GCA_015082035.1 Chaenogobius annularis
AGAACAACAACTGTAATTACATTACTTACTACAGGGTATTTCGGCTTTCCCCCTTTCCTCAATGCTTGGTTCCACCTCGTGATGTAATCAGGTGTCATTTAAGTGCATTTTTGAAGTTCGTTCACCTTCACAAGACTCACTCCGATCACTTCAGCACTCAAATTGCCTTTACTAAGATGGCAAGCAGTTGCTCACAGATTGAAGTGGCAAAGAAAAGCAAAAATATATATTTTTTTTTATTAAAACGTGCCAGTTTAAGTATTGCATGAACCCAGATAGGACTGTAACATGAACACAAATAAGTGTAGAAATATCCCAATATATTCTTTGTTTTAAACAATACATGGCCAAGTTTGTTAAATATTTGAGGTCTTTTTAAAATGCTTTTTTTTTGTGCGTGTGGCAATTTTTACACTGCTTTATTCAGTAACAAAGATGATGCCAAATCCTTGCATAATTTGCTTGTACCTATAGAGTTTTGGAGGCTCAGAAATCAGTTGAAATATATGCGAACATACAGTTTTTTTAAGAAATAAAACGACATTGCTTATGCACCAAAATGCAGTGTCTGGTATCAAATATAGGCATTGGTTAAAAAACTGTCTTTCTACTATTGTGTTTGTGGTTTCTGCTCAGCAACAGCAGCAGCAGCAGCAGCCTTGAGTCCTGAATCAAGTTACATAACATGCCTTTGTATTTGTAGTTACACCATTTTACCACCTGGAGGCGCCATCTTCACAACTAACCACAATGAAGGCCCTCAACACCTTTTATCACCATTTAACCATTTAGAAGTAATTGTCAAAATGCTTTTCAATTCATTAAAACAAGTTTTCAGGCAAATATTAATGAAACACACACAAAACTCAAACATTAAGATTAATTAATGCAAATCTAATCAAATAGAAAGGCACAATCATTTCAATTGGGTAAAGAAATGAAATACTTTTAATAAAATAAAAACATATTTTTTGACTTATTTCTGCATGTTCGAGTAATCTTGTATTGTCCTGCATTTGAGACTTCAGTGCTCAAATTATTATTATTATTTTTTTTTTAATTTTATGGATTTTGAAAATTAGGAAAATAACCTAATATGCAAACACTGAATATATGGAAGAGAGATGATGAATGAACAATGCTGCATGTGAAAAATGTTTGGGAAGGTAAATGAAAGAGAGGAAGTAGTAACTGAACAGTATGTGCATTATATAAATATTGTTAAGGTACCGCCCACTGGGTTTTTATTTAATATACATCAAAATTACACAAATAAAACATTTAAATCTGCCGCTTTTTATGGTGAAAAACCTGTATGAAGAGGCTAAGCCGTTTTGAACAGGTCAATGGACCCGTTTCTATTAATGAGACGACAATATTTTGGTTTAAAACTGAACAAAATATAAAATCATGACCTACATACGTGGTAGTTTATGACTAAATACCAAGAAAAATATAAAAACGTCTTAATTAAGAGCTGAAAAAACATGACTTTGGTAAACTGTCAGCCTCACCTGCATGCTTTGAGCACGTCTGTGGAGCTGGGGTAGATGGAAACGGAGGACGAGAGTTGGAGGAGGTGTGGGCGTGGGGCGGTGTAGCCTTGAGAGACCCTGTTTTGGGGGGTCGGGTTTCAACGGGCTTTGGGAGTCCTCTGAAATTCCCCCTTTCCCGTTCACAGCAGGAGGATTTGAATTCGTATTAGCTGGACTCGGCGCTCCCGTTGGCTCTGTGGATTTCGGCGAAGGCGTGGCTGTAGACATGGCCGAAATTGGGGAAGAGGCGGTTGAGCTATGCGCCTGAGGAGTTGATGGTTTAATTCCCGGATGGATATTGTTGACTTTTTTGTTAGTTCCTTGCGAATTTTGTTGAGTTTTCTGAATCGTCTTTGCTCACCGTTAACAGTGCGGATAGCCTAGGATTGTCTGCGCTTAAAGTCCCCGTTGTCTCACTGTTTTCCGTTGATGGTTTTTCAGTTTCTGTTTGAACGTGATTGGATTCGAGAGGAGATTTTGAAACTTCCTCGCCGTTTTTATGCGATGCCGATATGTTCGATTTTGTAGCGTCTTTGGTAGCGGTAATTGTGGAACTAGAGGTAGCCGAGGAGGAGGATGGAGAAGTTGGCAGGTGGTTTGAGTTAGCGGTATTATTGGTAGAATTCGGTTGAAGCGGCGATGACGTTGTCGATGACGCGTCTGTGGAATGTGCGACCTGATTGGACGATGGGCAGGAAGTGGAGGAGGAAGCGGGCGGGGCTAAACTGGCGTCGGGGGTCGTGTCAGAGCTGGAGGGGGGAGCGGCTGGAGCTGAGCCTTTCTGGAGCCCCTAAAAGAGAAAAATGATAGTATTACAAAATAGTTGAGGTTACATTTAGCATTATCAATATATCTATATAATATTATATACATCTATAATAATTATATTATAATATATATATCTATATTATATATATATATATATATATATATATATATATATATATATTATATTATATATATATATAATATATTATATATATATAATTTATATATATATATATATATATATAATATATATATATATATATATATATATATTATATATATATATATATATATAATTTTTATTTATTTTTTTCCCTCTTACAACAGGGAACAATTTAGACCAACACCACTACAATATAATTAAAACAAAGGAATAATTGTAATCGCCTACGAGCGAGGACTTCCTGTTTTGGTGACAGGCTACGTGCACATGCTCCCTCCACTGCTGCAGAAACTACCTTTAAAAATATTGTTCGACCCACATAATCCCAGAAGAGACGAACAAGAAATGAGTGGACAGGGAAAACACAAGACGCGGGCCCAGATGATGACGCTGCAGACGGAGAACAAGAATATGAAAAGTAAGATCCTGGATTTGGAGTCGTGTAGACCCGACCACCTCAGACTTGTGGGGATCACAGAAGGAGGAGATACTGAAAGTTTTCTGGAGAAGGTGGTGCCAGAGCTCCTTGTAGGCTCTGGAATTGAAGTCCCCCCCATCACAATAGAAAGAGCACATTGCTTGGGCAAACCAAGACTAGCAACTGATAAACCACAAGGTCCGATAATGAGGTTTCTTGTGTTATGAAGGCTGAAAAAGTTAAAGGAGAACTCCAGTACAAAGGCAATTGCATCTTCTTTGCCCCAGATATTCCATACGAGGTTTGTCAACAACGAGCAAAGTTACACCACATTTGTGAGGAATTCAGGAAGAGAAAATTGACATATGGGTTTTCTATCCCGGCGACTCTTCTGGTGACTTTTGAAGTAAAAAACCTGTGCTCAGAACACCAGGAGAAGCAGAGGTCCTTCTCAGGAAGATGCAAAACGCAGATAACTGAACAGAAACAAGAGATGGAGCCACCAGCAGCATAGGGTATGCGAGTTCAGGTTGAGGTCACATGGTGATACATTACTATTGATTTGAAGAGACTGATGATAGTGGTGTGATTTTGTTTGTTTTTTTTGACATCAGAGTTTATGTTCCATATTGGTTGTCTGTTTCAGTACATAAACTCTGTCTAGTTATATATTCCCTCATTGGAGTGCCAAAAGGGGGGGATTGGATTTGTGGGACAATTGAAAAATACATATATATTTTAAAATTTCAAAACGCTGTGTGTTTACAATACAATCAATCAGACTCATATTCACGGAGAAATTAGTCTAAGATGAGGAAGTGAATCTAGACGCAGCGAAAGGCAAAAACACTGCAGTTTAGAACCTTCCGCATTGAAATGAGACTTTCTCAGCCTGACCTGCCCCACGAGTCAAAAGACAACCCTACATATTTCTGTGTAAATATCTCATGTTGTTTTTTTGTATTTATATAGGCCGCACCTGTCTAAGCAGCAGGTGTCCAAGATCTAACATTAGATATTTTCACAGAAAGATGGTACACGGTAGTGATGCGCAGGCTGCCTTTTGACCGTCGGGTTGGGGCGGGCCAAGAAATCCTCAATTCATTGCGGGGCAGGTTGGGAAATTTTTACCCCATGTGGATTTTACAAAAAAGGATTAATGTTGGTGAGTTACACCTCTTGTGAAGTTGTAGTTCCAAAAAGATGCGTTTATTTCACAAGAAATATCACTATGAAACAACACATTTATATGTATAAAAGGCAGATTAAACTCATGATTCACTAACAATATTTAGCCAACTCACTTCATACCTTATATTCCCAATAAATTAACTGACTAACACAAAGTTTGGTCAACTAAAACACCATCTAAATGACCAAATGCTGACCACCCCAGTGCAAAATAACAAACATCAGTGGTAGTATTTGTACCTGAGAGTTGTTTTGGTGGAGGGCGGGGCATGGCGTTGAGTCCTGTGGTTTTGTGCAGGTTTGAGGTAGCAGCGCTCTCTCTCCTCCCTCCGCTGTCTGTACATAAGGCACGCCCCCATCCGCCTGATTACTACTACTACTATTACTACTATTATTACTACTGTTACTGCTCCTGCTAGGGGCCGAGTGCGGGGCACCCAGGGGCCCGTTGAGGAAGGGTCTTTGGGGGAGTCGGTGCAGGTTTGGAGAGGGGAGGGGGTGAGGGGTGGGGCCGTTGGGGAGAGAGGGCCGCACCTGTCCAGACGAGTTCTGCCTCATCTGAAAGAAATACGACATTATTGTAAAACCTTTGAAAGGAAATGACTACATCACCACCAACAAGTTGTATTTCAATGACAAAAAGTATTCATGTACTGTCAAAATATGGCCCTGTAATTACATCGTTTTAAAATCAAGATGGGTCCAAAAATTATATTGTTTATGTCCGTGGAAGTAAAACTAAAAAGCCATATTTACTTGTTTTGTGATTTGTCTTCAAGCCATTGTAAATTAGACAAGTGGCTTGACTTCAGGTTGTAGGTGAACTCAGAATTTATGTCTTTCGACAAAATGATGGAAATCAATTAATTGTACAAAGTTAACTAAATCTAAAAGGAAAACAATCTAATTAGACATCTGCTTTACTAAACAAGCCACAGCCAGATAAGATTGAGTAAAGAATATGTTGGTGAGTGTCCTTTTAGAGTAAATCGGTGGATATATTTACCTGCTGGTGCATCATATTAAGCTGAGCCTCCAACTGTTCTAACATCTGCAGCTGAGGAGGTTTAAGACTCGCCCGATTTCCTCTCAATTGCTCCAACAACTGGAAGAACAACACACATTGGGCACAAGGCAAAAGATATCCCGCCAATATTTTCTGTAGAAGAGCAGTGTACGTGGCTTGACCCCAAAAATTTATTGGTTTTCATTTTATTTTTGAAACCAAATTGGCACGGCTGAGATAACATACTTTGTTGTGAAAACCTTGAGCTTAATGGTAGTAAATGTTTAAAATAAATAATAAGCCACACACCTGTAGTTTCTGTGGGGAAAGATACCAGTTGGAAACTTGCTGCTGCGAGGAGTTACTGGCCCAAGGTTCGCCCTGAAGAGTCAAATAAATAAATAAAACACAAACATGATGTGGCTAAATGTTACGTGACCAAATATAACAAGCAAAAGGACTCCGAAAAATATCCAGAACACGCTCATTTTTTCAATTGTCTGTGCTTAAATGCGAGTGAATATTACCTTAGCAGGACTGGCTGCCCTCCTCCTCTTGGCGGGGCAGGACTCGTCTGCCTGGGACAGGGGGCTTATGTGGGGGGCAGAGTGGGACCCGAGCCCCCTCCCTCTGCGCTGTGGTTTGGCTTACACGCCTGATAAACCAATGGAGGGGGTGGAGGGAGAAGAAATATAAAATAAATACATTTAAATTAAATAAAAAATGGTGGAAAACAGTGATGAAGGAGAAAGAACCAGGGACAGAAAAGCCACAGCAAGAGAAACAGGGGTTAATTATTTAAAACACAACAAATACAAAAAATAAATTAAAAAGATTTAATTTCAAATATGGCTGCAACAATTATTGTACATTTATTAAGCGACTTATCGTAATTGTTAACTGTAAACAACAAAGGTAAGAACAGCTTGTCAATGTTGTGTAGCACTAGTTGCAACAAATACAGCCTTATAATTGTCAAGATACAAAGGAATATGAAACTATTAAATATTTAGTATATTGGAAAATAAAATATAATTGTTCTAAAATTGACATGTATTGACTTTCTAGCCATGTACAAAGTTGTGGCTGAAAGTTCCCATTGCAAATCAGGACGTAAATAAGCGAACATGAGATTTTGCCGATGGTATGAATGATTTCTAGGTGGAGTTCAGACACTAGGGGGCACCATGAAGGCTTTGGGAGCAACTGCAGGACATCTAAGGTCAACTACAACAGGGGAAGAAGACAGACAGGACCAATGGAAAGCCTAAATGTGCGACTCCCACTACAGAACTTAACCAATCACACCAAAGAAAGGCAAAAATAACTACATTGGGTTTAAAGCAGGATTAAAGCAGGTCTTCAATTGTTGTTGTCTTTGCCCACTCAATAAGTCAGTCTTATTTGAGTTAATGTTTTGTTATTTTAGCTAGCTCATAAACCAGGGTCACTCACATGTGGTCTAGTCCTGGTTTAGTCAAAATGTGTTTTGGTTATTGATTCGTTGGGAATTTGTTGTTTGTATTCCAGGGTGTAAATACATAAAAATCAAATATATATAATTTGATGGGTGTGATGGGTGAAGCTGAGTGACTACTTCTACTACAGTGAACAGAAAATAATGGTTAGCCCAACACATCCTCAGATGTAACATTTAAAAAGACTTGTAAAAGTCAGATTGGAAATAATACAATTCTGTAAAAGAACCCTCCAGAGCTGGCATTAAAATGTGTCCGAAACAAGAAACTTTGAGAAGTGATGAAAACCTCAACAGACGGAGCACAGGTGTACAGGAGATGGGGGGCTAATCCAACGAGCGGCCCGTGGACCAGATCTGACAGCCTAGGCAACATTTGCCATTAATGGGAACATAGTTTAAATGTTCCTCCATGACACGTCCTTGATGCATCTGTAAAATAGTGTTGACCAGCTTTTTCAAAACTCTGTCTCACTGGAATAAAAATTTTATTTCCAGTGAGACAGTCGTGAGTAGCACAACGCTGGACCAAAACTAAAGCAGAACAATGGAGAATTTGAACAGTTCATTTAAATGCCAGGTCTGAACAAAGCCTGTTTTTACGTAATATCTGAGGATGGAGAGCGGCTAAACCATTTAACCCAGAGTGCATAACCTGTGTAAAAGATTATTTATTTCAGCTCCTATAAATTAAACACGGGAAATAGGGATGTATATAGTAATAGTTGTGATAATACTAGCTTCTCTCACCTGCGGCGGAGCATTGCTTGGCCCCTGTCTGGACGTTAGTTCTGCTGGGATGGGCAGACTCCAAGCCTCCTCAATAAGGGGCAGCATTTTACTTTTACCCTGTAGGTTACTGAGCTGGGGGGAACTCAACTGAGCCTAAAGGGGGGAATGAGAACGGTGTGAAAAAATCAAAATAAATAATAAAAATAAAATAAAAATAAGAAAATGAAGACCCCTGAAGCAACCAATAGTGTTATAATGGCAGATATTAAATACCTTCTTACCAGGTATTACACTGTTATAACTTTATCGGTTGCTATGATGACCCAAAAACAAGGAAATGAAAGAGCAATGGTGAGTAGGTTTGAGCAGGTTGAAAACAGCAGCGGTTGTAATAAATATTGTAGTGATTTTGCAAAAGTAAAGCCACAAAAAACAGTAAAATGTATTAAGACAAACCAAAAAAAGCTTGTCTTAATGCAGAGAGGAAAGCTGGTGAAATTTAAACCATGCATTTGATCGTGAAAATCAGATGTTGAAGCCAGCAAAGATGACATAGGCTAAAGAAAAGGCCTCATTATTTTCTAATGGAATATAAAGACTCTTTTATGCTCATTAAACAACATATTTGTAATTGTACGCCATATGAGAATTAATCCCCGGTCCGAACTGGTCAGGTCAGTTTTGGTGGAGGCGGCCCCACGTGTTTTTAGTGTGAATGATGCTGTCGGAGCGCAAAGAGGTCACGGAGAAAGGTTTTAGGAGGATTTGTTCATAGAATCTGCGTCTCCAGTCGCCACAAGAGGAGCGTTGTGATTGGCTCCAGGCTTCATTCACAAAACTATTTTTTTTTTTTTATTAGCATTGTGTAAATCCTAACATAATGCCTCCATAATCCGTTTCATCCATGTAAGTGATTCCATGCCTTCATGACGCATTCAGGACTATAGTTTTCTGATAACTTTGTTGTTAAAGCACATGTTTTTTAACTAGTTTGTTTACAAAGTCCGCTCCAGTTTTAACCATTTGCGTCGCCTGCAGTTGTAGAAAGGTTTTGAGTTGTTGGTACGTATTTGTTACTGCTGTGGTGCTGTGGGAAGAGCATTTAAACGGGGGAAGCCATGGAGACATGGAGAGACAAGTTGTCAACCTGACTCAGTGACGGGGGTGAGGAGTTCAGATTGGTGAGAAAGAACCATAAAATGGTTGTAGAGCTGCGAAATATCCAACAACAAGGTTTACAACTAAGTTGGTGTAAGTCCTTATTCGTCCAGGAGTGTTCCATTGTCGATAAAGATTCAGTTGTAGTCATCTAGACACTGATTTTTAAAAAACAAGACGTTTCAACTTCCATCCTAAATTAATTCTTAATCTACAGCCCTAGTCCTGTTAATCTATTTGTTAACACCGTTTTAAGATTCATCTGACTAAAATTTTAGGGTAACAAAGATCATCAGCTTAAGGTGAAACATAAAACAGTGTTAACAAATAGATAAAGAGGACTGGTTATCGTCTCAAGGTGATCCGCCAGGTAGGCAGATTTTACACAGCCCAGAGTAGGATGAAAAAAAAGATCTGGGTTCCCAAACTGAGAATTACTTTTGTCTTGAGTGAAAGAGTGTCCAGATGACAACAACGGAATCTTTTTCTACGGAAGTTTACAACTGTAAAAATCTAAACTTAAAAAGGTCCGCTTTGTAACTATTCTGGTGGGGGGTGCGTCACCTGCTTGTCTCCCTGGAGATGTTATTGCTTTGCCAGCCAGGAAAGTTTCACAGCAAGGCATTAAACTAATCCATTTTGCTTTTTTCCCCTCAAATTACGTTACCGATGCAGCAGTTTTCATATATTTGATATAAATACGGCAATTTTCTGCAAATCTTTTTACAGGTGTTTTTATTGGGGGAAAACACTCTTCTTGTCTCCATGAAGGTAGATATATGTAGTGTCATACAGGAACATTCCAGGCAAAGTCATATCTCCAGGGACAACAACAGTTGGCGGACCTCCACACCAGAAAAGTTACATAGCACATCTTTAACAAAAGCTTAACCAGGAAAAATAAGGCTTAACCAAGAAAAAACTCATTAACTAAAACCAGAATTTATCGATATTTTAAAAACATATTATGCATTATTTGTATTGTTCTTTGTCTTTAATTCTCGAGTACCTTGACTTTAAAATTATCCATGTATTGAAAATTATGTGTTACTTTCTGTCAGTAGGGCATTCCCTCATCAGGATTGGTGTTGGGCGATCCAATCCATCTTCTGGATGCAGAGGGAATTACAATGGGGTAACAAACAAACGCTAGCTTGCACCGTAATGCTACAGTAAGCATGCAATTCCCATGAACGGGTATTGAGCACTTCTTCTCATTAAATTAACATAAGCATAAAAGGGTTAAAAAGTGAATTATTCTAACTTCTGGGGAAAACTATAAAACTAGCACAAGCAGCAGAGCATTGGTGACGATACATGTCCTGCAGCGCAACCCTGAGGAAATGATTGGAAGCTAAAATAATATGCGATTTTGATTCATCAATAGCTTCAGGTTCAAATTTTTTTAGCTGACGGTTTAATAAAATTTACATGAACAAACACATGAAATCAAGATTGAAATGTCATGAAAATGTCTAAATAGACATTTATTGACCAATTTTACTTAATTTCAATTCAATTTAAATTGCTTTTGCCAATTACTCCATCCATGTGTAAAGCATTACAGCTTGTTGGTGCATCTCAACCAAAAAACACTGTTTAGAAAACAAAACTGAACCAGCTTTGTTTTTAGTTATGGGTTATCAACAATAGGATTAAGCCTAGTATATGTTAACTGCAGATAAATTAACTCTCTCATTGGATCACTAGAATATACAACAAAATGTAACCTATGTGGCTATTGACAATTTGTCAACCAAAAACTTCTGTCCCTAAAATGAACCAGCCTTGTTTTAGTCAATATTTTATATCTCAACAAAACTAATATATAACCAATAAATTGCGTTCACGTGACATCACAACATTAATCTCTTACGCTTATGGGATTATGGTTAATATAATAATTACTGGGCTAATAAACACATGACACAAAAACTGGCACAAAGCTCAACATCACTTCTCTTTTTCCACAATAGCCTCAGAAAGCAGTGTCATTATTTTAAAATTTTCAAAAGTTTGAGGAGCCAACCTTTAACAGACATTCGTGGCTCATACATCTTTATAAAAATCTCCTATTAGAGTGATATAGGCCTCTGCCATCCATCTGAAATTATGACAGCATTAAAAACTAAAATGTAGACGCAAGTTATTAAAAAAACGAATCCACCACTGCGGAGCCAGTTCAGCCTGTGCACCTACCTGTAGACACTTGATCCTGTGCGTGAGAGCCGCGATGTTGCTGCAGCCTTTGCTCCTCGTGGCGTTGATGTAGCACTTGATGGCGTCGTGCGGTTGGTTACAGGATTCGTAGAGCGTGCCCAGGTCCATCCAAGCCGCCGCGTGGCTGTGGTCGAGCTGCACAGCGCAGATGTAAGCCTGAAGGGCGTCCATCGGCTGGTTCTGCTGCTGGTACAACACGCTGGAGGAGCACGAACAAGTCACAGTAAACCTCCAAACATCATAACCGCCAATTCTAAAGTTACATAAAATCCTTAAATGGCCTGCCTGTTTTTAGTTATTCATTTCAAGTAGTTGTAATCCAAAATGGCAGAAGATTAATTGTTTTTTAATGGAATTGTGACAGAATTATAACTGATTTGATACCGATTCCTGAGTCCCATCCAAGATCTATACAAATGTATGCAGTGCCTTGCCCAATGACAGTGTGCAGTGGTCGGAGCTATACTCTGAGCCACTGTCAATACATTGTTTTTTGCTGCAGGTGTTCATAATAAATGAGTCTTACCCAATAGAGCACCATGTATCTGCACTGGCCTCAGACTTGTCTATGGACTGACGATACGAGACAAAAGCGTCCTGGACTTTACCAATACTGGAGTAGCACCTGTGGCAGACACAGCACAGCATTCAAATAAATACACAGCCTTGTAAGTACCGGCAGTAGTATGAGTGTATGTTGAGTATGTGAGTTTTCTTGTGCTTTCCGTACCTGCCGAGGAAGTACCAGGACTGTCCTGATTTGGGGTCGGCCTCGAGGGACTTCTGCAGACACTGAATGGCATAACTGTCTCTGGTGGACCTGTCTCCGAGCTGCTCCACCGTGTGATGCATCCAGCCTGAAAATGAGAAACAACTATTTAATTATACTGTGAAAGGTGAGATAACTTAAAGAAAGGATGTCAGATGTTCTATTTATCTCAATAAAACCAGGAAAAGTTTCATGGAGATTTAACATTTCCAATACTGAGGAAGGTGTTCTCCAGTCGAAGTTTATCCAGGAAGTAAAAAACATAACAGGCACAAGGAGAACACTCAGTCCCAAACTTATGAAGCTGCAAGTTGTGTTATGTCTTAAATGTTTTTTATGTGTTTATGTGAAAACTTACTTTCATAGCTGCGTCTCTGATCATTTATCTCCTGGAGTGTTAGTGTGCATATTGTCTTACCTAGCTGCTGCAGAGTGGTGGCCTTGACTCGAGCCGGCAGGTCCTCAGTCTGCAGCAGGGCCTCGTAGGCTTCTTTAGCAGCTCGATATCGTTTCTGTCAAACACAAACATGACAAGAAAATGTCACCAACTAATTTTTTTTTTTTTTTTTTTTAAATAAATCCAAAAATCCAAATCCAAACCGGGCATTATACCCTGCAGTGTGAACATAGCCCAGGTCTAAATCAAGACCAACCCTGGTCTGAAGTGGAATTAAACAAGGACTAATCTATAAATTAAACTAGTAAACAGGAGAAAATGTTTTTTGATATAATAAGATGGGTCGCCGGCTGAATCAGATCATTTGGAGGGTCTGATCTGGCCCCCGGGCTTAAATTTAAAAGGCTTGTCCTAAACTATCAGTTTAGACATGTTTACTCCAAATAACATTAGTGCGAGTGGTTTTAAGAAGGAGAAGAGAGAATGCTGTGTGTCGGAACAGACTCAATTCTGAGGAGGAGAGACTGTCGCTGCTGCTGTTACAGGAGGAGGCGGAGCAAAATGATGACGACGCACGGACTGGAGAGGTTCAGAGAGAGAGAGGCTTTGGTCTGATTAAGGAAATTCACAGAATGGAAAAGTGTGAAGGCTAATTTTACACAAATGAAAAATAATTATATTATAATCTATAGCAGAGCTGTTCTCACTGGGGGCCACATTTTGAAACATATACGGAGCGGAGGGCCACAGATGATATGACAATGTGAATGTTGCCTTTGATGTAGTTTTGATGAGCCTCCACACCTTTAATAAGGCTGGGAACATTATTAGGTCTGTATCTCATCAAAATGTGTAATACTTAGGTTATTATAGTAGAATCTTTCCAATTTTACATTAAAAAGTACTGTCCCTGAGGGCCAACAAAAATTGGTCTGAGGGCTGCATTTGGCTCCCGGCCCATAGTTTGGACACCCCTGGCCTATGGTCTATAGCCTATACCTATATCTATATCTAAACATAGTGCGACATATATGATACCAAGGGGTGTAACGATTCAGGAATCTCACAATTCCGTTTGATTCTCGATTTAGGACCTACAATTTGATCCACTCTCTTATATTTGAGTTTAATTTATCTTCTTCATATGAGGTGAACTGCTTGATGCATTTTGCCTGTGTTTATGCAAAAAAGCTCACATATATGTGGAATATGATAAACAAGTGTTTCTGCATCTTTGTAACAGTTGGCTGAAATGTTTGTCAGATTTACTTCACTGTCCCTATGTGCGCATGTGTGTGTGAGTGTGGTTCCTCTGCCCCTCCTCTCGCTCAGTGCTCTTCTCTCTTCAATAACAAGCATAGAGGAAGTTTGAAGCGGCGAGAATAGTTTCTGACTTGGCGTGTCGTCAAAGCCGTGTCATGCGCACTGCGCAGACACAAGCATGTTTGAGAAGATGCCCGCAATTGTCCGTGTGACATTAGTGCGGCGCGGAGCTGTCGCGCCAATACACGGTGCGCTCGGCGGGCTGTCAGGACGTGTCTGTGGTGCAGTTTTAATATTAATTTTCAGCTTCAGTTTTTTGTTGATCCTTATTTTAGAATAAAAATGAAGTCCATGCTTTTCCCATAACATCGGTATCGGCCTAAAATTTCATCAGTGCAATATGATTATTATATATATATATATTTTTTTTAAATTGTGACAGGCCTATCCGACAGCGATGTTTGTTCTTTGTCGCAGCGGGGGAGGAGTGGTTCAGCGCTAGGCAACAGGCCGTATGGAATTGTAGTTCAAACTATTAGCGGCGGGACACTAATAATAATTATCGACGGCCGAATTTGGCTCGTGGGTGGTGAGAATGGGACCTCACTCATTTCACCATGGTGCAATGTAAGTCCCTTTGTCAGAAACATGCGTAGAGTTGTGTTTTGTTTTACACATGTTCTAAATCCATGAAGGTCCTCTGTGGTTTTTAAAGTCGAATTCACTTTTACAAGACCTATTCTGATCATTGACGCGCTCAAATTGCCTCAACTACACAAATTAAAAACTTTTAACACTAGCTGTTGTTTTAAAGAACAAATATTATGCATTATTAGCCTTTAAACATGCTTTAGTTCAGCATCTCATGTTTTAGAACTAAAAATAAATTGTTTATGACAACCAAAATTACACTTGGATCTCTGTTGTTTATCCCAGCACTGGCAGAGTTTTTGCTACAGAAGGAATTATACATGTTAATACTAAAATACTGGAACATTTTCACAAGATTCTAGTAACCATGCAGTTGTACTGATCGTGATTAGATGAGAAATGCACAGATCAAGTCAAGCAATGATTTTTGTACTTGAAAACAACGAGATTCAGAACAAACTTCAGACGAGATTCAGAACAGAGAGTTTTTGACGCTTAGAGGGAGAGGATTTTCTAGCCAGGATTAATCGAACTAGCGTGAATGAACATAAATGAAACAATCATGTTTTTGATGAAGGAACAATGTTATGATGTGGTTAAAAGTTTAAAAAGGTAAATTTTACATAATATGTGTCCTTTAAAAGCTTCCATCTAGCTTCAATTCAATTACAGGTGTTTTATTCCTTTAAAAATACATGTAAAGGCATGCTTTTTCCACTGTGAGCGGGCTCGCCTCTCCACAGATCTGACCTGTGATCTTTCTCTTGTCTCCATGGAGATAGACCTGTTGAATGCCATAGTGTGGAACAGCCCATAGCGATAACATTTCGCCTCCACAAAAGTTACACCTTTAACCTATGATCTTTAATGACAGTGCAGATCTACTGGCCCTTAGATTTCTAGTGTATTTCTCTCCTCTAAGACTCTACATGAGGAGAGCACCAGAATACAAAACAACACAGGGGGCGACAGACTTCCCTGTTTCCAAGGCAACCCACAAATCCACCAATCACTGGCCTGAAATCCCCAAATCGACTAATCATGAAGCAGTGTTTCCCCTTCCCACTCAAAGTGCATTTTGATCGTGGTTAATTTCATGGGGATATCCCTGTGTTTAAAGATGAAATACTGGTTCAGAAGAAGATATAAAATGTATAATAAATATCAATAGCTCAGCTAATAAAATGTAGTGTGAAAAAAAACCCAAAGAGAGACAAATAAGCTTAAAAAGATTTTTTTGTCCAAAACTGAACTCATCAGCTTTATAAAGTGACAAACGGCAATATTCCAAATTATAATAAAGTGTATTATTGAGGAAAATCGCAAATCATCACATTAGTTTTTGGCATTTTTGATTCAATAATGTTGCCATCTTTATCATAAAACATTTCTATGTGTTTAGAATCTGTAATCAATGAGCACCTAGCTTGTGATCTAGATGTAAACAATTATTTTAATAGTTTATTAGTCACGATTGTTCTGATTGATCGTTGATAAGAGTAAGCAAAAAAGTATGATAGCAATTTTACTCAAAGTCTGCAATAGAGAAACTATTCTTATAACAGACAACATGATGTTAAACAGAAAGCATCGCTTACCTGTATTTCATATAGATGAGCAATGTGGAACTGAACTGCAAGAGATAAAATCAAAAAGTTAGTGGAAAATAGGAGCTAAAATATTATTCAAAATGTATTCAAGGTTTAGATATATAGTGGTATAAATGTATAATATAAGTTTTCCACGTATTTTATAGTTGAGGAGAGACGGCTCGCACCTTCCTTTGTCTGTAACGCTGCAGAGTGTGATCTGAGCAGGCTGAGCAAGTGACTTTTAGAGAGAGGAAGGCAGAGAGAGAGAGAGAGAGAGAGAAGAGAGAGAGAAGGCAAGACGAGAGAAGAGGAGAGAGGAGAGGAGAGAGAGGAAGGCAGAGAGAGATAGAGACAGAGGGAAGGCGAGAGAGAGAGAGGGGAAGGCAGAGGCAGAGAGAGAGAGAGAGGAAGGCAGAGAGAGTCTAGGAAGAGAGGGGGGAGAAAGAGGGAAAAGAGAGGGAGAGAGAAGGAATACTATTAAAAGATGTAAGAAGGGCTAAAGGAGTAAAGGAGTAAAGAGAGAAGTAAGAGAGCGAGGGGGAGAGAGACAAAAAAAGGGGTTAGGGAGAGAGTAGTTGAGGAAGAGAGAGAGACATGGAGAGAGACTGTGAGAGAGAAAAAGAGGAGAGAGAAGTGGAGGGGTAGAGAAGGGCGGGTGAAGTGAGAGAGCGAGGGGACAAAGAGAGCAGAGGGTGAGGCGAAAGGGGTGGACGGAGCGGAGAGGAGGTAAGGAGGTGGCGTGGGGAGTGAAGTGAGGCGAAAGAGAGGGAGAGTCGAGGAGCTAAATTGATGTGGAGATGCTGGTTTCCACGGTAACAGGTGGAGGAGACGGGAAGAGGATGCAGTGGAATGGGAATCATGTTGTGAACTGAACTACACCATTTATACTCCTGTACACTTACACACAGTTACACTACAGCCTGAAAGAGGGCTTTTCTCTGGTGGAGCAAAAACTACAGACGTAACAAGAACTAAAATACCATGATCACAATGTCTCACAATAATAACATGGACAGTAACAATATCAAACAAAAAAAAAATTTAAAAAAAAAAAAATCTTTTCTCTTCTGTCACGAAAAGCATGTGTTTTGGAGCAGAGTTTCAGACTTTGGGGGGAAAATATCTGACTATTTTGTTTTTGTGTTCGATGGCACTGATTAAAAGTATATCTTCAATATGATCATGAAATCACTACTGAAAGACATTTTATTTGTATTTGAAAAGAAAATATGTTTGTTTGGTTTTTTTTTAGGGCTCGCTTGTTCCCCTCACGTTTGGACTCGTAGTTTGGACTCAGCCGGGACAGAAATGACGAGTGTTTGGAGCTTTGCCAATCATATTGATGCATTCTTTGCGTTTTGGCCGTGGTAAGACACAAAGGCGAGCGAGACAAGTCCAGTGTGTAATGTTCTGAGGCTTCTGCTTCACTCAGCACAGCACAAGGGGTCAAAATTCAATCAAAAAAAAAAAAAAAAAAAAGGAAAATTGTCCACCGACCCCTTGAAGTTTTGTACCTTGCTTTTGTCAAACTGGACCTTGGTGAAAGTTTGTTTGTACGCCAGACATAGACCATGATCCTTTGCTTCATTTCAGTGTAGAGAACATGAAGACATAACTTCACAAACGTCACGCAGATTCACATGGTTTTGCATGACAACACCCACCTAATGATCTAAAAAACAAACTAAACCACTGCGGCGTCTGGCAAAATTAGACTTCTTGTGCATCCTTGCCGCAGACCTGCTCGGCGGTCAGCGTAACAGGGCAAATTGGGTTTAAACCCTTTCCATGTCTTGAGGGACCCGAACCGCACCTGGACCGGAGTCAGTGACACCAGGCGTTATAATGCACTTTTATACCTTAATTCTATGGAATATAACAGTAGTGATTCGTACCAAAGGCTTGTCAAGGTGTTTCCACAATTCTATTCCCTCTACATCAGGGGTCTCCATCTGGCTGACCAAAGGCCCTGAAGGTCCCAAATGCTATTTTCAGTCTGGCCTGGTTAATTAAGCGTGACAATTATCGAAATGCGATGGGAGTTATGCTGTTACTCAGACAGTGAATCAGTCACAAACGAGCCAGTTAAAAGAGCCACGCTCCTTTTAGCGAGCGGTGCATGTGTGTGTGTCTCCCTTTACCTCTCCCTCTTTCTCTCGGACATGTGCAGATCGCATGTGAAAACAAGCACGTCCACGGAGATGTTAAATAGGCAAAAATATACTGTATGCGCGCCGATAATTAGCAATCGTTCAGCTGCAACGTGCGGTGTTGTGCGTGCCATTTATGTCAGAAATGAGACAAACACTGCCCAAATCCTCAGTGATTGTCATGAGTGAGAGCAGGAACACAAGGAGCAAACAGGCAGAGAACACATGAGAAGAGGAGCTGAGTTCTGATGGCAGGAGAACAGAGGAGTGACTGAGAAATTAGCCATTACAAGACATTAAGGTGGCTTAATTGTAAAAGAAATAACAAAAAACAAAAAATGAATCATTATTAAAATCACATTTGCTGATTATGCTCAGTTTCTATTAAATACACCAAATTTAGTTGGGGAGAGCTGCTCTACAACATTGCACTAAATGCTGTACTGCAAAATTAATATTTAGGCAATATTGTATTGTGAGATTTGCATGTCATTACACCTGTATCCTCTGACATGTTAGTACCATGTCTGAGGAGCTCAGGGGCCGGCCTCCCTCTGGAGCCAGGATTAGCTGTGCATGTGACGAAACGGAATTTTATCTGCACTTTTCTCTTTTAAAAGCAAATGTTATCATTATTATGTATGCTTTTATTTGTCTCTATAGTGATTTTAAAGTATTTTCCCTGTTCTGTAACTCACTAGGAATTACTTTGTGTACGATTTGTGCTCTACAAATAAACCGTATGAATATATATGGACCAAATGTATTACCAGCTGTATAGATTTTTGTTTGTAGAAAACGGTACTTACTTTCAGCTTTGGACAAAGTGCAAGGGTTGGAGTCAATCAAAGCCAGCTGAAAATGCTGAAAGGAAGGAAAAAAATATTAATGAACAGAATTGTCATTTTGTGAATGATCTCACACTTTCCAGTAGGGTTAGGAATATGTCCTTATGGAGATGTTGTCATAATGGTGCTTCTCTATTTAATGCAGCTCCATAGATACAGTAGCGTCTGAAGTAACGCTATTAATGGATAAAGATTAGAACCATTCGCGGCGCGCGTACGTACATGCAATATACGGCGGTCTGTAGTTTAGAACCTGCCGCATTGAAATGAGACTTACTTGGCCAAGCTTGGTCAAAAGACAAACCTGCATTATTACCGTGGAACAATATTTCTGTGTGAAGATTCCATGTTACAACGTAACACACACTCGCTAAGTACAAGCGCAGGAGCAGATTATACGGCCCGTATACGTACAAAATCTTTTTTCTTTGTAAATATCGTTGGCGCGGCTTTTATTCAGGAGCGGTGTATAGCCCGAAAAGTACAGCATGCATGTATGTGTCTAAACTAAATTTAGTCATTTACAAGAACAAAGTCAGGTACCCCACCTTTAACCTGTCACCTCTGAAATTATGTTGAAGGAAATGCCACACGAGCTTCTCTTCATGTAGATGGTATTGCTTTGCCTAGAATGTACGGTAGTATGGCATTTATATATTTTTTTATTTTTAAAGCTTTACTGGACAGGAAAGTTCAGCGTGACATGGGGGAGAGAGAAGGGAGGACATGCAGTACATTGTCGGAGTCGGGATTCGCACTCATAACACTGCAGCCGGCTGCACTTGGAGCCTGGTATACGTGTGCTATGCCTTAACCACTCGACCACCGGGCAGCACGGGCTTTAAACTTATCAATCTCTAAGGACACCAGCAGGTGACATGACCAGACCAAATGGCAGTTGAGCAATAAAAACACCAGTAATTGAATAAATGCAAGACAGGTATGTATAATGCCCTACTGAGGAACATTGCAGGAAAAGCAATGACATCTGCATGAAGACAACAAGTGGCAAAGCTGGTGTACTTTCTATGATTGGGTGAACAGTTGCTTTCAGTTGTAAAAGCGAAAATCACATTACTTATCTAGACATAAGCACTGAGATATTGTCCATTTGCAGTGGATTTAAACAATCAAAGCAAAGTCTGGACTCTGCAGACGCTGCAGATGATGTCTCAAACTTAAAGTTGTAATGATATACACCCATTTTAATTATACATTATAATTATAAGTAAATATGTCAAATGTATTTTCTTTATTAAAAAAAGGTTAAAAATTGTAACGCTGTCACAAAATAATTTTATCAAAATGGCAAAATTACTATACATCAACATCAACAGTCAACAATATCAGTACTGTATCACCAAATTTAGACAGGACAGGTGCAGCGTGAAAAGGGGAGAGACATTTTAACTCTGACCCATGACAACGCGGTGGTGGCAACACACAGACACACACAGACACACAATGCACCCAACCACTTCACCACCAACAAGCTCGACATATTGCTATTTTACTATTTTAACACATCCGTACTCAAAGTACAACCTGTTCCTTACCTTTAGACTGGACTCATAGTCCGTGTTGACCTTGCACATAAGCCCCAGTCGCAGATGGATCTCTTTGGCTCGAGAAAACCCGGGGTCGATGTACAGCACCTCCTGAAACGCTTTGATCGCCCTGAAACAAGCAGGGGGAGGACCTGTCATGAAGCATATAAACAACACTGCTCTTGTGCCAATCCAGCATGCTCTAATCCCGACTGCTTAATGCAGAGGGCAACATGCAATCCAATGTCGTGTCCATATGTCCACCCTATACTTATCTTCAGCTATACATCACTTCCTGGGCCACCAGAAGATCCCCGCCCCCTTTTGGGTGAATTCAAAAGCAGTGTCCATTTGGGCTGGGTATTGCCTAGTACCTCATGAAAACAATACGTATCCCAATACAGTCCACGATGCCATACGACCCCCGAAACAGCGAACTTGATACAATACGCGTCCTGATTCACGGAGATCCCTTTAAACCAATGTGAAAAAGTTTCCTAAAATTATGTTATGATTAATTAGAGTGACAAAATGCATTCGGATGTTCACACTGTCCTCACTATCGGAATACAAGTGTCCTATGATTAAAGTCACATTTTCAGCTCATCAGATTCATGTTCAAGCGAATCACGATACACATCTCTGTATCGATATACGTATTGCCAAGAAGTCCGCCACAATATCGATACATTGAGCACAGCCCTAGTGTCCATTGAAATTAAATAGATGTGATCGATGGTAAACTTCAACTAAACCTCCCAAAACTATATTTAGTCATTTCTATCACAGAGCCAAAGACAAAAGGAATGCAAAGGACCAGAGTTTTGGCTTCAGACAATTCACACACGTTTTAAACTGACCGACTGGATCAAAAGCTAATTATATATGCGCATATCAGATGCATGTGTTTTTATATCAACCAACTGCTAATGTTCACGGTTTATGATAAATGAGCTGGCAATCATGAAAAATATATGAATTTGTTTGGTATGAGAACCTAAGACCAATAAACTATAACTGCATCTGTGGGTTCATTTATTCAAGCTATGTTAGCAATACCTAGCAGTTGCTGGTTATTGCTAACATACATGAATAAAAAGTATTAATTTTGGATCCCTTAAACAAACACATGGAGCCTGGTTGAATATTTACATCATTTAGTGAAACTAAATGGATGAATGAGTATATATTTCAGCCACTGTGGGGAGCCGTTCGTTCACCCGAAGGAGAGGACAGCTATTGTCTTTATCGTCTGTTGGTAGTAGGGCTGGTTACCGTTATTCAGTACCAAGTAGGAGTACTGAAGTACTAGAACCTTCTTTTGGTGCCAGCTTCGGTTCCTAGGCTTAAGATATCCGCGCCAATGAGTGAACACAACACAAAAAAAAACAAACAGCGCAGACACCAGACAGTGCGCATGACTGAGCCCTGCACTAATAGTACGTTTTAACTTTAGTCCTTTGTGTCCAAGCAAAGCTCTGTGTATAATCTTACTGTAAACAGAAGAGCTGAAGAAACAACGTAACATACAGTCATCAGTGCGGAGCCTTGTGTCAAAAGGCTGCATGTTGTGCTTCATAATAAATCCACATCCACCTGCAGTGTCCGGGTGAAGTTGAAGACAAGGCTAATATGATCCAAACTTCGCCGTAGTCCTCGTGCTTGGTCCATGTAAGAGTGTAATCTCACAGTAAAAGGTGGTGTGGTTAAAATCTAGGGGTGGAGCGCGTCTGAGTAAAAATGTGGTCGGAGTCTGCGTGAAGTTGGGAAAAACTAAAATATGACCCAATCTTCACTATAGCGGTCCTCTTCCGTCACGTAAACACGGAGTAAATGTGCCATACGCATAGTAGAATCAGAATAAGTTTATTGCCATTGTCGAAGAACAGAATTCACAAACATAGGAACTTGTCTCGGTATTAAGGTGCAACATAAAACACGAGCAATAACAAAAACAACATAAATGAAATCAAAGGGGCATGCATTAGGAAACAGTTCAAATGTATTATACAAGATAAAAATAGACTTACTATATACATAAGAATTTACAGCTAAATTTACAGTTGTAGTGCAGTGAATGATTGATTAAGTTGTAGTTAAAGTGGCAGGTGCTAAGAAGTGTTCATGAGTCCAACGGCAGAGGGAAAGAAACTATTCTTGTGGCGCGAGGTTCTGGTCCGAATGGACCAGAGCCTCTTTCCTGAGGGGAGTGGCTCAAATAGTCCGTGTCCAGGGTGAGAAGGGTCAGCAGTGATCCGACCTGCTCGTCCCAGAGCCCTGGAGACGTACAGGTCCTGCAGAGATGGAAGTCTGCAGCCGATCACCTTCTCAGCAGAACGCACAATGCGCTGTAGTCTCTGTTTGTCCCTGGCTGTGGCTCCACACGTGATGGAGGAGGTGAGGATGGACTCAATGATGGCCGTGTAAAACTGCACCATCATCTGCGCTGGCAGCTTGGCTTTCCTCAGCTGTCCCAGGAAGTACATCCTCTGCTGGGCCTTCTTGATGAGGGAGCTGATGGAGGGCTCCCACTTGAGGTCCTGGGTGATGGTGGTGCCGAGGAAGCGGAAGGAGTCCACGGTGGTGATGGGGGAGTCTGTCATGATGAGGGGGGGCTGTGACTTTCCTGAAGTCCACGATCATCTCCACTGTCTTCTGGGCGTTGAACTCCAGGTTGTTACCGCTGCACCAGGACACCAGCCGATCCACCTCCCTCCTGTTGACAGACTCATCCCCGCCCGAGATGAGCCCGATGAGGGTGGTGTCGTCCGCAAACTTGATCAGTTTTACGGAGTCGTGGCTGGAGGTGCAGCAGTTTGTGTACAGGGAGAAGAGCAGAGGAGAAAGTACACAGCCCTGTGGAGCTCCTGTGCTGATGGTCCGAGTGTCTGAGACATTCTTCCCCAGCTGCACGCACTGCCTCCGATCCGTCAGGAAGTCAGTGATCCACCTGCAGGTGGAGTCGGGCACGTTGAGCTGGGAGAGCTTGTCCTGGAGCAGAGCAGGGAGGATGGTGTTGAACGCAGAGCTGAGGTCCACAAACAGGATCCTGGCTTAAGTTCCCGGGGAGTCCAGATGCTGCAAGATGAAGTGGAGTGCCAGGTTGTTGGCGTCGTCTACAGACCTGTTGGCTCTGTAAGCAAACTGCAGGGGGTCCAGCAGGGAGGAGGTGAAGGACTTCAGGTGGAGCAAGGCCAGGCGTTCAAAAGAAACGTAACCGCGTGATAGTACATGTGAGCTGCGTAAATGTGTGGCTCGTTCACTTGTTCGCGCAGTTTTTGAGTTACAACTGGACAGACATCAGAGAAGTATTTGTTAGATCTTATTTAAAAACTTTAAAACTGAGTTTCAGTAATTAAATGCTGGGGAAATTGTTTTAGCACTATTTTGGCCATTCATTTACACTTTACATTGAAAAGCAGGTATTGTTGAGTATTGGTATCAGAAAAAACGGTACCCAGCCCTAGTTGGTAGCGAGTTCATACATCCGTGAGAATGAGAGGCTGATTTCCCGTGGTTCTGATAGTAGGTTCTGAATATTCAGAGTGAAAATGAATGTTTTATCCAAAAGTGTCCGTATGTTGACGACATTTATCTTTTATAGTTGTGTTCAGATGTGCAGTGACTAAGGTTGTGTTCACATTTGCACAATTACCAGGGCAGCAATGGCCATTAAAGCTCAATTACAGACCACAATGCATTGAGACAGACAGGTTCTTTTGCTTTTCACATATCAAGCCAACCAAAATAAAAAGATATTGCCTTTAGTTTTACATAGGATATCAACATAATTTGTGCTAACTTCAAATTAACCTCAGAATTTCAGTTTTACCGCTGCCTTCTTTACACATTAGGACTAAAACCATTAATCAGATTAATTGTGACCAGACAAAAAATAATCAGTGTATTTTGATCATGGTTATCTGGACTACACAGAGATTAAAACACACACAAAAAGACATTTTAAAACAAATTAATCAATAATACACTTCATCTAAAAGCCTTAAGTCGCCATGATTCAACCTTTTTTTGGTAAAGATCTTAAAATTCTCAATGCACCAGCAAAATAATCGTTTGACCAGTCGATTAATCAAAAAGAATTGCAGCTTAGTTGACAACAAAAATCAGTTACAGTCCGAATGCAATTATTTTAATATTAATAGTTTTTTGTTACTCACCACTGAAAGGCATTATAGTGGAAGTAGACCATTCCCAGGCCGTACAGAAAGGCAGCATTCTGTGTTAAAAAACAACATTCAAATTCAAATAGACTAGTACTTACACATCTCTTTAGTATTGTGGTTGAAGTAGTAATAGTAGTAGTAGTGGTATCTTCACCACTAAATATTGGAAATGACTCAAAGTTCCTTCGCGGTTACGTCTTTATAAATACATACAGTTTTGTAAAAGTCGTACCTTCCAGTAGTCTGTCTGTAAACTGTAGTACCTCTGGTATGCTGATAATGCTGCAAATACAACAGAGAGATTATTAGAACAATGAGGGGTAGAAACACAAGAAACTAGCATTTTAATTCGGAAAAAAAACATTATAATAATTTTTAAATTTGCCGTTTTAAAATGTCTCAACTGAACTTGACATTTTACTCTCAAAAGGCATCGGCCACCTATAAACGCACAGTTTAGTTTTTATATAGAAGCAACGACCAGGAATCGCTGCTTCAAACCAAATGCTAGTCCAACTGTTCTTTTTTTTTTTTTAATTATCGACAATATAAAAGTAACTGAGTGAGACCTTTTGGATAGTCTTCCAGGAGCAGGTTGAAGTGCCCAAGTTGACAGAACAGCTCCGGCTCCACTTTTCCCTCGGCCTTCAGGATCAGCGAGTCGTAGCAGCGGACAGCCTGGCAAAAGGAACAATAACCGCCTGTTAGAATGTGTTACAAACGAGAAACGAAAACTAGGGAATACATGTTTAGCTATTATTATGCAAATTAAAGGTTTATCCCCGCACATTTGTCTCTAGGAGGTTGCTTGCTGAAACCATGCAATGTCTTTCTTCAGTTACTATCCGCGAAAAACTAAGCAAAATGTTCCAATGTTTGAGTCAATTAATTTACCTAATTAAAAATGAATACAAAATGTCTGTCAGAATTAATTCCCTGAACATTAACAAGACTTTTAACCAGTGCCATTGAAAAACTAAAAATAGTCTTTATCATGTAATTTATCAACTCTCTCTTTGCAAGAGCGCAGGGACGAAGAGGCTGCACTTTGGCTGCGCCGTTACAGACACAGGACTACCGAGTGATCCTCAATGCTTTGGGGAGGGGCCATGGACCACCGTTAAAAGGTTTGTAGGAGATGGCACACCGCACTCCCTCTGTGCTGCCGTCTGTGAGTGCAGGAGGAGTTTGACAGACACCTTTTTACAACCCCTCTGCACTGATTTTGACAAACAATTTTATTTGCACACTCTAAATCGTGATTAAATTAAAAAATTGTGCACCCCTACACCCAACTCCTCCTATGGGTCAACCTCTGTCAGGCTCAGAGTGATTGACAGCTCGATTTCACCAATTACAGTTAAGTGGGAATGCTCAGAAGAAGATGGATTTGTTTACCTCTTAAGGAGTATGTATGAGAGTAATGTTTTCAAATGTATTCTTTCCAACCTTGGAAGCACAAAGGCCCTCTCGCTCCGTGGTCGTAAGCAGCAACAAGAATGAATAGACGAGATGGAAATGAAGTGCTAATTTTTGTACAGCAAAGTCTAGAGAGAGAAGACGTTCGTAGAAAGAGAAAACAAGGTCCAGTGTCTCAGTGACAGCAGGGCAAATGAAGCCGAAGCCATCGCCAATTTAAATCTGAATACCTAAATGCAGAATCTCTCGGCCATTTTCGGGACACTCTTAAAGTGCCTGACAGGTTGGACCACTCATTGCACTAAAATGCAGTTTAGATAAATATATTTAGAATTTTGCTAAAAAAAAAATGATAAAAATGTTATCACAGAATGGCACATTTTTCAGGTTTTTAATTTCTCTTCCCGTTTGTAATTGATGAAATCACACTAAGATATTACCCAGATGTCATACGAATATATGAGAGCGACTTTATTTTGTTGAATTAACGTTTAGAGGTTAAAAAAATGTGATTTTTTTTTTTTGTGTAAATTATGCATAAACTTTGACTGGAATGAGTGTCCTTAATGTGATGTTACTTTTTGTCATTTTCTACAGGTTTTTTTAAAAAAAAATTCTCCTCAAATACCAACTTGATTGGTGTAAACCTATCATTTATACGTACAACAGGTATAAATACACCAAATAAAGTCAAAATTAGCAAATCATAAAAACCTGAAACCAAATTTCTTGGCAGGTGTTTAAGCCAGATGCCCTGGCTGTGGATATGAAGTGCATCACTGTGATTGGAGCAGAGCCAAAAGTGTGCTTCAAGTGTTTTTGTCTGTAATCAGACTGAAAAAAAAACCCCCCTTAAAGCTTCACCTGGGTCAAATTTGATCAAAATCTGTCTTTCACTGATCCGTCACAATGTTACGACTAAACTTTTCATGGGGGGGGAAATTATATAAACAATATATAAACAATATAATTATTAATAACAATTTATCATTATCATATGGTTTTATATTTTTAAAGACCTTGTCAGGATCAAAATATCATGGTTTTGGCATCATTACATCATCACTACTATTCAGTCCATTCTTTTTTTTTAAATTATTGGTGTGATATTTTTTTTCCACATAAATTCACTTTGTGTGCGTGTGTGTTTTTTATAGATAAACCAAACCGCTAGCTCTCAAAAACGTCAGAAACGTTTACATTTCTTGTTCCGTCCGTGTTAAAAGCCACAGGCTGCTAGTTCCACATATCTTATCTAGAGCTGGTTTTTGTATTTTTTCAGTATTGAAACTAGATACTTGAGCAATTTGACTTTCCTTTAACCGTTTTAGAATGATCTTGAGCTTTATCAGAACAGGTTTAAGAACACATAGTAACATTAAGAAAGCATTTTGAATTGATCAATCATTATTTTTCCATCCATCCATCCATTTTCTACCGCTTGTTCCCGTTAGGGGTCGCGGGTGACTGGAGCCTATCCCAGTGCCTTTGGGCCTTAGGCGGGGTACACCCTGGACAGTGGCCAACTCGTCGCAGGGCTAACACAGAGACATAGACACACAGACAACCATTCACTCTCACACTCATTCACTAGGGTCAATTTACAGTTGCCAATTTACCTCACACATGCATGTCTTTGGACGGTGCAGACTCCATCCAGAGAAATCATGTGATGTAATGTTCGCCCAGGAATCGAACCCATGATTTCCTTCTTGGGAGGCAAGAGCTCTAACCGCTCTGCCACCGTGCACCCCATTATTTTTGTGTTGTTAAATATTCGAAAATTATATTGAGAACTGAGCCTATTACTTAGTAATTAAGTTCTAAATGTTCCCTTGTCTTTATTCATCTAAATTTTAAACGATTTAATATTTATTTTGAATACGATTCACATAATTTTAACAAAGTTTACAAGCCTAGACAAGGACTTTTATAATTAACCTTTGTACAAACAACTCAAGACGTCTTACAATGTCACTGAACATGCAAAAAAAACACCTAATTTCTTCCCAAAAACTGAACTCTGACCAAAAGCACATGCTCTTACTGACAGACCGGCTGTGGAGCGCTCAATTAAAAAGACCTGAGCTGATCACTGACCATTTGAAATGATTGGCTCTTGATGAGACTAAAAATTGCACTAGTTCTAAGATAAATAAAAGAATGTTGCCAAATTCCTGCCAATACAAAGCCAAACTTACAACCCAAGTACAATACACAATGAAAATTATTTAGCAAAAATCCTGACATTCCTGTTCTTTTAAATACAAAAGCCTTAATTAATTGTATGCAGTTAGCCTAAATGTTTTCTAAGCTTACCATTGACGTATTCATTTATGAATGTTACTATATCGACCAGTTTCTAAGCACATTTCACATGATTACCGTATTTTGCGGACCATAAGCCGCTACTTTTGTCAGATGTTTTGAGCCATGCGGCTTATTTAGAGGCTGCGGCTTTTCTGTGTTTTTTTTCTTTCACCGCTAGGGGCGCACTAGCCGGAATTAGAATCAAAACTACAGAAAAGTTAAGCAAAGAAGCAGATGTTGCTTTTTTATTCAGCTAGCAAATAGAACACGGACGACAAATTACCAACTATAAATTATTTTCAAATTCTTGCCCCATCATTATGGAACCCAAACGAAGAAGTTCGTATGAAGCAAGTTTTAAGCTGAAGGCCATCGATCTTGCTAGGAAACCGCGCGGCTGCACGCAAGCTTAACATCAATGAATGTACGGTGAGACGCTGGAGGGGACAGCGGTGCGATGCCAAAAGTCAAGGAAAGAGTTCTGCAGCCTATACAAAAGGTGCGGCCTATGTATTGTTTTATTATCGTTTTTTTAAAAATAGAGCAAATGCGGCTTATATAGGGGAGCGGCTAAAAGTCCGGAAAATACGGTAGATTTTATTTTGTCTTACAAATTAATTATATATATATATATATATATATATAATATATATAATATATATATATATATATATATATATATATAATATATATTATTATATATATATATATATATATAATATATTATATATATATATTATATTATATATATATATAATTTATTTCATTTATTTCATTTATTTCATTTATTTCATTTATTTCATTTATTTCATTTATTTCATTTATTTTTTTAAACGTGCAATTTATTCTTGCCAAGTCAGAATTCTGTTCTAAACGAGGATTGGCTGTGGGCCTCTCCCAATTATCAGCTTGGGGCTTTTTAATGCAGAAAAATGACCGATTCTCAATTTAAAGTTGATCAAACGCACAGCAATAGGAACAAGTACATGTTCGTGGCGCTACGGAGGGATGGAGATCAAAAACTAAATTGTGAACCAATTCCGTTGGCAATCTTATATTTTTTGTATCAGTGTCATATCGTGGGAATGAGACAAGATTATCTGGTAAAAAGCAATTTATCACAAAATTGTGCACAAATGGGGAGAACAAGCGCTAACCGAGAAGCTGTTAACAATGAACTCATTTGTTAATAAAGTATGTAAAAATCTCATCTCAACCCACCCTAGAGTCCATTAAATCATAAAAAATGAATTAGAACGTTTTTAATTTCAATCTGAAAAAAAAATTGCCAATGTTTGTAAGATGGATGTTTCTAATAAATAACAAAATCAGTGTGCATGTTGGGATTTATTTTTATTTTTTTAATGAGGCCATTGACGTCGCAGTTCAATCTTCTCTCAGATGTTAATGCTCCTGGACAAGTTTGTTTTTTGTACATCCCTAATATGTCTCCCAGCTCAATCAAACTGCATGTAGAAATGTTGCCAAACCTTTTCAGCGTAATGACGCTGGTGGATTTGAATGTGTTCTGGCTAAACAGTGAGCAAGGCCAAGTCAGCGATGCTAAATTATGCACATTGATCCATATTTTACACATACAAATGCAGCATTGCCCACTGGGTTGATTTCCTTTAGTAAATGCAATGTAAGCTTGAATCAATACGCAAAAATTTATCAATTTGCTTTAACGTTTTTAAAGTTTCAAGTAAATGCAGTCTAACACCACCTTGGGTGGAACAATATAGCATTATCACAAAATTGCCATTTGAAGTGACGCAATTATCAAATGAAATTTTTTCCTCCTCGGAATAATAGAATGTCCTATAAAAACAAAACAAAATATGCAGTATTTTCATGAATAAACTTGTTAACCCTGTAGTTAGACCTCCCTGTAGTTAGACCTCTATAATCAGATAATAATTTTGGGGTAACGCTGGTAAGCTGGTAACAGTACTCAAATTACTTTTTTAGAATAACAAGGAATGCAACGTGTTAGTTTTGTGCACCCATGTAATCTAGTACTCCCCAAGTTACTTTTTCAAATCAGTAACGCGTTAGTTTTGGTTGGGTCTCATCTCCTCACCGCAATCCCAGAGCCAGGTTTGTTTCACAGCCGCAAAGAGAGAGAGGGCCGCGGCACCAAACACTTGGCTTGTTGTGAGCATGTGCAGTGTGCCACTAGTGACTAGTGAGTCTTGTCCTCACGCCAAAGAGAAATAAACTTTCAGAAGAATGTTTTGAAAGCTCCTTCTCCTTCGTTATAACCACTATTTTGTATCTGAGGAGAAACTGTATGTTAACAGCTAAGTGGTGAGTTTGATTTAAATAAACTACAGTGCAGGCACGTTCTGTTGTTGTGCGTCGTTTTTTTTGCTAATACTCATTTTGTTTTAGTGATGTTTTTCACTGCTTGAGGACACGTGTTTATTGTATGGCATTGTATTGTGGTACTCAGTCAACATAAAAGATAAATAAAAGCTCAGTCAAACGCATTGACTTGCTTGTTTATTTGCTATTTTATTGATGATGTTACTGTGTTTAGCAATGCAAAGGGTCGTCGGCAAACGATGTAGGTTATACAATGATGAGAAGTATTGGTAACGCAAGAGTACGCTAACACGTTACTTTTATACGCGTTAGTTTCCCAAGGCAGTAACGAGGTAACTTAACAAGTTACTCTCAAAAGTAACGCTCCCCAACACTGATAATCATGTTCTGAAATGTATGGAGTCCTTGGTTTAGCCGTTCAGATTGTTACAACAAAATGACATTAGAGCATTAGTCCACTAGTGGCCATGATGCTAGGATAAGTGCAATTGTAAAGAGCAGATATGCAGAATGTAACCATATACACTAATATAAAAAGGTACGTATAGCATGTAAACACAAACACTAAACACATGAAAAGAGAGGCAGAGTATGTCGTGAGGTAGATAGCGCCAATGAATCCTAATTCTAAAACAAAATTCTCAATAGATATTTTCCCAAAACCAATCAAATAATTAACTCTTAAAACAACTTGCACACTTAATTATATTTCAAACAATGTGAATACTGCATTTTGATCATCTATAAACATGTAACAAGGGAAAATTATGTAACAGTGCCTCAAAATATGTAGCTGCATGCTTTCTGCAGAGATGCTACACCAATGCCATGTGCAGCTCAAATGCAAGCTAGCTCTCATGTGGTATCCCACACCACCTAGTGTCATGACAAGGATGAGCTGGAGGGTTTAACCACCCTTTTTCACATTCACAGACCAAAATAAGGCTTCAAAATGTAGTAATGCAATTACTAACTCTAAAACTGAGTTAAATATACGTACATTGAGTGAAGGGTTTCAAGTACAAGTTTCAAGGAAAAAGGACAAAAAAGTGCTAATTCAAGCAGGGAATGATGTAAACAAAAACACTATCACAGATGGATAAATGCAGAATTTTACATAAGCACAATAAAGATGGTTAGATTTAAAATGCAATGAAGATAAGATTGAAAATGTCTCTAATAAATGAATAAACAGCAATATAACCTTTAATTGAATGCAACACAATGTTAAACAATTTTGGACAAGAAACCATTTATGTAATGTTAAAAGTGTTTTAAAATTACTCAGATCATTATTAAACTGTTTAAAATTGTGGAAGTACACTAAGGAAAGCCAATCACACATATTCAAAATGTAACAAAATATACACTTTTAAAACCTAAATAATAAAAACATGCTGCAGCATTTTCTTTTTTCCTGTTAAATTATATGAACATGTATGTATTTGGCACAGAAATGCTAGCTGTGAAATGAGCTTGTATGATCTTTGCATGGTTATATTGTAGAGCCATATTAAAATTGGACTTAAAAGCTTTTGAATTGCAAGAAACAAATCATGCAAAATTGAATGGAAGTTATAATTAAAGGTGGATGAATATTTAATAAAATTGTAGCAAAACCCCCTATTCAAAAGGCATACCTATATTATAGACAATTGCCTACACTTTCACACATTTAAATATTTCGTCAGACAAAGATTCATTATTCAAATGGCATTTAAGTTGCATATTTTATTTATTCATACATAAATATGCATGTATGAATCCTGAGATTATACTTCATCTGTGAAAGGTTGCTATATAGGAAATATTGTTGTTTCTATCAATAAATTGAAGCTTATCTCACCAAATTACAGCAATCAATTTGATAAAGAACTATTAGGAATCTAATTTCTTAAGAATATTTGTAGGATAACAAAAAGATGATGTAACAATCTTTATGTTGAAAGTCATGCATGTTTTTAATGCTAAACTACAACATGCATGTCAAAAATGAGTTAATTATTAGATTAGTAAGAATAAGGAGAACGCGTGTTATGTTAAAGAAAGTTATTCAAATGTCCATACATTTGTCATTGTTCGTGTTAATGCATATTTGTTATTGTTCTCTAGATAACTCTTTACACATTATGTGAATTCAGTTCAAAATTAGTTTAATGTTGGATATGTACGTGTACATTCTATGTGTATTTAGCCTTTAATTGTATTCGTTTGTGCACAAAACGATAGAACAAATAAATAATGCTGAATGCTACGATACAGTAGTAGGTTACGTGATGGCGTTGATGCAAAACAACGCAATGAAATGTTGTTTTGGGTTTAATAGCGAATTTACTACGATTATCGGGTGCTTTTAAACGTGTTGAAGTGGATAAAACCGTAGCTAGTTTTTCGCCTAGCCGCAGGTGCAAAGATGGGAAGAAGCTAACTAGCCACCTAGCTTTGGTGTCTCAAAAAGGGGCCTTACTTTGAATGCATGGGCCGGGGTTAGCTGTTTGTTTTGACAGCAAATTTACAATGCTAAACGGGTTGCATTAATGACTGCGTGTGTATTTTGTTTTTAAAGGGTAAAATTACGAGTGAAAAATGCTACCTTTAATATTAGGGCCTTAGTTCTGGCGCCATCTTCATGAAGCTTCTGAAATCCAAAGAGTGAACTGCAAAAAAAAGCGACAACATTGCTCACGTAGGACCGCTTTTAAGACATGGAAAAGACATATTAAGCTTTCGTTTAGCATCGCGCGTGTTTATAAGTGCACGGAGTTGCTGTCCAGACCTGTCAATCCCGGTCAAAGTGTCCCGCTCCTGGGCTGTCAGTGTCGGAAAGTCCTCCTCGGCTTCGCTCGCTTTTCCCGCCGCCATTTTGTTTTCCTCATCACTACCAGCAGCAGCAGCGGCGCCGCACGGAGCAGCAGCAGCGGCCGAGCCCGAGCCGAGACTCCGGGCAGCGGCGGCGGCAGTGCAGGCGGCCACGGACACCCCACCAGCGCACGATTGCATGGAAAATCTACCCACAAAACGCGCACCACTGGTTCCTTACCTACCACCAAATCACACAAGCGAAAACCCACAACAAAAACGAGCAGAAAGTTTCCCCACAAGATGAAAAAAGATCGGAATAGAAGTAAATCTGTTCCGAGGGGTAGTCAGTCAGTGTATAGCAGCAGCAGCAGCGTCCACAAGCGTCACATTTTAGGCCAAAAGAAGTAATGCCAATCCGGGTTAAATGCAAAGAAATGATAATAGTATCCAATGTGTGGGGGTTTGTGGATAAAATGCGTCTCGGTGCGGAGATAAAGTTGTTATAATTGTGTCACCCGAGCGAACCCACGCGCTGAACTGCACCCGCCCTCTCCTCCCCCTTCGACCAATCGTGGTGCTCTGATTACACCTCGTGACCAATGTCCCTTTATTCTAAATATTTAACATTTCAACCACAAAAGATTATTATTATTGAACTTATGCAGCATTTGGTCAATAAATATTAATAGTAGTGCATATTCTGTCGGGTATTTTTGCTCAGTGCCAAATAAAATGCATTATTTACAGTAATAAATACTTGCTTAAATAAGTTATAACAATGTATTTTTGCATTGTTCCAAATAAAATCCATTATTTACAGTAATATGTACTTTCTTAACAGTTTATAACAATGGAATTAATTTACCACAAGGATAAAACGACCCAATTTGCATTGTGTGTGATCTGCATCGAATTGTTTCCTTTCCTTCATCATGGTGTCTTATCAAAGCCCCTCAATACTTATTATAAAGTCATATTAAACAATAAATAATTGAAATAAAAGCTATAGTAACTATACATAGTTGTTGCTTATTTAAATACAACAGATAAATAATACAACTATTAGATATAATTCATATACATATTTTTATTACTACATTTGCCATTTCAAACTGAGTTGCACCTATAATAAATAAAGGTATTGATAATGCTTCGTGCGAAAGAAAAAAAAAAAAGAATAAACACCGTTCTTTTCGTTGAAAAACCACTTCAGTACATCAAACAATTTTAAACATCTAATATATAAAAATGAATGCGTTGATTTTTGAATGATATTTGTTTAATTTGTTTAAATCACACGTTGATCGTTGGCTTGACGTGGCGTGAGGGGTGTGGCCTGTTATTGTCAACATCCTGGTAACGTAACGTTCCTCTCCAAAATGGCGACAGTCGATCACAGAGGAGGTTAGTGGGCTTGTTTGCCACAAAAACACGCCAATAAATGCTCTGGCACGCCGTGATTTCATATATTTGCATGGATAATGTATAATATGTGATATCATTCAAATAATGTAAAAATAAAGTTAAGTGTCAGTCGTTTTAGCCATTGTTTATGTTCGGTAGCCATTTAACGCTAGTTCATGTTAGCTCATGAAAACAGGGCGTAAACAGAGCACGCTATTTATTTCAGATACTTGGATTGATAAATTAGCCATTCGAGGGTGTGTCATAATTAAAAAATATTCTTGAGCGCAATAAATTGTTAGATGCAATTTTAAAAATTACGTAACATTTAGGGTCAAACGATTATTTCTATTGTACATTGACATTTTTTTCATAAATATATATATATAAAATATAATAATAATGCCTTTGTTATAAAAAGTCTTTTGGCATGTGTTTTAGAGTCTGTATAGGCCATTTAACGAATACAGTTATCAAAAAAGACTAGTAACAATTATTCTGAATCATTATAGCCCTACTACCCTAGTAATTATATAATGTAATACTGTAACTACTGTAGTATTTGTTTTTCCAATCCAGAAATAGAGTTTTGAGATCAAATTACATGAAATGTGTATAATAGTTAGTATATATATATATATATATATATATATATATATATATACTCTGATATGAGCTGATATATGTGTGTATATATACATATATATAGAGGGAGAGAGAGAGAGGTATAATATTTGAACAAAAGCTAATTTATAATTGTAAATAAATTTTATACATAATGATAGGTAAAAAAATGTATATAACATTATGTAGGGTCATGCTATAGGAGATGAATTGTATCATTGATATTACATGTCTTGCAATTTCAGAGGAGGGTGACAGTGAGGGTGAGGTGTACGAGGTGGTGGACCTGACCGAGTACGCACGCAGACATCAATGGTGGAGCCGCGTGTTCGGGAGCAGCTCGGGGCCAATCGCCGAGAAGTACTCAGTCGCAACGCAGCTCATGATGGGAGGGGTCACTGGATGGTAAGAAGAAAAATATTAAGTCACTCCATTAACGATTGATTTCAGACCTCTCCATAATTTCTAAGTGGGAGAACTTGCAAAATCGCAGGGTGTTCAAATACTTACTTTCCTCACTGTATGTCTGACTCATAATGTACAATAATTTTCTTGCTATATAGCGCTCCTGAATAAAAGCCTCACCAACGAAATTTACAAAGAAAAAATAAATTGTACATACACCTGTCAATAAGCTGCATGCAAGTGTCCACGTTGTAACATGAGATATTGACACATAAAGATGGTCCTCGGTAGTGAAGTCTCATTTCATTGCGGGGCGGGTTATAAATTGCAGACTTTACTGCCCCTTCTGTCCTTGATTACTCTGTGTGAGTTGATTTACCTGTATCCGTGTCTTCACATCTGGTTCGATCTGCCCCTGAGCTTGTGCTTTGCGAGTGAGTGTTACGTTATAACATGAGATATTTACACAGAAAGATGGTCCACAGTAGTGATGCAGGGTGTTCATTTGAGCCGCAGGTCAGGTCTGGCCAAGAAAGTCTCATTTAAATGCGGCAGGTTCTAGACTGCAGACCGCCGTATATCACTCCACGTGTGCCTTTGTGTTTTGCCGCATCTAGATTCACTTCCTCATTAGACTAATTTCTCTGTGAATATGAGTCTGGATGTAATAAAACAAGCTTAAAATACAGCGAACACAACATGTTCCCTGGACTGTGCTTCCACTGTCCACTTACGTCTACAGTGTGTCAAATGCTTGCACTTCCTTCTAGATAAGATAAGATCACCTTTATTTGTCCCACAATGGTGAAATTCCAGTTGCAACAAAGGGTACAGAAACAGAATATGCACAGTATAATAATAAAAACAGATAACTTAGAAAAAGAAAACTCATTAAAAAAAAAATCTTATAAAAAACTCTTATAAAAACAGATAACTTAGAAAAAAAGAAAACTCTTATAATCTTAATAATAATAACAACACTCTTATTTACAGCTGTCATATGGACAGAAAATATTGCACCGGGGATGATTGACATTGTGTCACAGTATTGCAGGAGTGCCCCCCGGTGGCCGTTAGCCATTCATAATCTATAAATTAGACGCACCGTTGTTTAGGCCGCAGGGTTCAAAGCGTGGGAAAAAGGTAGCAGCTTAAAGTCTGAAAATTACGGTAAATTAAATTGTAATACATAAAGCAATATGCTTTTTTCCCTAGTTTTTCACCACTGAAGTGAATGCTTTGCTTTTTCAGGTGTGCTGGTTACCTGTTCCAGAGAGTGGGGAAGATTGCTGCTACTGCTGTGGGCGGAGGATTTCTACTGTTACAGGTGTTTAAGGAAATTAAATATTGCTCCAACAAAACCACATTTATACACAAACATGATACTGAATCGCTTTGCATTATTTATTCGCTCTCCACACTCGTGTAGCCACAGCTACCCTGGGCCAACTGCAAAATCAATTAATACGGTTTTTCAACTTTTGTTTGATTGTAAATGTATTGGCTTCACAATACTAACTTTAATTCTACAAATCCAAAAATTGTCAAATTAGATTTCAATTCTATAGAAAAATGTATGCCACAATTAAGATAAAAAGCCTTTTCTGGTTGTTTTTTATACAAGATAATGTCATTTGTAATTTGTAATTTCCCTATGTGGTCATATACTAGTTCTGAAATGGATCAAGACTATTCTAAAAAAGTCAAATTTTGTCTTATTTATGCATTTTCTCCAGTATCGATACCTGCTTAAATGATTACGGTATCTTGTTTCCATATTGGTTATAGTACTGATTAGTATCTCTCCAAGATTATCTCGGTTTAAATTTCAACTTTAATTCTATTCTATCTACATGAAACTGCAGTGTTTACTTTTATTCTTAGTTGTTCACAGTATCAGTTTGCCCCACCTCTGTGCACCATAAAACCTGTAGACAGTGCTATCTTCACTGGAAGTCAGTAGCTCAGTAACCTGAATCTCTTATCAATAGACCATAAATTACCAGAATACTTCAGAATCAGAAAAGGTTTATTGCCATTGTCAATGTCAAGGTGCAACATAAAACACTGATCAATAATAATAACAACTTTACAACCATAAAAACATAACGATAAACAAAAACTATTTTCAGATTGCCAATCACACCGGTTACGTACAGATCGACTGGAAAAAGGTGGAGAAGGACGTGAACAAAGCCAAGAAGCACCTTAAAAAACGAGCCAACAAAGCAGCGCCTGAAATCAGCACATTCATAGAGGAGGTAAAGGTAGCGCAATTTTCTTTTCTTTTTTTTACATAAAGGTTTTGTCAATCTCAGTTGTTTTTAGTATCTTATTCGACTTTTATTCAGTCAACCCTTGCATGGCAGTAGAAATGAAAATTTTGCTGAAAAACTATCATTATCCTGCATGCAAATTGCACTTTTAAACTACTCAAATCCTGCTAAATTAACTCCTTTTTATCCTTTTTAAATTATCTCTCACTAAAAATACTTAATTTTGCTTCTAAAATGATTATTAGAAGCAAAATGATTATTGATATGCTTATTAATTTTTTGTTTTGTACTATTATATTGTGACCTGAATAATCGTGATTATCGATTAACTGGATAATGTTGACATCCCTATTGTGAATTGGATTATTTAATCTGAAATGTAACTGATTTTGATAGTTCTACAGTTCTTTTTACCCAAGATTCACAATTAACTTGCTAATGTTGCTTCACATCTTTTTCACAGGCTACAGACTTCATCAAAAGAAACATCGTATTGTCCAGTGGTTTTGTCGGTGGCTTTTTCTTGGGCATTGCGTCATAAAAACTGTTCCTCCTGTTCCTTACTGTGAAACCATACATAAGTCACTTTAACATGTATACTTTACCTCTCATTGCCTAAAGTAGTGTCTCCCAACCATATTAACATCTTAATTATTAAGGAAATATGTATTTTTTAAGATTACAAAAACAAATTCAGTTCACCTCCCTTAAATACTGTTATCAAAATGCATTAAAGTCTACTTTAAAATACACTTTAAAAACACAATATGAAAAAGGAGGGGACAAAATAATAATAATAATAATAATAATATATGAATTAGTTATTTTAAGGGTCTGCGTACCTCTGGTTGGGAAACACATAATGTACTTGAATACAACAATTATTACTGTATTTTCTTTTGGTATGGTGTGCAGTGATTAGCTGACGATCACATTGCTTTCCTGCTGGTTTTGTTGTTCAATTTGCCAAAAGAAAAGTATAATTTTACGGTCTGAATGTTGAAAAAATGTAAGAAAAGATGTGTATATATTTGAGTTGGACTTGGTTGAGAGGTATTTTTGACATTTGTGGGCGCCATTGCAAAGATAGAACAATCAATTGTGACAGTGTAAATATAAAAAAATAGGAGGACATATATAAAGTTTTAAAGGGATGGTTGGTATTTAATTGAGTAGCAGACAAGAGCAATATAATTTAATAACAAACCTTTAAAATGTGACTTCCTTTTCCATTGGAATTAGGACTAAACCAGTTCTAAACACTCCTTGAGGTGCAATTGTGTGTAAAATATAAGAAACTAAGACTGATGTAGATCTGAACCAGGTCTTCAGATGGTCTAAATTTTGAAAAGTGCTCATTTGGGTTCTATAGAAGAAACTAGGATTAACCCAGATCCAAACCATGATTAAAGTCAATAAACCCAGACTAAAAAACAGACTTTATAAGGAAAAAGCAAGGAATAGTATTAAACCAAGACTAGACCAGAACCAAACCAGGACTAAACCATTTTTTTTTATTTACTGCAATTTGCTTAATGGTTCCTCACATAGTGGTATCTTTTTCTCTGCTCTCCTTCAATACTGCATGTACTCCTCCTTCAATACTGCATGTACTCCTCCTTCAATACTAGCAGACCCTTCATCTACTTGTATTACAATGTTTTATTATAACGCAATGGAAAAAGTTCCCACAATGTAAGCTGTGTACAACACATCATACTGTCTTAAATGTTCAGTGTATTCATATTTGTCATTTGTTGGGGACATATGCTTTAGTTTGACTTTTAGAATACATCTGGACACATTTGCATTTGGTTTTTCAAATGTTATGGCCTAAAGGTGCACTGGGGGTTTGGCCACCTGCTTGTCTCCATGGAGATGTATTGCATTGCCTGGAAAGTTCCATAGTATAGGTGTTTATTACACAAAAATATCTTGGAATAACATTCATTCTTAGGCGCGCCCCTCCACAGATCTGACCTGTAACTTGGCCTGATGTTGTCACGTCCTCGTCTCTGCGGATATAGAGGTTTAATACCATATTGTGGAACAGTTTAGGTAAATAAATAACACCTCCAAGAAGGTGGCCAAAGTTCCACCAGAAAAGTTACACAGTGCACCTTTTAAAATAGTGCTCTTGTCTAGTGCAGTAATTTAACGTTACTTTTGAACGCATGGATTCAGTGTTTGAGATTTTTTGTCACCAGTTTGAATTCATCAAACCTGCATCATTTCTTTTAACATAAAACTACTTGTATATTTTGATGAGGAAACATTATATGATGGTTTAAATGTCTAAATAAGTGAATTTACCATCTTTCCCCTTTAATTGTATTATTAACTACCTTCATCCACTACTAGACTTTCTAATGACAAGTTGCTGTACAGAAACGACTGCTGTAGCGAGCTCAAGCTGCCCAAACTACAAATGATCAGCTCTTAAGTTACAAGAAAAGTACTTCGAAATATATAAAAAAAATTGTTTCGGTGCTTGAATATTCTTATTTTAGGATATTGTTAAAATTTCAGATGGAGGGCAGGGGACAGTATAACTCCATGGGACATTTACAGTTTTTGAAATAAATATCCGTAGAGAATTCGTTGGGTACACAAATTAGTCTTATGGCGTGGTTGTTTGTCAGTTTACCACCGTATTTAAACGCTTAATTAAATGACTGAATTGGTGACAGACAAGTCAGTTATTGTTTCATGTAAATACACCCAGTAACTGCAGAGATTTTAATTATAAACCAGATTTAGATCAAATCAAATAATTTATATTTCCCTGTCCTCCATCTCAATTTTAAAATAATGGAATTCTGTTATATAATCATTTGAATTTTGCCAAAAGTTGCTTTAATATTTTGGTTTGCCTTTTTTTGTACAAAACTGTGTCTTTTGTATATAATTTAAGTTGTTTGAAGCTGTATGGGTTGGTTGTTGTCTTAAAATAAATGTTTTATTCTCATAGTTGATTCCTTTTCAGTTATACAAGTATAAGACATAAAAAGAAAATCAAAAACATTTACCAAAGATATAGGTGTTCGGTTTCCTCCTCATTCTGGTTCAAATGTACTACGAAGTTCAAAGAGAAAGAAATACTCATTTGACTAGTTGATTCGTCAAAAAATCAGTAGTTATTGCAGACTTGTCAATTACCTGCATATGACTAAATTAAACCTTTGTTTTTATTACAAGAAATGATTAAATCTATAATATGTGCTACATCGCCACATTGGGTAGATGGCAATAGTCAAGTAATACATTTAGAACTCAAATACAAAAATACAAAATCGTCAAAACAGAGAAGAAATTCAAGCCTTTGTTCGATTAGAGAATAGAGGAATGTTAAATTTTAGTCAAACCAAATATTTGTAAATTATGCAATATTTAATTTGAGTAGAGGAAAAGGATTTTTTTTTTTTTTTTCAACCAAATCTTTTCAGGAGATGCAAGATTAACAAAAAAAAAAAAAAAAAAAAAAAAAAAAAAAAAAAAAAAAAAAAAGATTTATACAGAAAAACACAATTTGTTGCCAAAACCTGTACAAATGACAATAGTTTAAAAAATTAAAAGTATAATATCTCATAGTTATGCTGTTAGAATGTTGGAATGTAGACTTGTTCAACTGATCAGAGGGCTGGAGGGTTACATGTACCTTAGCCTTGGACCTTGTTTGGATATATATATTAAAAAAAAACATATACAAAAGGGTCTATACACAGAGAAACATACTTCTACAAAAGGTGAAAAAAATATTTATAAACATGAGCCTTGGGGGGGGGAGTGGTACAAAGTTGTCCATTATAGAGTGACCCTAAACCCACTTACACTGTTTTTATAGTTAGCATGACGAGCATTACGTAAGAAATAATTTTATTTACAACTACAAAACAGATAAAAGTGTAAAAATGAGTATTTACAAGTGGTGCGGTACAAGCGGTAAGGTACGTGTTGCCATAATGTTTAAATATGAATTGATACTGGGGATGATTTCAAGATTTAATACAAAGTAGAAAGAGGAATTGTGAAATATTTTTGTTCAGATGGGCATTTTGAGAAGAGCGCATTCAGTGAGCAGGGACAGTGTGGTGATCATATATCGGCTGTTGGAAATCTGAAAAACAAAAAGAATGCAAAAGAGGATATTAGATTTTATTTTGTTTTTGTAGACCAATTTAAAATAGCAGAGAGCAGAGTTTCCACTTTGAGATGGTTTGATATTTAAGGCCCAGAGGAAAGAAAAAAAGAGAAGATTTGTGGATGAAGTTAGTTGATTTGAGAGCAGAGGATGTTGACGAGAAAGTCAGATGGAGCAGAGAATCTTTCAGGGACAAGCGTTTTGATTCGAAAACAACACAAAAACAATTGTTGATTAAAAAAGCAAATCAATTTGAACACTATTTATGATTCTGGGCATACATTGGATTAAGAAATGGGTCGAAATTAGTGGAATATATATACACAGTTGAAAGAGTTTTTATGAAAAACACTAAATTTGCGCATTTCCTGTGTTGTTTTCATGTAATTACTGCATTGTCGGGAGTCATAAAACCTCTTCTCTCAGCTCATGACATGTTTTTGAGTCTGTGTATAGACCAGTTGACGGTTATTTGATTTATTAAATTAGTTGACGATTGGTTCAATACTAAATTAGTTGTGGTTAACTTGTGGCAGCCCTGGGCAACAAAACAACTCTATACAGCGAAATGAAAAGGCAGATTAAATTGTCTAGTCACTCCCAAAACTCTGGCCAACTCACTCCAGGCCTTCTCTTTTCTGCTGTGGTCCGTTTACATTTGTATTATCCAACAAAACAATCAGACGACCAATCATTGACCAACTAAACGATAACAATGGCTCTTTCTAAGATACTAACTTAGTCATTCATTCATTATGCATTTATTGTATTTTATTGTATTTTATTGTATTTTATTGTATTTTATTTTTTTTTTTTTTTTTTTTTTTTTTTTTTACAGCTCCATATTTTTCAAACAATATTTTACATTTAGAAACGGGTTTACGGGGAAAACCGCTGATTTCAAGTTACTGTGTCAGTGGCATTAAGTAGTTTCAATGTTATAATTTATTGGGAAATGTTCTGTAACAATATGTTGCACTTCAGGATTTGTTATTGTGATAAGAATAGGTTTTTTTCAACACCCCAAATACAAAGAATATCTACTACCACTTCTCTTACTGGTCTTATTTCCATTTACCTTTATTCTCCCGTTGCTCTTGGCCGACCCGAGCGCTGTTGCCACTTGGTTTAGGTTTCCCGCCGATAGATCGAGCCTAAAGTGTCTGTAGAAATGACTTTTTAACTCTTGCATGAACTCTTCCACCTCCTCTATGTCTATCACCTCCTCCTCTTTCCCCTTCTTTCCCGTTTCTGGACGCCTCACGCTTCTCCACAAATCCCATGCGTCTTGCGGGTTGACGGTGTATGTGATTTGCAATGGGGGCGATACAGGGATCGTCCATAACATTTTGAGGTTCTGGAGGTCCGTCTCTTGCTGACAGTTCGTCCAAAGCGTCGCGAACCACTGCAGCGTCGCGTGGTTGATTTCCAAAGGGCCGAATGAGCAGTCGAAAAAGCGCCTGAACCAGGATTTGACGATGGAGGTGAGGGTCTCGGGGCCGCAGGAGCAGAAGAGGGGCAGGCACACAAAGTCCTGGGACAGCGAGGAGAGGTACTCTGCGTTGCCGTGGACGCAGGAGAACCAGCCGCTCCACACAGGTTTTTCAGGATCCTCCGGACGGCTGAACATCGGCTTTGATGCAATCTGGGTGGAGAAATGAGTGGCTTTATCGCTTGTCAAATACAGGTAGATATCTATAATAATCTCACTCGGGGTGGGCGATTTCGGCAACAATTAATATGTCAATATTCTTCTGTAACAATATTCTGACGATATTTGAACAAAACATCAGGAATGTGCTAAAATACGCCTGTAAATGTCTTGATTTGAGGTTCAAGTATTCAACCAAAGTGACCACAACAGGCCAGAAATATCCCTTTGTCCCCTTATTTGGAAGATTACATTAGACATTTATTTCTCTTTTTACATTATTTTTGTCCGGAATATCCATGACTGTTTACGAGGAAAAAAGAATCTTATTATGGACATTTTATGCTTTTTATAACCCAGTAGATCCATCATTTTACATTTTGTTCATTGTAAACCGCAATATTACTCCACAACAGCTTGGTAACAGAAACAGGTCCGTGTATTTCCTGTTCCTGTGCCTCTTCATGGTGGCATTTATTCTTAGCCAGCAACAGATTTTTATTTCTATGTTTTTATTTTGGAAAAGTTGCTAGGTGAAATTTTTCAAATAACCACTTTCTAAGTACAGGGATGTGAGTGGGGATAGGGGGCAAGTGAAAACAGAGTTTTTCTGAGCACTCAATTGGAGGCAAATACATTCCTCACACATGCAGGAATCAATCAAAATACAACTTTGAATTAACTCATGATGAGGAAAGTGCATGAAAGTGGATTTTGCATAATAGGTCTCCTTTAAGGAAACATAACCTAAAACGTGGCATGTTTTAGCTTGTATATCCTGCAGATCTGGCCCACTGCTCCCGACAGACTTAACCCAGAGCCACTGAAGGACGGGTCAAACGCAGCTGCCTAACTTATACTGTATACATTTACGTAAAGAGCTGCCTAACTTGTACTGTATACATTTACCTAAAGAGCTGCCTAACTTATACTGTATACATTTACCTAAAGAGCTGCCTAACTCACCTTAAAGAGTGCCACTTCTACTGTATAACATTTACCTAAAGAGCTGCCTAACTTATACTGTCATACATTTACTTCTAAAGAGCTGCCTACTTATACTGTATACATTACCTAAAGAGCTGCCTAACTTATACTGTATACATTTACGATTAAGGAGCTTGCCTAACTTATATACTGTATACATTTACGTAAAGAGCTGCCTAACTTTATACTGTATACATTTACGTAAAGAGCTGCCTAACTTATACTGTTAACATTTACCAAAAGAGATGCTAACTATACTGCTACATTTACCTAAAGAGCTGCTAACTTTACTGTCTACATTACCTAAAGAGCTGCTAATATACGTATACATACCAAAGAGCTGCCCTAACTTATACTGTTAATAATTTACCAAAGAGTGCCTAACTTATACTGTATACATTTACCAAAAGAGCTGCCTAACTTATACTGTCTACATTTACTAAAGAGCTGCCTAACTTATACTGTCTACATTTACCTAAAGAGCTGCCTAACTTATACTGTATACATTTACCTATAAGAGCTGCTAACTTAATACTGTATAACATTTACACTAAGAGCTGCCTAAATTATACTGTTATACATTTTACCTTAAAGAGTGCCTAACTTATAACTGTATACATTTACGTAAAGAGCTGCCTAACTTATAATCTGTATACACATTTACGTTAAAGAGCTGCCTAACTATCTGTATACATTTACGTAAAGAGCTGCTAACTTTATACTGTTACATTTAGTAAAGAGCTGCTAATTTATGATCAATTACAAGCCTTACATTATACTGTCTAATTTACCTAGAAAGGCTGCCTACTATACTGTCACATTTACGCTAAGAGCTGCCTAACTTGTACTGTATACATTTACCATAAAGACTGCCTAATTATAACGTCTACATCTTACCAAAGAGCTGCCTAACTTATACTCTGTCCTACACATTTACTAAAGAGCTGCCTAACTTATAACTGTATACATTTACCTAAGAGCTGCCCTAACTTATACTGTCGTACATTTACCTAACAGCGCTGCCTAACTTCATACTGTTACATTTAACTAAGAGCTGCCTAACTTATACTGTATACATTTACCTTAAAGAGCTGCTAACTTTACTGTCCTAACATTTCTAAGAGCTGCTCAACTTGTACTGTATACATTTACGTAAATGAGCCTGCCCTAATCTTATACTGTATACATTGTACCTAGAGTCAAACTGACCCACAGACTGCCTAACTGGTACTGTAATACATTTACTAAAGAGCTGCCTACTTATACTGTATACATTTACGTAAAGGCTGCTACTTTATATGTACATTTACCTAAAGAGCTGCCTAACTTATACTGTATACATTTACGTTAAGAGCTGCTAACTTATACTGTTACATTTCCTAAAGAGCTGCCTAACTTATACTGTATTTCATTTAACCTAAGAGCTGCCTAACTTAATACTGTATACATTTACGCTAAAGAAGCTGCTAACTTATACTGTATACTAACAGGCTGCTCTATTGTTACTTACTGCTGAACATACGTTAATTTATTAGAGCTCTAACTTGTAACTGTATACATTACCTAAAGAGACTGCCTAACTTGTACTGTATAACAATTTACCTAAAGAGCTGCTAACTTATACTGTATACATTTACTAAAGAGCTGCCTAACTGTACTGTATACATTACGTAAAGAGCTGCCTTAACTTGTAGTATCCATTTACCTAAAGAGCTGCCTAACTTGTACTGTATTACATTACCTAAAGAGCTGCTAACTTGTACTGTATATCATTTAACCTAAAGAGCTGCCTAACTTGTACTGTAAATACATTTACTAAAAGCTGCCCTAAACTTGTATCTGTATACATTACCTAATAGCTGCTAAACTTTGTCCTGTATACATTTACGCTTAAGAGCTGCCTAACTTGTACTGTATCATTTACCTAAAAAGCTGCCTAACTTTAACTGTATACATTTACCTAAAGAGCTCCTAAACTTGGTACTGTATATCATTTCCTAAAGAGCTGCTTAACTTGTACTGTATACATTTACTAAAGAAAGCTGCCTATTGTACTAGTATACATTTTACTAAAGAGCTGCCTAACTGTTACTGTATATTACTAACCCCCCTTAAAAATAGCTGCCAATTGTACTGTACCTAACTTGTACTGTATACATTTACCTAAAGAGCTGCCTAACTTGTACTGTATACATTTACCTTAATAGCTGCCTAACTTGTACTGTATACATTTACCTGTGTGATTATAACTCACCTGGATGAACACGGCCTCTGCGTCCTGCTCACTCTCCACAAGCCCCTGGACCACGCTGAAGCTCACTCTGAAACCGTGGCTCCCCTCCACGTCCACGGCCACGCCCTGCTGACGCTCGGCAGCTATAAACGCAGACAGCTGCCGCGAGTAACTCTTCAACCGCGTATGTCTGAACTGGAACAGAGGAGTCACGTACGAAAGATGCCATTCAGACTTTGTGAGGAGGGCCAAGTGCTCCGGGTCCAACTGCTCCTGTACGGGGATGGACAGGGTTATGAATACCATAAGTACTATAGGATCTGGATTCAAAGGTATTCAGTAACAAAAAGAGATCCGGTCCGGCTTTGATCGGTGTTGGTTTATTTTCTGATCAAAGATTTTACTATGACAAAAGGTTTGGTTCACTATGACAATCACAAAGAATTTAAATAGCTTTACACAATAAACATAACACTGAAATTTGTCACAATCTGATGCAGACGTGACATCCTTAAAGTCACAAGTGTTCTTAAAACCTGTAATGATTTAGTTGAAGGTTCTGAGTCTTTGTTTTTATTTTTGTAAAAAGGTGAAGATCGCGCGTCCACGAGGCTTGAGTGCTAAACACAAAAAAGATAATTATTGAAGATATTTAGGGGTTACACATCTTCATTTAAAAATAAATATTTTTTAAAAAATGATACCACAATAGACTGTAAGCGCTCTGAGGAAGGCTTCATGACGGAACGCGATAGCGTCTATTTGTTTATTGTAGCTAAATAAAAAGTTATGTGAGTAACTTTGTCCTTATAATTTTTTATTTTTTTTAATGAAGATGTATGTTTTAAACAGTTTCCGCAACATTGCAAGATTAGGAACTAGAGACAAGAGACAACTACTTGTTTATGAGATACAGAATTTGTCATGATTAGTTAATGATTAGCTTTCACATCTTACAGTGTGACGTGTCTAAACTAAATTCTGGACTTAGAGTTAAAAATGTAATTATGACAGAAAAACAAATCTTACTGAACTTTCAACATTTTCAGACAACTTAAAGATATGTCCTGTAAAAGACTAACTTGGAAGTTTCGAGGTCTGGGCAGCCTCCGGCTGGTGTTGAGTCTTCGTGCTGTGAGTCCAGGAGTGAAGCAGAGACGAGACGCGGCGCCCAAACAGCTGCGATACGACTGACGATAGCTCTTACTCTTACTTCTCCTCTGCACCAGGGCGGCACTGGAGGGCGTCCGCACCACACTCGACAGTCTGCAGGGAGCAAAAACGTGCCTCAATATTTATGCCCTGGTGAAGAACTTTTTATTTGTAGTACAACATTTGAGCTGCAGTTGAATAACATAGGATTCATCATAAATACTCATAATACTAAAGCTGGTTATTTGTTGCAGCTAATGTTTCATTTAAGAAGGTGCTCTCTGTAGATTTTCTGATGGCTGATGAGCAACCTGCTTCTCTACATCGAAATATTGTTCCTTTGCCAATGAATAAATGACATCAGATCTAAATATAAATGATCTAGTATTTGTCATAATAAGGGCTGCCACTATCGATTAATTCAGAGGTCAACTAGTAGCAATGTCGACTATTTCTATTGTACGTTAAGACTTGAAAAAATACAATATTATTTATTTATACAATGATTAAACAATGTCACTGTGTTAAAAACATTTTTTGGCATGAGTTTTAGAGTCTATATAGTTAAGATAACGATTATCAAAATATGTACTTCTCCAGGGCTCTGGGACTAGCAAGTCGCATCACAGCCGACCCTTCTCACCTGGACACGGACTATTTGAGCCACTCCCCTCAGGCAGGAGGCTACGGTCCATCCGGACCAGAACCTCCCGCCACAAGAATAGTTTCTTTCTCTCCACCGGTGAACTCAATTCAATTAATTTTTTTAATGCCCAAAATCACACCCGGGTCATTCTAAGAAAACAGTGCCTTTCGGCCATTAAAAATGTTGAAAATGTATAGGTTTATATTCAAATTTGAACATATCCCTGCTATAAAGGGCACCTTTAACTTTCTAAAAAACACATTTTACCACCTCAGACACAAAGTAGTTTTATATTCCATTGTATTAGGCCTGAGAGGTTTTTGTGACGGGGTGGTATATTTTTTAACTAAAATGACCACAATTTACTATGCGTTCACCAAGTAAATACATTAGAACTCTCCTTTTTATGCATTTAATGGCAATAAAATATTATGTGTGACGGGGTGGCAAATTTAAGCTTTACAAGGCTCATCTACAATCAAACTAAAAACGATATATTGTTAAGTAAGTTGGGAACTTACTTTTAAAAAATTTAGCTGTCACTGTTGATGTACTTTTAAGTACACAAACATCCCATTTTTGAACAGAAAATAAAACTAATTATCATTAAATGCACATTATGAGTTCATGTCTATGACATTCAAACAAAACACCAAAAGGTTTGATAAAAAATATATATACACAGTCATCAAAATCCCCAACATTGAACCATGGATATGGCAAACTGTGCTATTTTAACACAAAAATTAATTTAAAAAAAGTATGTATTACTCTTTAAGAATAACAAATGTGAATATATTATCTGATTTACAACAAATAAACGATTAAAACATATATTTTGACAAACTATTATTGGTTCTGCCTCCATCGAAGTCTGAGGACTCAAAAGGCACCGTTTTATAAATATGGTTCACTGACAATGGCATGTCATAATCTCTTTTTAGATAAGCAATGTAAAATACAACTGTAGTTTAATGTCTTTTACTTGAGCTCTGATTTCACTCACATGAACGCCACCTTGAAATTTCATATGTGATCAGTTAATCCCCGTTTCTCCATTCCGTTTTGTCTCCATTCCAATTTGTCTACAGTCTTTTGAATGGATTAACTCTGACTGACAGTAATACAGTGACACGTTACGGTGCATTGTAGATTCATCACACCACATTATAAAGACAATATGAAGCACACATTACGGATTGAAGACGGCTAAAATCTTCTCATTCCAGACTGCAGTTAGGTTAACAATATTTGCTTACGACTTCAATTCTGTTCATGTGTGTGGTCATATATAAGTAGCTCTAAGTCAAGAACAAATGACAGGTAGATATCTTTGCTGAATAAAAGCACTGAGTGGAGTTTTTACCTCTTTTCTTTCTGCTCCATGCCAGATTTTTTGTTTTCGACTGATGCGGAACAAAGCCGGAAGTGATTTCAAACATCGCGCTTGAATCAGCCAATCACAGCGAGGCAAGCGCTTTCTGTCGCACTACTGCCCCCTATCGACGATTATGTCATTTTAGTTTTACGTGGATTATCTCTCATCATGACATGTATTATTTTACCATTATATAAAGAAATGTATATACATATAAATATTAAGATGAATTTCTTGATTCATTCATAGTTGTGGTGATTCTTCAGTAAGTATGAATCAGTTCACTATTACGATTATCAGAATCAGAATCAGAATCAAAAAGAGTTTATTGCCATTGTCACTGAACAAAATTCACAAACATAGGAACTTGTCTCGGCCTTAAGGTGCCTTAAGGTGTTTTAATAATATTGACGTCCAAAACATTTCTTGCTGGGTTTCAGATGACATCACAACATTCTATAGGCCAGTGACATTTAATACAGAATAAAATCAATATTGTGAAAATAAAGTTTTTTGCTATACTATAATACGCTAAGGAGAACCGCTTAGCTTTTCTTGATTGTTCCACTATCAGAGGAGAGGACGGGAAACTCCTGATTGAAGCATACAGAAAACCTACACACATGGATCAGTACCTGCTCTTTGACTAACCATCTACTACAGCACAAGCTGGGGGTGATCAGGAAATTACAACACAGAGCCCAAGAAGTGCCCACCAACTCAGATGGCAAGAGGAAGGAGGAAAAACATGTCCGGAATGCCCTCTCAACCTGTGGGTACCCGGCTTGGGCTCTTAACAAAGTTTAAAGAGCCAAAAACCAGGTCAAAACGGTCAAAAGGGAAACAGAACCAAGAAGGAATGGAGTCTCTATCCCTTATGTCTCTGGACTGTCTGAAAAACTACAAAGGATTTTTAGACAGCACAAAATCCCTGTTTATTTAAAACCAGGCAACACTGAGACAAAAACTGGTTCACCCTAAGGACAAGATGCCTACACAAAAACAGAGCAATGTAGTGTATTCTATCCAGTGTAGTGAAGAAAGAACTGTAAAGAGCGGTACATAGATGAGACTAAACAGCCACTGCACAAAAGACTGGATTCAGGATTTCAGAGCGCCGTGCATCTTCATCTAAAAGCCACAAACTCCTTAGAAGACAGTGAGGCGAAGATTCTAAGCAGGAGTAGAGATGGTTTGAAAGAGAAGTCAAGGAGGCCATTTTTGGCCTCTGTTTAAAGAGGGATTCTCTTTAAACAAAAATGGAGGTTTAAGGTTCAATCTTCTGACAGTGTACAGCAGCATTATGAAGCCATGGGCGGCATCAGCCCTGGCCATTCTGATGCTAATCAGGTACTCATCGGTGATGAGGGAGTTACAGCCAGGTAACAATAGGACTTTGATGACCCATTACAGGGCTGTTGGGATAAACAAAGAATATTGGTATCAGGTGAAACTCACAGTGTAAACGAAAACAAAAACGGGGTTTACTCAGAGTAGGATAAGTATCTGAGTTCTCAGACTAGATCCGCAGATTGAGAATGACTCTTGGATGAGATTGGATACGTCTTGTTATTCAAAAACCAGATGACTACAATTGAAGCTTTTTCTACAGTGAATCACTCCTGGAAGAATGAGGGATTACACCGACGATAATACAAGACATTAATGAGTCCAGTCAGTCACTAATAGAAATCATTAGGTTAAACATGCGTGAATTTACCTTTTGGATATTTCATGGCAAAGTCCAATGTAATCAATAGAGGAATCTGGTGCAAGGCCTGGAGAGTTCTCAAAGATTTATGCGTAGGATTGAGTCTGATTTGTGGCATTTTATAGACAAAAATCGCGTCAGTGTTTATTTTTAAAGATTGACAATTTTGTGTCATAGTTATTATTATTATTTATGTACCTTTGATTTGAAATTCTGTTTAAGTCCCATTATAATTGCTCAATGTTGTTCTTATTTATTGTTTTTCTTATCTTAACATTGTTTTTGTATGTACTTCCAAGGGTGCTGTTTTAAAGGAGAGCATCAAAAGCATCTCCCAAAATGTATATTCTCCAATTTGCTAAATTAAAGAGTCTGCTTTTTGCATTTGTCTTCTTCTGAATTGCTAATTAAACCAAAAATGCACTTATCGTTTCTATTTCTATGACCACATCACCAGCCAATGGAATGAATGGAATAAAATCCAGGAGGTTTGGACCAATCAGGAAAAGCTCGATCATTCCAGGGTGAGAGAGAAAAGGAGCTCCAGCACCATGGAAACAGAGGGACAGTCGTTATAAGAAAATAGCACCGTCTAGTGGCAATAATGAGAGCCTGCGCGTTCCATCAATACAGGCATAAAAGGCAGTCTGTGTTTTTGGAAAACCTCAAATAGATAAGATAAGATCACCTTTATTTGTCCCACAATGGGGAAATTGCACTGTTGCAACAAATGGTACAGAAGCAGACTAGGCACAGTAAAATAATAAAAACAGATAATTTAGGAAAAAAAAGAAAACACTTATAATCTTAACAATAATAATAATAATAATACTCTTATTTACAGCTGTAATATGGACAGAAAATATTGCACAGGGATGATTGACATTATGTCACAATATTGCACAGGAGTATAACAGTATTGCACAGTATTATAAAAGCTGAATGACACGTTCAGGACTAAAAGTGTTTGTTGTAAAGTCTGACAGCAGCAGAAGGAAAGACCTGTGAAACCTCTCCTTCATACAGCGAGGGTGGATCAGTCTGTCACTGAAGCTGCTCTCCAGAGCAGACAGAGTGTCCTGCAGGGGGCGAGACTCATGGTCAAGCATAGCTGTGAGTTTAGCCAGGACCCTTCTGTCCCCCACCTCCTGCACTGAGTCCAGAGCACAGCCCAGGACGGAGCTGGACTTCTTGATGACTTTGTCCAGCTTCTTCCTCTCTCTCTCTGTGGGGCTGCTGCTCCAGCAGACCACACAGTACAGGAGGGCTGATGCCACCACAGAGTCGTAGAAGGTCCTCAGGAGTGGCCCTGTCAATCCAAAGGACCGGAGTCTCCTCAGGAGGTAGAGCCGACTCTGGCTCTTCCTGTACAGTGCGTCTGTGTGATGAATCCAGTCCAGTTTGTTGTTCAGATGAACACCCAGGTACTTGTATGAGTCCACTTTCTCAATGTACCTTCCCTGGATGTTCACTGGTGAGGGGGCAGCAGAGTGGCGTCTGCAGAAGTCCACCACCATCTCCTTGGTCTTCCCCGCGTTGATGAGGAGGTGGTTCTGCTGACACCAGTCCATAAAGTCCTGCACGAGTCTTCCTAGGACAAGTTGGGCAATGTGGTGGTGGGACAGACATGGAAATTTAGGCATAAAGATAAAGACTGCTATAAAACTGTAGCCTACAATTATATTCAGATTCAGACGACTTTATTGATCCCACCAGAGGCAGTTTGAGGTTTAAAAAGCAAAAACAAACATTCAACATATAGCAGAGTTCAACAAGGAGCTCTGGGGTCAATGAATAGTACCCACTGAAAAATACATGAAATCTTCATTAGAATTAAATTTAAAAGACAAACACATTTTTAAAAGAGGCCTACCTATTCTTTTTAAATAAAAGAACAATAATGATGACCAGACGACTAATAGAATTCTCTTTTTAAATCATTCTGTGAGCTAAATCACATTAGCACATTGGCTCTGAGTTAAATCTTTGCAGTATAGAAGGAAGCCAAGTCTCTCTGCTGTACTCCTTATTTTTAAACAGGGGAACCATTAAATAAAGCAAAAAACAAAACAAAACAGTTGTGGAATCATAGTAACAAATCACATCAATCCAGAAAGACAAGACAAGATTGTTAGGAGGAATACTGATGTTATCTAATGGAATTGTCACAATGTCATACCAGGTACCATTACATCATTATATAAGAAGAGGGACAGGGGCCTAAATGCCTGTAGGACAAGCGATGGAGTGACAGGTCACCAATTAAATGGTACTTGCAAATAAGAAAAACTTTGTCTTCTGTTCTGAAGCAACATGAAGAGAACTCATACTTTATCTACGCAGGAAATCATTTGTTGTCCAATTGTAGGCCAAACAAATGGCTGATTTTAATTATGACCTAACAGTCCAAACTTGTATATACAGTATATTGGAACGTGTAGGGCAGGGCAGCTGTGGCTACAGTAGCATCATCACCATATGGAGTGAATGAATAATGCAATGAAAAGTGCTTTGGATGTCATGAAAGTGCTGCATAAATCCAATGGATTATTATTATCATATAGGTGAGTTGCCTGGGATCCAGACTGATTCTCCCTAAATTATAGGCCTACAGAAGATATTGGAGATGCATTCTTGGTTGGCCAGGATAGGCCAGAAGGGGTGTAGACATTTTGGTGGAGGCATACATTTGTCTGTCTCACTAAGTTACTGGAAGTTGGTAAGGCTATATTTCTATTCGGTATGAGTATTATCAACAGCAGAATAATTTTAAAAATAGAAGAACACTTTGAAATTCTAATTAGTTAGTTTGGTACTACAAATCACACAAACGGATCGGAACACCCTAAAAACCCATCAATGAGCCATTTCAGTGATGGAGAGGAGACGGGCAAAGACTGACGTAAGGCGATGAGGTTTGGATACTCTGCGCATGCGCGGAGGGGGACACAGACTGGACGCTACCGTTAGAAAAACCGATTAGGAAACTGCTCTTAAATCATCCCCCTGCGCAGGCGCCATTTTGGCTCAAACTCCCGTTCAAACCAACGGCGTAGGGGCTGTTACTCCGGGACCCATGCTGGCGCCCAGTTTCCCGGAGCATCGAGGGAGGAGCCGTGGGTTTCTGGAAGTCGGGGGAAGAGCCAGTCAAAGCCAGCCAGCCCTGCACAGCACAGCAGCATCTATCTATCTTGACCGAGGCGCTGGAGCTAAAGAAACCCGATATTAGTGTGTGAAAAAAGGGCCGAGGAGACGGAGAGAGGAGCGGGCGCCGACATGATGCGGCTTCGTCTGGACTCGGGAAGCTAAAGCACAGCCAAAACGTGGTGACATTTCGCTTGGATTCCTTAGCGTTATCGGCTGGGGAGCAATTTCGAAACACCTGGTTATTGCATCGACTACTGCTAGCGTTTGTACCCAGCCCGAGCTAGCCATTTTCAATTGAGCATCTTTGGATATCTCGGATGCTGCTGCTGCTTGCTACCTCTGCTGCAGGATGCAATGCAAAACGAAGCTCTAGGTTAGCCAAAACAGCAGACGGCATGCAATGAAAGGTGTTTTGTGTGATCTGTCGAGGAAAATATCCACGCCCTGGGGTCTGGATGGTGTAAATCTAGCTCGGAGGCCAGCCGTAGGAGCGCTGGGGAAGGGAAGGTGGGGCGGCTGACAGCTAATGTGGCTAACAGGCTAACTATATTGGATGTGCATTGCTTTTCGTCTATTTTCTAAGCACTGACAACAACAAGACTATCAGATTACAACGAGTCTGCAAGATTAGAATTAAGATATTACAGGTATTTCTGCAGAAAAGCGATCACCAAGGAGATTACAATTTTGCTTCAATAAAAAAATCCACTCATCATTTTTTTTTTTTTTTTTTAATTTAAAAATTTTATTTTTTTTTTAATTTAAAATTTTAATTATTTTTTTTAAAGGGGATTTCTGCAGCAAAGGAGGACTTCATTTTTCACCTGTGGACTTCACCATGGCAGACGACGACGTGCTCTTTGAGGATGTCTACGAGCTATGCGAGGTCATTGGGAAGTAAGTATTCACTAAACGTGCCTCGAATTCAGCTGGTGTTAAAATAACCAAAAAGGGACAATTTGGCAGAATTTAGCTGAAAATGCCATTGACATAGAATCTAGTAAAATGGGTTGAAAAATTGGTTCGGAAAAATCAGGGGTTCACTAACTTGGACTCAGGCCTGGACCCCCATAATAACCATGCAATGACCCAAGACCCCCCCTGCAAACATTAAATTGCCGATAGTTATAAATTCAATTTGCAAAACATTTAAAAGGGTCACTTGTATTTATTTTAGCAGTTTATTGTATAGTCATAATTGCATGTTGCCATCAGAGTTCTTGCAATTGTTTTTATTCTAATAAAGGAAAAAAAGAAAAAAACTTTGCGAGCAGTGATCCCTGACTGCCTCCAGTGTACTGTAGCAGTTAAATAATGATTGTAGAAGTAATAGTAGTGATCTGCATTTTAAATTTACGTCTAAGGGTGAGATGAGGCCACTTGGATTAGTTCCAGTTTGTATGCATATGCTCTCAACTGCAAAAACGCAAAGGTGTAAAATGTACAAGATCTATTAATCACCAAATAAATTAAAACTAAAATGTATGAGTTCACTGTGCCTATTTTAAACCCGACAAGGCGCATTAACATTTGAGAGAAGACTTGAAATATGAACTGCTAAACTAATCCAAGAATTCCATGTATTTCCGAACATGTTTGTAGAGTCTAAACTACAGGGTTAAAGCTTTTACACAGAACAAAACCACTTGGAAACGCAGGGACATTTAGTTCTCACAGAGGACATTATAGCACCTAAATAATTTTAGGCTTTGTGATTTACTGATTGTAACCATTTATATTCTGTCAGTTGGTTTGATTGTGATGCATTGTAACACAAATGCACATATCTAGCGTCCAGGGACATTCCTACTTTTGATAAATGGCATATGCTGTGGTTGAGTGAGTTACAGATTTAGAATAGATGAAATAAACCACAAATTGGAGTAGTATTGCTTTTTGAAGTGCTGTGGAAGTGGTTAAAGTTAAATAAGTTGTAAGTGTTTTTTCTTGCTTGGGGAATTGTTAAGAAATAAGATTTCCTTGGTAAATGTGTCCTCTGCATTTGCCCCGTCCTTCAGTGTCTCTGGGTTGGATCTGTCAGGAACAGTGGACCAGATCTCAACCAGTTTCCTGGTCAGGACCAAGCTGGAGAATTAGACTACTAATACTACAACTACTAAATGGTGGATTTTAGTTGCCAGTGTGAGTGATGGATGTGTTCATTTTCCAAACTTGAGGCTGTTTTTGTTCTTTCGTGTCATCGCCGGAAGAAAAGAATGAGAAATTAGTTTCAGGATCGCTTTGACATCGTGTATTATTGATAGTGTTGAACAACTGAGATGGAGTGAGTGCAGATTGTTGGATGGCTATGAATAAAATGGGTCTTTTGTTTCAATTTGGATCAAAGATCAGAGTATAATTAGACATTGTGGACTTTTTGTCTTGTATTAGGGCTGAACAATCTGGAAAAAAGATTTAATCGCATTTAGTTTTGGACTGGTCCAAGAGCATTAACATTTGAGAGAAAATTGAAGTCTGAACTGCTAAACTAATCCTAGAATCCCATGTATTTCAGAATTGTAGAGTTCTAAACTGCGGCTTTTACTCAGAATAAGACGCAATATTTTGTTTGTGGAGGTGCGTTTGGTAAATGTGAGCATAACCATTTAAGTAGTGATTTTATCGAGCCGATATGACCAGAACAAGTCTAGTGAAGGTGAATGGACTTTATAAACAGAGGAGCACTTCTGGATTACCACAGGATGATGTCACAACTTTCAAGGTGGTATGTCTTTGACGAGGAAACCATTTCATAACATTGTTGAAATGATCTGAATAATTAGATTTAGCAGAATAAGGATAGTTTGCACCTTTTATTCCCATGTCCATACTGTATCAGACCCGACTTCTTCAAACAATGCACTTAATTAGCTCCATCCCATTGCACAGTCATGTATCATTAAACATGCGAAATATAGCAAAATAGTTTTAAAATATGTAAAGCCGTCACTTCAGAAGACATTTTTTAAGCGACAATATCTGATGTTGAAGCACATTTTAGGTGTTGTTTCCGAATATAGAGAACATCAGATTGTTTTAATCAGAAAATCTGCTGGGAAAGTTTAATGTGAACAGAAGAGATTTTGACACAATTGTGAATTAATGCATAAAAAGCTAAAAAAATATTAGAACTTGCCAAATATGTCCACAGCAGTTTTATTGTAGTGTATAATTTTTCTTGGGGGAGGTTCTGCCATTTTTATTTGGTTGGTAATTGGGTAATTTTACTGGGACTATATTGTTTTTATTTATATTTTGACATGCAAATACCTAGTTAATAGTACTTCTGTACAGATAAGTTTTTTGCATACTATCTTGTGAGCTTGTGGTCTTGTAAGGGCAGTTTGGGTCAGAGGTTTGGTTAGATAATACACACACATCATAGTTTTGAGAGCTTTTTAGCAGCTCCACACCACACCCTTTTTAGTCAACTAATTGATGCAAAGGGCATCTTTAGTCGACCAAGAATTTCTCTCGTCAACTACAGCCCTACTGGGTTGTTGTCCCAGAAAAGTCTTCGTAATTGCCCTCAAAATGTCACTTTTGTAGCCAAACTGCTGTAGAGGACTGTGGTAGTGTCCTGGGAGTGATGCAGGAGGAGGATCATTTTACCTTTGTCTCATTGAGAGTTTGAGACACTGGATCAATCGTGCTGTTGTGAATGAACTCTAGGCCCTCGAGCTAATGCCAGGACCTCAGTAAACCAGAGAGGAGAGCTTTCTTCTATGTGGTATTATGATCTTTTGTGCACATGACATTGTCTAACTGCTTTTACCAGTTCTGTCAAAGCAAGAATGATTTAAAACAATACAATGGGCAGCTTTTATATGTCGAGTAACATTCTGATCCTTTTAATAATCAGATAACCCAATAATCTAATTTGTGGTGTGTGTTTAAATGCGCCACAGAAAATATGTGTCTTTGAATTAGTGTTTTTTTAGATTAACGGTTATAGGAAGAGTAAACCTTTTCTTTTCTTTTTGTCTCACACATTAGTTTGCCAGTTTTTGTCTTGTCAAAACCTACACAGGTGAACAATCAGAAGGAAATCAGGCTACTCGCATTAGATGGAACTGTTTACATGCCATTTAAATAATCGGGTAATTGCAGACATCGGATTATGATCTGACCTGAACACATCTCCAAGGAAAAGAGAATTTTAGTAATAGTTCCAAAATAGGGGTGTAACGGTACATCGCTATCCTTAGATGTCACGATACTTATCGTACATGTATCTCAATCCAGCTCGATGCAAAATTGACAGATACGCATGGAAAATCAACATTAAAACGGCAGGTCCTGCTGGCCCGCTGAGGGCGCCTTGTATGTGCAGGGCATCTCCGCGTCGCATTTCCGTACTAATATCACGTGAACAAATGCAAGCATCAAATGACTATCGCCTCTCAAACATGCGCGTGTGCACGACACGCAACAACTCTGACAAGGCGGAGAGTGAGAAACTCTTCTCTGCTCATCAAACTTCCTCCTTTGTGTTTGTAAGAGGAGAGCAGAGCACTGAGCGAGAGGAGGAGGCACACACACACACACACAGACACACACGTGCACAGAGGGAGAACTGCACCGGGACAGAGCGTGCACATGGACAAAACAGACAGTGGTCAACAGCGTGTTTCCAACAGGCAAATCTGGCAACAACACAACACAAAGAAGCTCACACATGGAATATGATGAACACAGTTTAAATGCATCAAGCAGTTCACCTCATAGGATGCAGCCTAAATGTAACTAAAATAGAGCAAGCCTATATAAAGCCCTCTAAAAACAAATGCCATAAACTAAATTAAGCTAACGTGTAATTCACTCATTATTTACAGTATCAATAATTAAAAGTTTTGTCACCAAAGTGGGAAAAATGACATTATTTTAAGAATTGTAACAGAATTGTAATAGAATCGTTATTAATTGAATTATAGGTCCTGACTTGTGAATCGTGAGATTCCTGAATGGTTACACCCCTATTCCAAAATACTCAAGTGATTTGTGTCGTATTTAAATGTGTTCATAATATTGCCTGGAATATTCCACAGAACGGCATTGAACGTGTGTATTCCACAGACAGAAGCAGGTGACACCACTGCCAGGCCAAGTTCCATATTGTATTGACACAATGAAGCCGCTCTTCCTTTGTCTCCTCTTTTGTCTTGTCAGCAGTCCAGTTCACAGCATTATTCTCTTTATGAACGCTTCATTAATTATAGGCCCAATTTGGCTCCTCTTTTTCTCCACGTTTGAGTAAATATGAAGTCAAATAAGACAAATCCATTTTATAATTTTGAAATGATCCAAATTTTGACTATGCATACGTTTAAAACAGAAAATGCTTTTGAATAACAAAGACAGCGATGTTAATAAATCAAAATGTCAAAGAATAAACAATGTTTGATTTTCATGAATAATACTAGATGCAATCGATCTAGAATCCTTCAACCTTTTATTTGGTTGACAATGTATTTAAAAAGTCTCAATATACAAAAGAATCACTGACTATTTGACTGTTAAGATAATTGTTAGTTGCAGCCACTGTAACCTGATCCTGCACATGTCAATAACTAAAAATGTAATCTACGCTTCAAAAACTGTCCCGAGTTGTTTTTCCTGCTGATATATTTACAATAGGAAATGGAGCGTAGGGTGGTAGTTGGCACAATTCCACTGAACAGAAATGCCTTTGGGCAAGACACCAATCCTGCTGGGATCAATTAACCCACACATTATCGAACCTGTCACAGCCCATATGTTCGTAATGAGATCTCGCAGAACTATAGAACTCACAAAATGGGCCTGTTCGTTATGGGTTGGTTCTGACAAGTAACGGCGTAGATTCTATTGGAAGTCCGTAAGACCTGGTGTAGTTTGGGTCAGCAACGGTCAGAATGTGGTGCTTCAGTATGTGTTCGCTAAATTGGGACGAACCTGGAACTAAACCCACGACTTGACGGGGACTAGAAGAGGACTAAAACGGTGGCTAGAAAATGATTCAACTAAATCGACATTAGGACTAAAGCAAGACCAAACCAGAGTGTGAACATACCGTTAGTCCTGGTTTAGTTCTAGTTTATTACTGGTTTCTACCTAGTTTCAACCTGGTTTAATTCTGGTTTGGTTTTGCTCTAATGAAATGCAGTGGTCAGCATCAGACTATGCTTTTAGACCCGGTTTAGACCCAAGAACAAAGTACTGAAATGTGACATTTTTTCGCCTCATTCCCGTGTACTTATTTAGACGCTTGCAGTCTCACATCAACACAAATGAACAAAATGATTCTTTGTTTCCTGCTTTGATGCCACCTACTCAGACCATTTGTGTTTTCAGCTGATCATTTTCAACAAAACTAGTGTCTCTTTTTCTGCTTGATGTAGCAAAAACGATCCTGTCCCCGGCGCGTGGAGTCCTGGGGCAGTCTTCGCTCCAAATTTCAGCTCGATGCTAATTCACTGCTAATATTCAAAGAGCTGTTTTGTCTCATTAGCATAAACAAGGATTAATGTGGGACAAGCTCGCAGACAGTTTGTTTTGACGAAGAAATCTGGACCGTAGAGGATTGTAACAGAACAGGAAATATGTACATTTTAAATGGTTTGGGTTAAAAGACTGGAGAAATTGAGGTTATTGAGGGCTTGATGGTAAAGCATTTCGTTTTTGATACCTTGTTTTGAAATGTTAAGTTTGGTTAATTATAAGTAAAAAGGTCTGTTTACTTTCAAAGTTTAAAATGAAAAAAATAATCAATAATAGACTAGACTTAACTTGGGCTTAAAGGTGACATATTGTGCATTATTCATTTTGTCATTGGCCTTTAATCATGTTCTTGAGTACCTTTTTAGTTTGGCATCTTATGTTTTACAACTTATGTATGCACTCAAAACATACTTTACTTCATATCTGTGAGGCCTTCCCTCGTCATGATTTGTGTTAGCGCTCCAAACTGGCAGCAGTGGGAATTTCCATAAGGAAACAAAAGCTAGCTTGCCCTGACATGCTAATGTAGTCACAGAGTTGTATTGAACGTGGTTTTGATGGCGATTATTTATGGACTTAAACGGCATAGGAGACCCCCGGATTCCTACCATTGTCACAAATCTAGGACATTTGAAACGGTAAACAGTACAATCATAGCTGAAGCAAAATACTACTCCAGGTATGTTATAAAATAAATGTGGCCTTAAACCAGGAGGCTAAACCAGATCCAAACCAAAATTGAACAAAGGATGAACCAGTACTAAAGGACCTCTAAACCACGGGACAAAATGAGGATTAAACTAAAATGTATCCAAACTATGTAATTTTCTTTTTTTCTGAAAGTATTTTTTGCCCTGAATGCTTTATTAGACGGGACAGTGCAGCGTCAAATTGGGGTGACGGAGGGAAGGACAATCAGCAAATTGTTGGAGCTAAGGCCGGCACAGTCGTGCATAAGTGCTGCTGCTTAAACCACTACTACTACTAGTTTTCTGAGTCATTCATGCCTGTTAAAATGATCACTTGTCTATTAGCTTTATGTTGCTAATAGCTGTGCTGCTCTTTAGCTATTTGTCTGCTCTTCGCCCGCGACTATAGCCTGCAGAGGACAGACGCTCTTAATCCAAGTGTTCACTTAAAAAGTGAATATATTGTTCAGCAGTAAATGGAATTTCAGTTATAAAGAATAAATACCAAATGCAAAACTGTTTAATTGTTTAAATAAAAGATATAATATGGTATCTAAGGTTTTGATAAGGATACATTTTATACAGTACTTTTTAGTACACTCTAAAACACCACATAGAACAACTGTAAAACAGTCAATTCAAACAAGATCTAGACAGTGTTCTCTGGAGAGATGATTTCTGCTCAACACAGCGGTCGTGCATTTTGCTGCAGACAGCAGTTATTGTTAGTGAGAAATAATTGGGGAAATGGAGACTCAAAGCAAGGTGCGGTCATTTCAAGTGTAATATGTTTGTTTCATGTTTTTAGTCCACAGTTCAGTCCTGTTAAATCCATGTTAAGGCACAAACAACACCTGATTACAAACCAGTTTACATGTATAATCTCTATCCACATTAGTGCCAGACCCTATGACTAAAACCAGTTGTAAATAAACCTAAACTACCTCCCTCTGATCTGAATACTCACTCCTTAACCCAATAAAAGCCAATCATTTATCAGCCAATCAGCTTTCAGTAGCCCACCATAGGTAGAGAAGCTATAATTGTATTTGACTTCAGAAATAATGTTACTTAAGTGGAAAATTGTGAAACCACTAGTTTCACAAATAAGAGGACTGAGGACATATTTGATTTTCAATTTAAAGTTGAAACAAATAAAAATTAAATAATGCACAAATCAAAGAAATACAAGTGTTCAAATAATTTCATCCATCCATCTTCTTCCACTTATGCCGGGTCGCAGGGGCAGCAGTCTAAGCAGGGACTCCCAGACCTCCCCTCCCCAGACACTTCCTCCAACTCCTCTGGGAGGACGAGCGTTCGAAATAAAAATTTCATATAGTCATATTGTCAATAATTATCTTTTGTCACTTGTAGATTTACTCATTGTGGAAAGAGGAACAAAAGCTTTTACACTGACTATTACTCAAGTAAAACATCATGTCCCAAATGTACTTGTGTAAATGTAACTGAGCGCCACCCGAGGGCTTAAACTTTTCTGCTGCTGTGACAGATTTCCATCAATTGGAGAAATTTGGAAAACATTTTCGTAAATCCATATTGTGTTGTTTGATCAAAGTCTATTCCTGCAAAAAAGTCTATCCTTGTATTTATTTTAGAAAATGTTACATGTTCAAATAGTGGCGGCATTCTGTTTTCAATTGCTGAATTGATTTAGACTATGAACCATTTTCAGTCCAATAAATGTCTTGCTGTAACCCGTGCGCTGCCCTCCTCTGCGTACATACGTCCAACAGAACAATAAACAGGGAAGATACTTGTAACCCAGGGTGGGTTACAATTGTTGTTCATTTTTACACCAGTTAAAGCACATTTCCATTTCCCCTTTCAGAGCCTGTAGGCTGATTAATGTAGGATCTTTTGAAATGGCAGTTGTAGCGTTTGATTCACTTGGAGCGCTGGAGCTGAAATGTCTCGACAAATTGGCACTTAGAGTTCTAAGGCTCCAAATCTATAAGGAGTGCGGGGGCGTTTGGTGAAAGCCCACTTGGAACAGCTGCAGGGATGTCGGAAAGCAGTGCACGCACAAGTCCGACATATCTGCTTCTGTGATGGAACTGTGAAAATGGTAGAGCTCAGGCCTGGTGTTGTCAATTGGGGACAGAAAGGCAAGAGTTGATTACATTACAAACTCTTCCTGGTTCATTGTTTAGTCGTGGGCTCCCTCTGAAAAAGGGCAAAAATACCTCCTTCCTTCCTCCTCCTCCTTAGCCTTTTGAGAGCTGCGTCCTGAGCTCAACGCGGAGGTGTGAGGAGCAGTGAGGACGAGGAGCTGTCGCTGCTTTTGGTGGATCGGGAAAAACAGCTGTTCAGTAAAAACTACAGCACCCAATAAACGGACTGCAAAAAGCGCACGCGTACTCCACTACTGGGCTGAAATTCATGAGAAGGATTTAGACCTTGTCATCTTTACAATCAATTATGTTCCCATCGCAACAGTGTATAAATAACATAAGTGTACGTGAGGGAAGTTACTGCTACTGTTTAATGACTAAACCTGAACAGTGTGATATCTGAAAAGTTGAAACATGAAGCACCTCCGCCATAACCACATGCACTGAGCAGATTTGAATGCACACGTTCCAGTTTCATCGACGGCACAGAAATATTCAAATATTCCACTAAATCCTGTCCTTTAGTCCTTCTCTCGCTTCCTATTTTGCCAATTTGAATGGAGCCCTGTTTTACACCAGAGTTTGTCCTGGTTTAGTCTTTGTTTACCTTTCTTTACTCCAGGTTGAGTCACGGTTTTTTTGTGTGTGTCAATTGTCAGAATAGCTATCGGAGGTTTTTAGACCTAGTTCAGGCCTGTCTCAATCATGTTTTAAGCCTGTTTGTTAGTCCTAGTTTTGTGCTGCGTTTGTAGGTCTTTTGTTCTGGTTTAGGCCTTGTTTTGCCCTGTTTCTGTCTGGATCAAGCAGTCAATAATAAAAAATTATTATAATTTATCACTTCCACAATCCCATTATCAGTAGAGAGAGAGAGAGAGGAGAGAGAGAGAGAGAGAGAGAGAGAGAGAGAGAGAGAGAGAGAGAGAGAGAGAGAGAGAGAGAGAGAGAGAGAGAGAGAGAGAGAGAGAGAGAGAGAGAGAGAGAGAGAGAGAAGAGAGAGAGAGAGAGAGAGACAAAACCAGAGAGAGAGAGAGAGAGAGAGAGAGAGAGAGAGAGAGAGAGAGAGAGAGAGAGAGAGAGAGAGAGAGAGAGAGAGAAGAGAGTGTAATTGCTCAACCCCTGTGCTAAGATGAGAGATGAGAGAGAGATAGAGTTTTGAGAGAGAGTTAGATTTTTTCCAGAGAGAGAGAGAGAGAGCTTTTTAGAGAGAGATTACATTTTAGAGACTACACAAGAGAGAGAGAGAGAGAGCGAGAGAGAGAGAGAGAGAGAGAGAGCAGAGAGAGATTTCTAATGGGAATCACAGCTGTTCTGAGAGAGTTCAGAGTTCAGAGAGGAGAGAGAGGTGTTGGATTCCTGTGTTGAGAGAGAGAGACTTTCGCGCCTCTTTTCGACACGTTTTTGAAGAGATTCAGAGAGAGTGAGAGAGAGCAGAAGAGACAGAGAGAGACAGAGAGAGACAGAGAGAGACCAGAGAGAGAGAGAGAGAAGACAGAGAGAGACAGAGAGCAGAGTAAATGGTTAGCACTCTGAGCGGTTTTAGCACACAGGCGACGCGGACGTGACCAGGGAAAGTCAGCGTTCTAAAGCTTACTGCTGTAAAGAATAACATTTTGGTAACTTCTTAGACCCCAAAAGTAAACTAAATTATAAGCAAGGCCGTACATGTTTGTGTAGTATTATTGGGAAAAAAATTTGTTGGACCGATATTTGCTTTTAGATATGTAACAATTCTGTCTAAATTATGATTATATTGAAGATTTCTTTGTGTACATTTTAAAACTTGCCATTCCTAATAGTCAGTGGTCTGTCCTTCGCTGCGTTGTTCTCATTCCTCCCCAAATAATCCCTTTAAGAGTCCATTCATGCTGTCAGTCTGTGTTTAGGCTTTTACAGCTCAAGTGAACTCTATAATTTACCCTTCTACATTTCAGTTCACTGTAAATAATCCAGTTTTAGTCCTAATTTTCTACTGGTTAAGTCTTATGTTTAGTCATGGTTTTAGTTCATGTTTTAGCGCTCGTCTAAACCTTTAAGTCCTGTTTCTTCTGTCTGTTTTAGTTTTCTCCTTGTAGTACGTTTTAGTCCCTGATTTGGTCCTAATTCGATCTCTGTTTGAGTCTTGGTTTCAGTTATGGTTCTATCTGGTCTTTAGTCCTGGTTTAGCTCTGTTTTAGTCTTGTTTCAGTCGCTGGTTTTGACCTTGTTTTATTCCGGGTTCAGGCATTTTTCCCTGGTCTAGTGTTGGTCCAGTCACGGTCCAGTCCCTGCTTAGTCCCTGCTTTTAGTCCCTGCTTTAGTCCCTGCTTTAGTCCTGCTTTAGTCCTGCTTTAGTCCCTGCTTTAGTCCTGCTTTAGTCCCTTGCTTCGTTTAAATAGTCCAATGCTGTCTTTAGTCCCTGCTTTAGTCCCTGCTTTAGTCCCCTTTAGTCCCTGCTTTAGTCCCTGCTTAGACCTGGTTAGTCTTGATTCAGTCCTTGTGTAGTCCTATTTTGTCCCTGGTCTAGATGTACTCTGTTGTAGTTTAAGTGTCTGGTTCAATCCTGGCTCTTTCTCTGGCTCTTTCTCTGTCTCTGCTCTCTGGTCTCTCTGGCTCTGTCCCTCTGGCTCTGTCCCCCGGGCTCTGTCCCGTCTCCGTCCCCGGCTCTGTCCCCCGGCTCTGTCCCCCGGCTCTGTCCCCGGCTCTGTCCCCCGGCTCTGTCCCCCGGCTCTGTCCCCGGCTTCTGTCCCCGGCTCTGTCCCCGCTCTGTCCCCCGGCTCAGTGCTCTGGCTCAGGATGTCTCCAGTTCTGTTTGTCAAGTATTGGTTTTCATATTGATTCTAGTTTTTATGACTTACTCCTCATTGATCCAGAGCCCCTTCTATGAAACCCCAGTCACATGATTACTGTGGAATGGAGAGTACAGCCCCCCATGTATGGTGGTATTGGGTGGTTTTTTTTCTGCTCGGATTTTTCCTTTTTTTTTTTTTTTTTTTTTAAACACATTTTTTTTTAGATTCAGCAAAATAATTGGTTGTATTTAGGGGTGGGCAATATTGATTATTACTATTCTGACAATATTTTACTCTCCTATAATACACTCCATTCTAATTATGCATATCAGCAAACAATTGCCATTACGGCTGTAGCCATAGATTATTTTAGTAATCGAGTAATCCATTGAGTAATCTATTTTTTTTTTTTTTTTTTTTTTTTTTTACATTCCATAAAAGTTGTAGTCATCTGGACTCTGTTTTATAAAAAACAAAACGTTTCGACTCTAATCCAAGAGTCATTCTCAATCAGTGAAACAAGTCTGAGAACTCAGGTTTATATCCTACTCTGTGAAAGCCCTGCCCACAGGGCGGGACCCCTGATAATGGGCCATCGTTTTTCTAAAACAGAGTCCAGATGACTTCAACTGAATCTTTTTCTACAATTCGGATTGGATCTCCTGGACGAATGAAGGATTACACTCACATTCCGTAAAACAATTTTTTTTTTTAAAGGTGTAGTTCATAGTAATAAACGGGGACTTTCTGTTTCATCATCGTAGTCCTCCATGCTCACGCAACAAAACTCTGCTCCATAGATACTGTACACTCGGTTGTGCTTGTGCTCAGTTGTGGAAAAGTCTTGCCGCTAAATATGCTATAAAGTAGATTTGTAATTTGTGTAAAATATCCAGTGTTCATGTGACCAACAAGTCAACAATGCACCGACATTCCCTGGGCGGCCTGAAAACCGCTTTTTAGTCTGAGTAGAACGTATTTTCTCTCGAGGTCGGCAGCCCAATGTTAACTAATACATCCCGGAAGAAGGATTAGCGTCGTATTTGCGGCGCCCAGACGGGCTTCCGGAATAAGGTGAATAGTAAAAGTACATATTGTAACCTAATTGTGTGTGTCCTCAGGGGCCCGTTCAGCGTGGTGCGGCGCTGCATCAACAGAGACACAGGGCAGCAGTTTGCAGTGAAGATCGTGGATGTGGCCAGCTTTACCTCCAGCCCCGGACTCAGCACAGAAGGTACTCAGAAATGTACTCGATATCATAAGGACCATGTGTACTCCATAAATAGATACAAATGTCATGTAATCTACCAAAAGATTGTCAAAATACTAAGGCTGTAGTTGTTTAGTGGGATTAATCAGTGGATGGTCTTGTTCGAGCTGCGCAGACAGAAGACCTGGAGTGAGTTATCTGGGGTTTTAAGGGTGACTGGGCAGTTTTAATTCTGCCTTTCCACTTAAAGATGTTTAGCACTTCTCTCATATATGTAGTTTTTGAGCGTGATTCTGATCATTTTGAGTGGTTTTGTCATTGCCACACCCCCTTTTATGCATCGATTAATTGATGCATAGGGCATGATTACAGCCGACTATATAGCCCTACAAATTAATAAAAAAATGGACTACAGACCTAATGCACAGTAAATATTTAATTATTATTATTACTATTATTATTATTTTTCTTCAAATGTTCTCATACAACATTGTGCTGTCAGAAAGCACAATTTTAAAGTAATGTGAAAAGCATGCACAAATATTGTCGAATTAGGGGGACATACATTTATTTGATCTAAAGTGGCCTGTGTGTTTTGGCGGATTAGCCTTTGTGTTAATCCTGTTGTAGCAGCCGTGGCCTGGTTTGAACTGCAGTTAATCTGAGCATTTGTTTTGGTCACACTTGGCACCACAGATGGGCGGGGTTAACCGAATCAGGACATGAGAGGATTGGGTCAGTTACACAGAGTAATCAGGTTTATTTACACTCAACGTATCATCAGCTAATTTCTATTCTAAAATGACATCAGATTGCCTCAATTGAATACTTTTTTATTAAGATATGCATTAAGTACATTCAAAATTAGCATTAATTAGCTGGGCAATATTGACAAAAGAAAAATGTGGGCCATTTCATATTAGCAGCTCAGATTTCTACTGTTGAAACCTCATGAAACCCGCGCAGACTATAAATACTGCCGACGTCTTCTCCGCTGCCTTCTGCACGTCTCATTTTCGCACAAAATTTACATGCGGGAAGTATAATCCAAGCTGGAGAGAGCGCACATACGATACGGCGATCTGCCGCATTGAAATGAAACTTTCTTGGCCAGACCTGACTCACGGGTCAAAAGGCAACGTGTATCACAACGCAGATACACAGAGTCTACAGTTATTTTGTCCGCTTTCTCAGTGAGTTTTGGAAGGAGCACACCACGGCGCGACGTCTCAAGCCCCTCCTCCCAGCCATGGAGCTTGTCTTATTATAATAACTAATATTATACTTAAAAAAAGACCCTCAAGTAAAACCTTCTAATATTTAGTCTAGTTATTATTTTATTTTCAAAATAGTCATCTGTATGAATGGGTCTAGTCAAGTTAATTAACAGAGTTTCTCTCCCCTGCTTTATATTGCACGTCTATACATAATAAAATATTATTAGGCACTAATAGTTTATAGTATGTTTAGTGTGCATGTACCTTTGGAAATAATGACGGTACATTAAACCATCCTTGGAGGAAATTGCAACCCCTTATGAGGCATATTTACCATCCCTTTAAAAGATTCTGGGGACAGCGCTGTAACTGATTAAAAAAATTCAATAAAATTATGTTTTGATTATGTAGGATGACAAAGTGCATTTGAATTTGAATAATCGGCTATTTAAGCTACCTTGGTACAAATAGTTTTCATCTATGCACTATTGCACAATATTTCTGTGTCTGAGAATGTAGCTCCAGATGCTCCTGTTTGCACCAGTGCGCTCTAACTGAGGCAGCGCTGGAAATAAATACTCTGAACTCAGCTACTAACTCAAATGTTGGGCTCTGCATTAGCCTGTGTGGGCGGTGAAGGCTGTAAATGTGTCTGTTTTGACGCTTCGGTTCTTTCATTCACTTAGTTGTGCTTAGTTTGTGAAATGCTACCTCATCATTGTAAACGTGTGTTTACTGGACCGACATTAAATCAAATCAAATTTTATTTGTAGAACACAATTCTTGCAAAAATACAATTTAAAGTGCTTTACAACAATACGAACACATTGCAATATACAATATAATATGGATCAATAAAAGCATAAAAACATTAAAATGTATTTAAAATAGTACAACATTTCCTATACAATTCCAGATGTCTAAACAAAACGGTCTTGAGCTTAGATTCAAACAGTGCACGGGTGGGGGCCTGTCTTAAGGCTCATTTATGCTCTACATTCCAGATGCATACAGATACAGAGGCTTCTGTCTGCCTTCTGTGTTGTTTTGTCTGTCATTTGATCCGTATGTGATTTGTTTGCTCACAGCTTATGGATGCGTAACAGAGCTGTACATGTGCTGACCACTGGGGACAGTAGTGAACACAGCGGGACAGTGGAAGCTCAACTCTTAAAAAAGGGACTAGAACAAGCGGTCAAACAAATAAACGCTTCTCATCTAATTTTCTTCTACAACAAATCTTAAAAACTGCTGTTGGTGCCGCTTTGTTTTTTCTTTGTACACTTTTTATTTCATTTGGGGCAATTCTCTAACTGACTCTGAGCGCCCTCTGGTGGTAATTTACCAGAACACAGACCTGACATTAGAAACAGTTGGAAGTATGAATGAAGCTTATGGTGACCACACATGGAACGCACAGAGCTGTTTACGGACGAAAATGGAGCAGAAATAAGCCTTTACAACCTCTGGAAGACTTTTCCAGACCTTCGCCCCATAAAACTGAAATGCAGATTCCCATGTTCAGTCCCGACTCTGGCACCAGCAGGAGGCGGCCCCTGTTTAGTTCCGACTTGGCACCAGCGGGAGGCGGCCCTGTTTAGTCCCGACTCTGGCACCAGCGGGAGGCCGGCCCCTGTTTAGTCCCGACTCTGGCACCAGCAGAGCGAGGCCGGCCCCTGTTAGTCCGACTCTGGCACCAGCGGGAGGCCGCCCCTGTTTAGTCCCGACTCTGGCACCAGCGGGAGGAGGCCGGCCCTGTTTAGTCCCGACTCTGGCCAGCAGCGGGAGGCCGGCCCCTGTTTAGTCCCGACTCTGGCAACAGCGGAGAGCCCGGCCCTGTTTAGTCCCGACTCTGGCACCAGCGGAGGCCGGCCCCTGTTTAGTCCCGACTCTGGACCAGCGGGAGGCGGCCCCTGTTTAGTCCCGACTCTGGCACCAGCGGAGGCCGGCCCCTGTTTAGTCCCGACTCTGGCACCAGCGGGAGGCCGGCCCCTGTTTAGTCCCGACTCTGGCACAGCGCACGGAGGCCGGCCCCTGTTTAGTCCCGACTCTGGCACCAGCGGGAGGCCGGCCCCTGTTTAGTCCCGACTCTGGCACTCAGCGGAGAGGCCGGCCCCTGTTTTAGTTCCCGACTCTGGCACGGGGAGGCCGGCCCCTTTTAGTCCCAACTCTGGCACCAGCGGGAGGCCGCGTCCCTTGTTCAGTTCTGACTCTGGCACCAGCGGAGAGGCCGGCCCCTGTTTAGTCCTGACTCTGCACCAGCGGGAGGCGGCCCCTGTTTAGTCCCGACTCTGGCAGCAGCGGAGGCCGGCCCCTGTTTAGTCCCGACTCTGGCACCAGCGGGAGGCCGGCCCCTGTTTAGTCCCGACTCTGGCACCAGCGGGAGGCCGGCCCCTGTTTAGTCCTGACTCTGGCACCAGCGAGAGGCCGGTCCCTGTGGTCCTCAGAGGCCGTGATGGTTCATAAGGCACTAACATGTACTTTTTGTGTGAGGCCATGGAGACCTGAGCACAGGACTAATGTGTAGATTATTATTATTATTATGTAGAATTAACATGTAAGTAAATGAGTCATGAAATTGGCCTGCATTATGCATATTAATAACTCTGGCTCGTACACACATTAATAGGGCTAACCGCACCTTTAGGCTCGTGAATTCACTTCCAATAGTTTGTGTTTGCATAACATTATTTTTTATAGACTAAAACTAAAAGAGCCTGACATGCTTTTTATAATCAGCTGCCTATAAGCCATTATTCTTTACATTACTAGATTTATCGGTACTTCCAACCTCCTTATATATCTGTATTGTATTTGCACCCCCAAAACCCTTTATTGGTCGGGCCCTAATATTTAGCAACAATTTGGATATTCTCCATTTTATGATCTCCCACTATCTTTAGCCCCATCACTAGCCCAGTGCTGCTTTGTAGCTATTTCCGTCCTTTTCCCTGGTCATTGTTTGAGGTGAAATCCTTGTCTTCGAGCTAGAGTTGGCTGGTTGTGTTCGTCTCTCTGCGGATCTACAGATGGTCCAGAGACGCTGGAGCCAAGAGCAGCAGGACATGGAAACTCCCCACAGGAGAGAGTAGGGATCAGCATTACAGACCGACAAATGGCATTATCAAGACTGAAAGATTGTACCAGGACTGAGAAAGGACACACATTATGCATTATTTGTTATTGACCTGTTGTTGAGAACATTTACTTTTGTCATCTCATCTTAAAATGCTGCATCTGCTGAAAGAACACACTGACTGTTCTGTCAAATGAAGCCTTTGGGCCGGAAAGAAGACGAGCTCATAAACAGAATTAGTGAAACAAGTAAGAATGAAACTAAATACAACTTCAGCTATGTTTTTGTGAAAGTTGTTATGTTTTTTGACAGTGGCTTTAAAAAGTGAATCACAAGTGAGCTTTGTGCCATACAATAGAACATTTTAGGCAAAGCAAGACTTGCCCCGCCCCACTAGAAAAGTAATAAAATCCAATAGTATATTACCAATGCAAATGTTTCGAGTCAGACTAACCACTCTGCCACTGTACAGTCTTCATGATCCATCTCCGTTTGGCATCTTCAGATCTCAATGACCTCTTTATGAAGTGACTCTGAGTTACACTTTGACCTTTTGAGGCTGTGGTCTGACATCACCAGGGTAAATACAAAGAGAGCTTTATCAGATTTGGGAAACGATACTGAATGTTTGAGGTTGAAAATTTGAACATTAAAAATGCACCATCAAATTGTGTCAATCTTATGGAGTAAAAAGTTTGCTCTTCGATCTTTGTAGTCGTAATAGTAGTTCAGTTTATTCACAATATAACATTTTATTGTCTCAATTTTAAAAAGCATCACAATTGAATGATTCTTTGTGATCAGTAAATCCAAACAACAGTGAAATCCTTAAATCACTGTTGATCACGTCTAATAGATCACCATTCTCTTACTATGGCAGTAGCTTTATGAACTCAAACTTTCTGACAGAAACAGAAACGTTACATTTTGGTTTACTGTTTTAGCTCCCGAAATTCTCAGTTATTATTTTTATTTACAATTGTATTGTGACCTGAATAATCATGATTATTAACTGAATAATCTTGACATCCTTTGTTGTAATAATAGTTTGGTGGTTCAATCCAAGCCGTGCGTACGGCAGTTTCGGCCTCTGTCAAAGTGACAGTGTGTTTGCAACTGGCATTTGGTGTTTTGGAAGATTATTCTGCCCACAGATGGTGGAATAATGAATTTAAAGGTGTACTATGTCACTTTTCTGGTAGAAGGGCTGCCACCTGTTTGTCTGCATGGAGATGCTATTGCTTTACTTTGAATGTTCCGCAGTATGGCATTAAACCAGAGCTTCTCAAACCTTTTCTGGTGGGGGCGTGCCCCTCACTTTGAGAAGCTCTGCATTAAACATATTTATTATCTCCATAGAGACAAGAAGGGGTAGCCACCTGACCAGATAATAGGTCATGGGTCTCATGTCTAAAATTGAAAGTGTAATTCTTGAGCCCACCGACACGGCACAACATTTGTCTCTTCTCTCTGAGCACAGATCGCATTTTTCCTCGTCTCTGAAAGTCCTAATGTGACCGGACCGCTCTTTTCTCCTTAAAGTTTGGGTTTTATAGGTCACAAACACAAGGTGGAAAGTCATAAGATTTTTGTCTGCAAGCTTTATAAATAATACCCCAGATCTGTGGAGAGACCACCTCGTTTTATACACCTTTTTACCAATACAAATTACACGGAGAACCTTTTAAAGAGCATTAAGTAAAAGTGTAAACCATCTTTGAGTGTCTAGAGTAACAGTAGCATTTTTGTAGTAGGGCTGGGTGACAAAACATTTGTCAAGTTCTTTATCCTTAGATTGATCAACATTTTTTATTCAATTTGATTTGACCTTTATTAAAAACAAATAAAATTACATTCATCATTAATTTCATGGGCAATAAAAAGACCGACTTTTAAATCAATGCAGTGTAACGATTCAGGAAATGTCATAGTGAAAATGTTCATGTCCACTGTAGCCCCTCGAGGCAACTACTGTTGTGATTTTGGGCGTTACAAAAATAAATTGAATTGAATTGAGGATAAATCGGCAAAATAATAAATTTTGTCTTTTAAATTATTAGTACATTATTAGTACAAGTGTAGGCAAATTTAGTTTATGGCTTTTGTTTTTAGAGGGCTCAATATAGGATCGCTCTTATATCTGAGTTAGCTTTAGGCTTCATCTATGAGGTGAACTGCTTGATGCATTTAGCCTGTTTATCACATTCCACGTGTGAGCTTTTTATGGCATAAAAGTGTTTGTCTTTACTGACCGGGCTCACTCCAGATTGATCCCTCTCACTCTGAACTGAGTTCTTCACCAGAATCAATCTGGGACGTCTCTCGCCGAAAGCCATTGGGGCGTTAAAAAATACGTCATGCTGATTGGTCAAAACGTCACAACAGCGGAAGAAGCAGAAAAAGCTAAATTGTGTTGAATCCAGTGTTCAGAAAAGCACCGTCCTCATTCTCATCCACAAATGTACAAACTGCCATGGTGTGCACGCTTTTGAAAAACAAAACCGTTCGCATGTCTCCTAAAATAGGCTGAGGTACGTTTGTTTTGGTTCGGGTCGTTTTGACTTCGGCCTAAACCACAATGCTGCTCTTGGTTCCAGTCCCACATGCGGCCCTAAGTGCCATGGGATTGGCCCGCTTACCAAGTCCGCACCAGTGTCTTGAAATGATTCAAGACACTGGTGGTGAAAATGATGATTATGTCTTGAAATGATTCGCCGAATTTACTTGCTGGAAACGCGTACACACCGCTGACCGTCGTCTGATTTGTCCGTGCACGCCCTCTGTCCCTGTGCAGTTATGTCCCTCTGTGCGTGTGTGTGATGTGTGTGCGTGCAGTGTGGGTGCTCGGTGCCCCGGCCCGCCTCTTGCTCACAGCTCGCAGCCCCCTCTCTCACAAACACAGAGGAGGACCAGTTTCTGACTCCGCGTGTCACATGTTGCACGTGGACACAAGCATGTTTGAGGGGAGTAATTTGCTGCTTGCATTTGTCCGTGTGACGTTAGTGCGGATATGCAGTGCAGAGATGCAGAGATACAAGGCACGCTCAGCGGGCGCTCATCTGAATGTTGGTTTTCAGCGCGCATCTGTCCTTTTCACATCAAGACGGATCGAGACACGTGTTACGATGCGTATCGTAACCTTTAAGAATTGCGATGGGTCGTGGCATGATCGTTACACCCCGTCAGTGCCATCTAACACAAAAAAAGACTCATTTCTTCCACTAAACCACATTCTTTCACTGACACAAGATTGGCTGTGAAGCTCTCGATTTAAAAGACTCAAGCTGATCATTACTATTAGAAATGACTAAATCTTGATCTAGATTAAAATGTTATCAATTGTGCACGTTGTTGTTTTGTATTAAAGAGTACTTGTTATGTAATTTGTCATTTTGGTGCGCGCCCAGTAGGCCCCCTTAGATGCTCCTCTGTTGGACACTGGCAGCCATTGTTACGTTCAAGAACCTCTTTCGATCAAACGGGGCAGAATACTGGCTCTCTGTGACAAAAGGGAGAGAATGAGAGAGAGAGGGGAGCAGCAGCGTTTTTTTGTGTTGCATAATGACAACAAAACAGTCACGATTTGGTGGGAACACCGCAAATGTGATGAATATTAACAAATCCAGTATTATGTTCGAACCAACTATTGGATAAATGTTTTTCAACAGTTGGACATTTTAGTAAAATATTAGTTACTTCCAGTAGGGCTGAATCTAATCAAAATATGATGAATATGATATTTTTATAGAAAAGCCTAGACCTCTACAAACATGCTCTGAAATACATCTTGTAGTTTATCGGTTCATATTTCAGACTGGTCTCAAATGTTAGTGCTCCTTGTTTACAATGTGCACACTGAACAGAATTTTACTTGAAGAAAAATAAAAAATATTTTTTATCTAAATCTAAATTCAATTGCAATACTTGCAATCAGAAAAATCACACTTTTACAAAATCGTGTAGCACTAGCATGCAAAAAGATGGACAAACACTAACATTTGCATTTCACTATTATAAGAAAATAAAATAAACACTTCTTTTAGGTTACGTTGGATCTTATTGGAACACACTCTGTTCTTTTAGCCCCCTCTGCTGGTTAAAATATGAAATTATGCATGAAATTGCTTGACTTGAGCACGTTTTGAAAAGTACTAGATGTAAAAGGTACAAGATCCGTCACCTGAATTTCTCCATGGCGATCGGATTGCCCTAAACTGTTCCTCAGTATGACAATAAGCCTATCTCCATGGAGACAAGCACCAGGGCAAGATCTGTGGAGAGGCGAGTCAGCCCACTGTAAGAATTTGTTTTTCATTGTATATTTGAGCAATAACCTGTGATTAAATGTAATGCCGTACTGTGGAACCTTTCTGGCAGCGCAATAACAACTTCATGAGACAAGCAGGTGGCGCACCCTCTCAGAAAAGTGACAGTGTTGTACCTTTTTTAAATAAAGTTGTTTATTTAAAGGTACATATAAAGGCCCTTAAATTAACTGTTAAAGTAAATATAAACCTAATCCTACATTTTTCTGTGTTTTGCGTTGCCAGATCTGAAGAGGGAAGCGAGTATCTGTCACATGCTGAAGCACCCGCACATCGTGGAGCTGTTGGAGACTTACAGCTCAGACGGGATGCTGTACATGGTCTTTGAATTGTAAGTATTTATTTTATCACTGCATATATTTACTGAAGGATCTGTAGCAGCCCAATTTTAGAACCGAATTTGCGTCACAATTCAATCTGTACATGTTGGTCACTTACTATGGCAAGATTTACAAAGACAAACTACATCTAACATGCTATTCATTTCATTTACTCTTCAAACATGTTGATTTTACACTAAATATGAGCCCAACTTTTGCGAAAACTCAACATTCATTTGCTAATAATCCTGTGATATCAATACAGTATTTCATTCCTACAATAAATCTGTTTCAATATTTAGTCACACCCCTATTTCTGGTCATTTTAAAACTAGACAATGCTCGCTTTTATTGTATTTGTATAAACCTGTTGATTCGATGAGCCTGACTCTTCCCTCCTCTCGCCTCAGTATGGATGGAGCAGACTTGTGCTTTGAAATTGTGAAGAGAGCAGACGCTGGATTTGTGTACAGTGAAGCAGTGGCCAGGTAAGACATGTTCTTTAGAATATATACAACAGCAAAATAATAATAATAAATAATGTGAAATAAATCGGTTTGTATTTGTTTATGTTCACAGTCATTATATGAGACAGATCCTGGAGGCTCTTCGCTACTGCCATGACAACAATGTGATCCATCGGGATGTTAAGGTGAGGACCAGGGACCTAGGACCAAGGACCAGGGACCTAGGACCAAGGACCAGGGACCACGGACCTAGGACCTGGACCACTAAAATTAAATTAATAAAGCAGACAATTTCTAGAATGGCAAAGTTTTGGAAATAAGAAATTAACGCACTTGGTATGACTTTTTTACTCTTATTTCTACATCAAGGTATTAAAACGCCTTTAATTGAGTAGTATTTCACTAGTAGTAGATGGATTTGACATAAAATGTGTACAAAGTTATTGTATTAGTAGTTGTTATTGTCGACCAGTTGAGGGAACTGTCTCTAAACTGGGAATAAATTAAGAATAAAACTGGACTAAAGCAGGTCTGAACCAGGACCAAACCACCTTTTTCCAACCCAGGATCAAACGACATACATTTTGCACATTTAATCATACACTTGTATAATACATTATTTACATTTAAAGTTGATAAGGATATTAAACAATATTATTTTCACACAGTTTGTATTTATCTATTTGCAATGGTTATTTGTGTTGAGTCCACTGCCATGAGTAGAGTCATTTTACCTGTAATGATGGACTAAACACAAGTCTATCCCAGGACTAAATACGGACTTAACCAGGACTACAAAGATTTAACCAGGGTTTAACTAAATCAGGATTAAACCAGGACCATTTTTTACATTAGATTTTTCTTAAACAAATTGAGCTGTTTGAAAGCTCTAAACAATATTAACAGTAACTGTCCATGCGTTGAAGTGGTTATTTGCGTCCAGAAGAGGGAGCTGCCACTAAATTGGGCCTCCTCATGGTGTTATTCACAATCCCACTGCTGTGCGGAGTAGAGTCGTTTATGGGCAAAGCAAATGGAACGGACTGTCGTCTGTAATCTATCGTCGAACTGTTGGACGTAGCGTCGTTTAGAGACATTGGCCTGGTGCCCAATACTCGCCAAACCGTTTTAAATGCCATTTTCCTCACAGATCCAGACAATAAAAAGAACATTATTGGATCAAGACAACTGTTAAATGCTGAAAAGAGTAGCATTACTTCATTGGCTCGGTCAATCAGCTGCATGTAGTCACAAGAAATTTCGTGAAGTTGCGATATAATGTAGACTGGACGAAACGCGTGGTACGGCCCAAAACATATCGTGAACAAAAACAGAACAAAAAATGACTTTTTGGCTGTGCGCTGATATCTTTGAGCGTTGGGTAAATCCGGTTTATCCCTGGACACCTTGAGCAACTGCACTGCCACTCTCGCGTAAGAAACCATCATTGTTAGAAATACTAACCAAAACATTACAACCAAGATGCCGTTGAAGTAAGCTTTACCCTGAGCTTTTTCGTTTCTCGGCTTGTATTGAAAGCACTTTGTGGTTGATTCTTCATCTTCAGGAGTTGCGATCATTGGTATGATGGCTAAAATGGAAAAAGTCCACAAACCGGCGCAAACGACCCAACTCCAGGGCCAACTTCTACCAAATAAGTGTACTCTTGCGCCTCTTCTCGCCCTCCCTTTCCCTTTTAATCTCAAATACCTATCCAAGCTTATGCATCCCAGTAGTGCAATGCTGATGTACATGTTCATATAAAACAAATTGCCAATTGTTTTGCATCCGATTTTGCCAAACGGCCATTGATTTCCATTTGCGTGGTAGAAAATGCGAAACGGCAAGCAAGCCAGCAGCACCAAATCGGCTATGGCGCAGTTTATGAGGAAAATACGGACGGAATTTTGACTTGCTCGGAGGAAAAGGAACACCCACAACGCAAAGAGATTCCCGATAAGTCCAAAAATGAAAAAGAGTGAGTAGAAAACAACTAAAATCCGGTTAAAAGTCTCATTTTGGTCGTTGCAGGGAAGTTGGTTGCTTGTGGTGGGGGAAATATTTGTTGCAGATGTGGGTGGAAAGATCCAAGAAATTGAAGAGTTGACTGTTTGACCTGAGTTGCGATTCATTGCGGCTCGAGGTTTTGCAAAGTTGTCGACAGGATCTGAAATGGAGAACAGAAAGTTATGATGCAGATGTGATGGCTTTTTCTAAGAAACCTAAAACATAGATGTTAAACTGAAGCTTAAAGGTCATATTCAGCTCAATCCAGATCATATTGTGGTCATATGTCAAAGTAGTGACTAATTCTCCTACATGTTACCTGTTGGCATTTAAGAAGGGCATTTCTCCACCTCTGCATAAAAACCCCCAAATACAAGACAAATCTAATACGAGTGTCAGTAAATGTAATGCTTATTGTAAAAAACTGATTTAATTTCTTGCTAAATTAATACTGGTAGTTGTGGTAACCAATTTTAATCATGATCAATATTTTTCTCTTTATTGTACAGGCTTACAAATATGGCTTTTACGTTGTCGTAGAGTTTATCATGAGTAACACTAATTAAGTCGGAACATTTTTGTATTCAAGTGTCATGTTGTGGTTAAAACCAGGTGTAGGAAATGTTCTGCTGCAGGTTTCAGAAAAGAAGTGGGTAAAATTGCAAACATTTATTTTGAGTCCGATGGCACATTGGGTTGATTTTTCTGAGAACTTTAAAGATGCTTGAAAATGCATGGCGGATGTATCGCCCCAATTTCAAATGTGTAATAGTTCTGATCCGACAGGTAAATGAGTGAGAGTATTCACTGTATGGCCATTAAAATTAGCATCATATTCTGATTAAAAAAAAAATGTTCACTAGCACTGAAGAAACAAAATAATAGTTTATTTTGGACATTAATTCATGTACCGGTATACATTCAAGTACTTCTTGGCTATATGCTAAAATATGCTAAAAGCTAATTTTATGACTCAATAAATACCCATCTACTCACCTTTTAGTTGTTAGAGAATCCGTCCGTGTCCTTCTAGTTTTAAATCACTTCTTCCCATTCAAAGCGATCTGTTATTTTATCACTTATCAATAATACCCTTTTACTCTGCTTTGCTCTCTCCTCATAAGACTGAATGCAGTGCAGAGGTCGTTTTAAGTCTACCTCTACCTTTAACTTCCTCATCATCTCGCTCGCTCTCTCTCTCTCTCTCCTCCTTCGCTCGTTCTCGCTCGCTCGCCTCGCTCGCTCCCTCTCTCTCTGTCTGTGTTGTGTGTGTGTGTGTGTGTGTGTGGATTGTGCTACTTCTTTTTTCCCCTTTTCAAACATCCTCCTTTTTGTAATTTCATTTCCCATCATTACACATAAGAATGCAGTGATGTTTTTGTTTTTTTTAAACTTCTTTTTTTTTATGTTACAAAAAACCCTGACATATTTGAGTGCAAGAACACAAACATCACCTACTAATGCAACACATACGAAGACAAAACACATTTAAGATGCACATATTTGACTATTTTATATCGTGAAAACACTGTGAAAACATTTAACTGCTAATAATACTGAGTAAACAGACTTTAGTGTAATATTTATAGTTATGAAACTTTTTTGCCAACACTCTTTAACTTAAATGAATGGCAAAGGTTACAAGTGACACTGAACATTTTTAACTGTTTTATGGTCATTTACATATAAGTGAAAAAAATCTGTAAGTGACTCAAATTTAGGAACGACTGAACCAACAAAACAAAAGTGTAGATGCCTATGCTCTAGATATTATAAATATATCTATATTATAAATGTCCATTTCCTAACAGTTGGTTAACTCTGAAGAAGAAGTTGCTTCTTTTCCAAACAACATGAGTGCTAATGATAAGACTTGTACGTGTGGTCGCCTCTCGCTCTTTTTATATTGTGGTCTCAGTTTCGCGAATCGAAGCGTCATTTGGAAACCAAACCACCATGAAAATATTGTGTGCATTTGAACATAAACATCATGCACCTCTGCAGATAAGCACATCACACTGCTGCACAGAAATGTACTCTCTCAATCTAATCTTTGCCGAAAATGTCAACTTTGCACACAGACAAAACCGCATATTTTTGTTTTGTTTCCCTAGAATACTTGGTAGTTCACACAATGGTGTTTAGTGTGACAGTTTGAACCTGGTTTGGTTCTAGTGTAAGGAACGCCTGGTTTAGTGCTGACTTCATTTTTGTATAGTCCTGCTGTAGTTCTAGTTTAGTCTCAGTGGAGTCCTCTGGGTCTATTGGTATTGGTTTAGTCCTAGTTAAATCCTAGTTTGGAGCAGGAAAAACATGAGGTCAATCAAACAATGCTTTTTAAAAAATTATTATTCTAGCGGGGCTCTTCAGCTTTGTTTTACTTCGCACGCAGTAGTTTGTCAGTAGTACTCAGGAGTACTCAGGAGGAAGATGATTTCACTCTCTACTGCTCAAATGTGAATGAACTACAAAAAATACTCATAAACACTGAGCCTGAAAAAATATTGTTCCAGCTTTATTGAACAATAATTGATATAGTAGTAATTATGACAGCCCCCCCGAAAAAACAATCAGACCAGAGAATAAAAAAAAAGTAAACAAATGAATAAAAGTGTACGTAAATGTCATTTGTTATTCTGTCCCTCAGCCTCACTGTGTGCTGCTGGCTTCCAAAGAGAACTCTGCCCCCGTGAAGCTGGGAGGGTTTGGAGTGGCCATCCAGCTCGGAGAGTCCGGGCTTGTAGCTGGAGGTAAATATTGATTTTCATTGCGCCGTCTCATGCTGGACCACACCTAACTCTTAATTAAGGTGAATATCGTTCTACTCCTCGAGGGTAGAAAAGGTTTCAAAGGTAATCATCTGGAAAACTCAACATCGACTACTCCTCAGACCAGTACTGTCAGTGTGTTAATGGCTTCCAGATCAGGCTGTGCAAGTTGTCAACTTTTATTCGAGACGAGATTCAGTCGTTTCTAATCGTCAATGATCAGCTCGGTTGTTTTAAAGCAGAGGTCCACAGCCAATGCTCTGTCAGTAAATGCACATGGTTCGGGTCAGAGTTCAGACGGGAAGAAATGTCACTATTTTTGTGTTAAATTCCAATCATTAAAAGTCTGAAAGCAACTTTGATTACAATTTCCAATTTAATTACATTTTTTAAAACTAATAACATCAATCAACACAAGTAGAGCTGATCACCGAAAAGGTCCGGGAAATACTGGAACTGAAAAAATGTGACATACATGTGAGTTACTGCGTTCAGCCGTGTGTCTCACATTTGTTTTTGCATTGGTTTTGAGTTATAACGGAACAGATGTCATACAGGTATGTTTTAGAATTAGATTTAACACAGTTATAATGTGATTAAATACCGGGAAAAACTGTTTTTGCACAAATTTGCCCATCAATTTACACAAATGCATGCACCAAAAAAAAAGAACCATTCAGAATCTGGTATTGAAAAGCAGATATTGTTAAAGTGCTGGTATTGAAAAAAATCTCACGGTACCCAGCCCTAAACAAATGTAAAACAAATGTCCTTTTTTGTCCTTGTCCTTTTTTGCCCTTATCTGGATCATCAGCCATTTCTTGATCTGAAAAACATTGTTCAATGACGACCGTTGAAATCTTTCCTGCCACGGGCAATTGCACCAAACAACTCGATCACCAACAAAGCAAATGAACCACAGTGTTGTTCTGTGTTGCCCCTGAACCTCCCTCTGCTCCTGGTTGTCCCGCAGGCCGTGTAGGCACTCCTCACTTCATGGCCCCTGAGGTGGTGAAGCGAGAGCCTTATGGTAAACCTGTGGACGTGTGGGGCTGTGGTGTAATCCTGTTCATTCTGCTGTCCGGCTGTCTGCCCTTCTACGGCACCAAGGAGCGGCTGTTTGAGGCCATCATCAAGGGAAAATACAAGGTACTGATAGAGGTGGGAGATGATTTTAAATATTTCTATGTATATAAAACTTAAATATTAATATAACACATTTAAAACAATGTACTTGTGATGCCATTGCATATCATTACTGTAACAACACAAATCTATTTCCCAGTTTCTTATGCTCAGACATCCTGCTTGTATCACATAAACATTATTTATAATTTTCCAGATGAACCCTCGTCAATGGGCTCATATCTCAGAGAGCGCCAAAGACCTGGTCAGAAGGATGCTTATGTTGGACCCAGCAGAGAGAATCACGGTCTACGAAGCCCTCAACCACCCCTGGCTTAAGGTACTGTGGCAGAGTAGTTAGCCTGTGTCCTTTCAGTAAGCAGGTTGTGGGTTTGACTCTTCATCTCTCGCGGTATAATTTCTCACGACTCATTGCATTTAATTCGCAACTTTTGACGGAACTTTTTGTCGCGGTCATATCATGTGTTAATCACTCAAAATGACCAAGGAAACCAGTGCTTTCCTCTTTGTGCTTATCAATGTTTGACATGACCACTGCTAAAATGTTTCCTCTTTTTAGAAACCAAATGATATCTTGATTTAAATTAAATATTCAATAGTATTGTTGTTTAGATTTATAATCAAGATAAGTTAAAGAGTCTCTAAAATGTTTACAAAATAAAAAGTAAATTGTACTTTAAAAAAAAAAAAAAAAGTCTTATTTTATTGGTTGATTACACTTAAAATGAGGTGCCACTCGATGTATTATTTAAATAAAATGATCCTAATCTATAATAGGCAAAAGGATCATTTTTCATTGCGCCACAATTATTTCATTTTAAAGATTTTTATGTCATATTTGTGTTTTTTTTTTGTTTTGTTTTTTTTGTTGTTTTTTTTTGCAGGAGAGGGACAGGTACGCCTACAAGATTCACCTGCCCGAGACCGTGGAGCAGCTGAGGAAATTCAACGCCAGAAGGAAGCTAAAGGTATTGACATAAAGTATTAGCATAAGCAGGAACATGTTTGGTACAGGACATCAAAACCAATGCAGTGTCAACCAAGCACCAACCTGGAACCCGTCATGGTTTGGTTTTAAAACAGTGTCTCGCAAACTTTTTTTCTGGTGACCTACTTTTTCTAATGGATCACCTCGTGCATTTCACACAGTACTGATATGTACATTTGCAAAAGCATAAATCCAGCCCAGTCATAAGTGGTTTGTGCTTCACTGCAGTTATTCCGCTATAGCACTGCGGTTCTTTGGACAGACTGGAAACCACAAAAGAACAAACAAATACAATTTCCCATAGATGTGCATAGAGTGGTTTTTCTTTATTTTGTCGTGTCAAAATTCCTACATAATCCTAAATTAAACAGGCAAATTAGTTTCCTAAATGTATAATAAATCAATTTAAATGCACAAATTATAAGTTTGCATGTTCTCCCTGTGCCTGGGTGCTCTGGTTTCCCCCCATCAAAGACACATTTACCTACTACTTCCTCTTAGACTTACGGTACACTTAGTCCAAAAAGCCACAGCATCTGTTTGCACTACAGCACACCGGACCACACCACCTCAAACCCATAGATCTGTGCTCAAACCACGCTGAATAAACCTGTGTGAGAATCAAGGATGTTTGTAGGTTTTGCCCTAACTGAGCATGTGCGAGGAGAAGTGAAGCAACAGCAGCGCCAAGTTTCAACAGACTTAAAAACTATCTTTTAGAGACAAGTCTTTTGTTTGTAGCTAAGGCTCTGTTCATGTTTATAATTACTAGACGTTAGTTCGATACACAGGCCGTCATTTAACAACATGGAGCACTCATTTGTGTGACGAATTGTTTTTCACTTTTCTATTATCCACTAAATACTGATGAGCACCCCAGGTCGGTTTGCCCATCCATAAAAGTCACCTCACCTCAAATGCAGAGGAAGAATGTCTCTACTGGAACCTTAAAGGCTAAACTGATCCAAGAACTATGCCTGGTTTGAGTTAAACTGCTTTGTCTTTCAGGGTGCTGTACTGGCTGCAGTTTCCAGCCACAAGTTTAACTCTTACTACGGGGACCCTCCTGAGGAACTGCACGACTTCACGGATGATCCAACGTCTTCAGGTAAAAGCTAGAACACGGCTGATTATAGAATTATTACAGTGTAATTCATTAATTCTATAATTGCAGTGCCTTTTACACACTTTTTATGGTGTACATTATTCAGTTCCACATCAAAATATTAAATGACAAAATACATCAGCTGTATAGAGCTGGAGAATGGAAGGGCATCAGACACACAAGTAATTATACCTTTTGAGATGTTGTACCACCATAAGTATCCTTAGTTTCTCTGTTTCTCCACTGTTTGGTTTTAAAGTTTATTGATGTGTTCCTGTCTGTCTGAACTTCCTTGCTGTTAGAACTGTTGCAAATGTATTCATGACTTCCCTGTCTCACAAAGAACTTTCACTTCACTTATTCAAGCTACGCAACAACCAAGACAAGGAACTTTTCATTTAATTTTTAAAATTAGAAATGGGGCTATTTTGTTCACAATTTGAGAAGTTGCCAAATATAAAGAAGGAAATAAACAATAAATTGAATTCCCATATTGGTTAATTTTGACAATTAAACATTTTAATTATTATGATTAAAATAAATGCCGCGTTTTGCCATTACAGCTCTGCTAACAGTATATCTCCTGGTTTGCAGAGAATACACGCTCTGTAAGTAGATGCAGACAGCACACAGTGGCCACATTTTGGCCCCGAGCTGCTTTTATAATATATCTGTATTATAGGGGCAAAACTCATTTTTTTCCACTTAATGAACAAAATTCACATTTAAAGGCCCAACTAGTGTCCACTCTGGCAGAAATGAGCTCAGATGACCTGATTTTCCATATTTGTTGATTTGGCTAACCAAGGAGGGCTGTACTATCATTTTCTTTGAGTTTGGAGGAAGAAATGTAGAAATATGACTCTTTGTGTGTTAAATGGCGCTGATTAAAAGTCTGTCTCGTTTATCTTCGTAATGTTTGCATAAAATCCATATCCCGGTTTAGTCTCTGCAATTGATTTTACATGTTTAACCACTGCACATTTGCCTTTCTAAGATGGTTTTAAGTTACAACTGTTCCAGACACACACTCTTACATGTGTGTCCACGTTAGCCCCGTTTAGCTGAGTTCGCCTGTCTCGTCTTTATGGTGACAAGTTGCATTTGTTGCTGACACTTGGACTTCTATTCTTAGTTTCTGCTGAATCTTGCTGCACTGTTTAGTTTGAACTTTCTATAGACTCTTCCCTGTATATTTTGTTCGGTGGTCAACCCCAGGGCTGTGCAAAAAGTTTTAAAACCCCATTTTTTTTTATCATTGCAAAAAGACAATGCAAACTGAGAAGAGAATTAATCGGCACTTAATACATTTGGTTACTAAAACTAAAATAAACAATATAGACGGAAGGTTAGATTGATAGTGGGTCCTGGTTAAGTAAGTTAACCTGATGTAGTGATGGCATTGAATTTGCCTATTGATCCAAATTTGAATGTTAAACCAAATAAAGTAAAATAGTTTCAAATTTATTTTTTATTTAATAATGTTGCCGTCTTGTTTTTAAGAATGTGTATAGTCAACGAACACTATTATCAAAATACTATTACAATTATTTTAATGGTCAACAAATATTCTGATTAATCTTTGCAGCGCTTTTATATAATAATACTTGTTTTATGATCTAAGTTTGTACAGCTGAGTTTCCCCTCGTTTTTCCATAGACCCTCTCTAATACTTCTATTTTATTTATTTGTTTTCTTTGCTGTTCTATCTCTATAGGACTTTTAGCTGCAGAAAGTACGTATCCCCATTTGTGTTTGCTGTGACATTTTTGTTTACATTTTACCATTTTACAAAAAATCACCCAAAATGTTGAACGTTTTTAATTTCTCACTTTTTTGATTAAATGTGTTGTTTTGCTTGGCCTCGTTTGCTCCTACACAAACTCATTATTCAGTATATTTTCTGTTTATATGCATCATACTGGGGAAAAAAACGAATCTTGGCTGAATTATGTAAATATTTGATATAATTAAGTCTCACATTTCAACTCGAGCAGTAATTTACATTTGAGTACAAACCAATAGCATCAACAAGCTATTTTAATAGATACAAAATTATTGCATTCAAATCATTTCAATATGATGCACGTAAACGGACTCATTGAAAGTGCATGGTTCTGTGACTTTTTCCAAATTTTCCTTTATTTTGATACAGTCCACTCGACAATTATGTAGTAATTAATGTTACCCATTCTCTTCCATACAAAAGTGCCAATATCACTCTTATAATTCACTGTACTGCCACCACTAGATCTGCACAATATGGGAAAAGAACAAAACAAACCATAACAATACAAACAATATTGTCATAGCAATGTTTTCAATATTTAATACTGTAATAATATTGTAAGTTCAATTAGTCAATTTATAGTACCGGTATACAAAAAGGATATTTTTATTCTCTTTGCAATTGCAAATGCCATGTTTGGTGGGATTTAAATTTTTTACTTTAAAGATTGAAACGGAAAAAGGAAATATTTATATTCAAACATAAAAATTAAGACATTTCAAGTACAAGTAATGTTCTTTGTTATATTACGCTTGCCCTTGAATTTTCAAAATGGAAAAAAAAAAAGTGACACTCAAATAAGTAATATAATAATTGTAATGAATTCTAATGTATTGTGCAAACCTTCATCATAATTTTCAGCACAAACCCATTCCCAAAATACATTTATACTTTTACCTCCTCACTGTCGTCCATCGCTCCATTCAAAACAAACTAAACTTGATCTTTCTGACGCCGTGTTTCTCTGGTTTCGCTGCATGTGCGGGCGAATAGCAGGTAGTTATGAATGAACGTCTTTGGATTTATGTCTACTTTGTGTGAATATTTCTATAATATATTATCTTATCTAATTTTCTGTTCGTTTGGAGGGTTCAAATGTGTGGCGTTTGTGCTTTTTGAATGTGTTATTTGTGTTTTATAACAAGATGAGTATTTTTTTTTTGTTCTATTAGAATTATTTGCATATAATTTGTTACTTATAGAACATTTTCAAGCATATAGTAGTTTGGAGTAGCACGCAGAGGCAATAGTATGAAGTGATCCGGTACTACTATGACTGCTACTGGTTTAGCTAGTCTTCAGTCTTGTTTTAGTTCTAGTTTAGTGTTGCTCCAAACCAGTTTTACCCTTCGATTAAACCCTGATTTAGCCCTAGTTTACTCCTTAGTTAGACCCGGTGTACTCGGATTAAAACTTGGATAGGAAAAAAAGACAACCAGGATTAAACCATGACAGAATCTAATTTATTTTTAGCGAAAACCTGGATTTAGCCACGGTTTAGTCCTGCTCTATTTCATAGTCCCACTCTTCTGTGCTGCTCCAAACTATTTCGATAATCACCCAATATCTGTACTAACTTATGTCTAGTTTCGCCTAGAGCACACCACATTATAAAAGCACATTCAGTGACTGTAAGTGCCCGTGTTTCACCACCAGGGGCAGTGTCTCAGGTGCTGGACAGTCTGGAAGAGATTCACGCTCTGACCGACTGCAGTGAGAAGGACATGGACTTTCTGCACAGCGTTTTCCAGGACCAACATCTGCACACGCTATTAGATGTAAGAGCATTTAAAGTACATACTTTGGCTGTAAAACAACTTCTGTCACCTTAGCTTTGGAAATGGCCTGTCGCAGTAACACATTTTAAAGTGTGATATGTTATATATAAGGAACTGAAAACAGAACAGTCAGTAAACGGTAATGAGTTTCAGCGGCATCTGGTGGCAACAAACATTTGTCTACAAAAATGTATATATATATGTATTCAAAAAAGGAATAGATATGTTTTTCTGATTTTTCTTTTACTTTTTTCTTTTACTCTTAAACTGTAGTTGTTGTCATTGATCAGAATATTTTTACTTTCAGCTTTATGACAAAATCAACACCCGGTCGTCGCCTCAGATCCGAAATCCTCCCAGTGACGGCGTCCAGAGGGCCAAAGAGGTGAGACAAAAACAACAATACAGAAGGAAACACTGTGAGCCGCCACACACAAAGGAATCAATGGTATTTTCCTAAACATAAAGTATTGTTCACGTATAGTTCACATTGACATTTATACTCCTAACACTGATCAATAATAATATAGCAGCACAGTGTATTGCATTTTAGCTGATGCATTATCCTTATCAATAATTTACTGGGCCAAAAAATCATTTTAAAAAAGGAAAGAAAATGAAAATGGTCTCACTTAGTTTGTCTTGGGTTGGATTTGACACACTTCCACTAGTGACATTTTTTTGAAGCCCACCATTTTTAATTCATGTCTTGCTGTTCTTGTCGCAGGTGTTGGAAACCATTTCTTGTTACCCTGAAAACATGGAGGCCAAGGAGCTGCGACGAATCCTCACCCAGCCTCACTTCATGGTAACAAATCATGTTTTGTATTCTACTCTTTTTATAGTCCTTTTCACATATCAAAAGGCTGCACAGGGCTCAACATTAACTCTATTACTTAGTTGCACATGTGCTCCCACATTTATGAAGTCAAAAAGACAAAAATTTAGGAGTGCAAAACCAAATTTAAAGACCCTAATTCATTACATTGTGAATTTGTAGATGGTGTTACAATTAAAGCAATGCCATTCTACACATCTGATTACTGTAAAGTTCTGACTATTAAGTGCATGTGAATATAAGCCAAACCAACAAAATTTACAAAGAACATTATTTTTTATCTTCTATAGGCTGCACCTGTCTATAAGCCGCATGTGTCCATGTTGTAACATGAGATATTTACACACAAAAATGGAACATAGTAGTGATGCGGGGATGTGTTTCGACAGGGTCCCGTGAGATTCTCATTTCATTGCGGTGCGGGTTGGGGCGGGTTATAAAATGCTGACCGCCATATATCGCATGTCTGTGCTCCACATGTATCTTTGCGTTTAGACACATCTAAATTCAGTTCAGCATTTTAAAGCTTTTCATCCCCTCCTCTCCTCCCCTTTTTATATATATATGATATCTATCTTCTATATAGCTCACTTTAGTACTTATTAACGGGAACGGGAACTGTTATTTATCTCTGCTAAATAACCGTAGGAAGGTTACTTAAAATATGAGCCACATTTAGCATAGCCTCGTGATTTTAATTCTAACCACCACACTACGTCCCCCATGGACATGTTATACCTTTTTTAAAAGCTCTGATCCTGCACTATTCATTCGCCGGATCTCTAAGCACGCACAAGCAAAGAATCACCAGCACCACTTAGCAGTGTTAGCTGCTACTATTGTAAACACAAGCACTGTCTCTGATTTAAGTGATTTACTTTGCCTGGTCACAAAACTGTTTGATAAAATTGGCAACTCTAAATCCACCCGAGTGAATGAATGCGAGAAGGGTTTGTCTATGTCTCTGTGTTAACCCTGTGACGAGCTGGCCCCGGTCCAGGGTGTACCCCGTCTAAAGCCCAAAGTCACTGGTTTAGGCTCCAGTCACCTTTCTTCAGTCGCACTGGCCCAATTTTGAAACCTGCTTTAGGTAACAATCAGTGTCCTCTTTGATAGTGAAATGCGTCTCCATGTGGTCTCCATGTGGTCTCCATGTGGTCTCCATGTGGTCTTACTTAGTGTAAAAGCTTTAACTCTGTAGTTTAGACTTCTACAAACATGTCCTCAAATACATGGGATTCTTGGATTAGTTTAGTAGTTCATGTTTCAGTCGGCTCTCAAAAGTTAATGCTCCTGGTTTTAAAATGCGACCTGCGTGAAATTTAGTTTGAAATAATAATTGCAAATAGATATTCCACAATAGTCCAGTGACAGGGCTACTTTTTAATGAGCTTATGCCCCCTAGTGTTTGGTCGGGGCTCTTTGTCAACCCTTATAACACCTTGAGTGAAATCCTCTTACGCCTGAGCTTTGAGGTGGTGTGGAGACATGAAGCTAGCTGTAATGTGCAGTTCAAACTTGGATATACAGAGAATACATTTGGAAACACTATGGGAATAATTGCCAAAAAAGGTATTTTTCGAAAAGTTTGAAATTCTAAAGTTTTTGATTGTGTAATTGTGAAAGTGGTTTTGATCCATACTGTATTTGGTGGAAGACAGAGACAAGAATGTAGCTCATGAAGTTAGAAATAATATACGAATTGACCTCATTTATGGTATGTTTCAAAATCAAATCTTACATTGTGTGTTAACAACTTAATCTACTAATGATGGCTTATTGCATTGCATTAATATATATGTGTCTTGTTTATTCTTTATTAAAAAAAACTCTTGTGTTGGACTCTAATTTGACCCATTACAGCTAGCATAATAAGCTAGCATAATAAATATTAGGCTACAAACTTGAACTAAACTCCATATAGGGCTTGGCGATGTAAAAAAGACAAAATAAGTAAACTGTGACGATGGTATTTGGGTTTCATAATGTGATTCAGTGTTTCTTTGTTGAATGCGAACACACACGCCCACCAACTCCTCCTACTGGTCGGCCTCTGTCATGGTCCTGGTGAATGACAGGTGGAGTGAACCAATCACAGTGAAGTGTGGACTCTCAGAAGAAAAATGTTATCTCTTAGTGGCATTATAAACATATATGAAATTAACATTACATTTTTCTTTTTTAGCTAGATCAAATATTAACTTTTATCTTCATTCGTAGATAGGTGTGGGTGATTATGTTTATAAAAGAGCTGTTTTCAATTACAAATGTCGTGTTTAAGTTGTAATTGGGCGCGTCTCCCCTCCAGGCCCTGCTGCAGACCCATGACGTCGTGGCCCATGAGGTCTACAGTGACGAGGCTCTGCGGGTCACTCCACCTCCCTCCTCCCCCTTTTTGAACGGAGACTCCCCCGACTCCACCACCGCCGACATGGACCTGGAAAACGTGACCCGGGTCCGGCTGGTGCAGTTCCAGAAGAACACAGACGAACCTATGGTCAGGAGATACTATTACTACTTCTATTACTGCTTTACTACTACTTTCTACTTCTGTAAATAAAAGTAATCTGTCAATACAAACAGATTAACAAACATTTACCGGAAATAAGCAAATGGAGAACTGTCCCAGAGCGCCCCCTGTCCTTAGACCCTCCTTCTCTGCAACCTGTTTTAACTCAAACCCATACAAATTCTGGATTAAATCAAGACTAAACCCAATTTACGTTCTTGTTTTTGAAGGGCATTACTTTAAAAATGAACGAGCTCAACCACTGCATCGTGGCCCGCATCATGCACGGAGGAATGATCCACAGACAGGGTAAGACCATTTCAGCTTCATGATACATCAGCCCGACTATTTTTGTACAACTTGGCTTGTGTGTTTCCAGGTAGATATTTGTGTTCATGATTGTCTTGTTGTAGGGACGCTGCACGTGGGCGACGAGATCAGAGAGATCAACGGCATCAGCGTGGCCAATCAGACGGTAGAACAGCTGCAGAAAATGCTGGTGAGTCCCGCCTCCTAATGGGAAAGTCATTTTGGTAAATATATACGAAAAAAACTGTGCAGTAAAGGCTTAAATACATGTACAACAAAACCCACACAATAAAAAAAAGTAATAAAGGAAACAATTGAGCTTGAGATTGAACGTTTAAAAGCAATGCATTGGCCAAAACAAAGTTGAAAAGTAAACGAAAAAGAGAACAACTCGATAAACTGCTGGGCCACAACTGAGTAATACATTTATCGAACTATGCTGTCAGAATACTTTTGACATTGACTATTGCGAGTTCACATATGTATGTATCTAACCAATTTGAACAGATTACAGAGTAACGAGCACACAGAACCTCAGACGTTTATATTACCGATTTCCACTTGCACAAGACACATGTTTGGCTTTTACAGAAAATCAAATGTCTGCATTTGCCTGTCTTCCACAGAGGGAGATGAGAGGAAGCATCACCTTTAAGATTGTCCCCAGTTACCGATCGCAATCCATGTCCATCGAGGCAAGTCTTTGTGAAATCGAACAGGTTAAGATGTTTATACATAATTACAACAAAGGTTACAAGCCTCCACAATTATATATCAAAACATCTAAAGTTTACATTTAACCTGAATAAAGATTGTTTATGCTTTTACAGAAAGAGTCTCCGGACGTTTCGCGCCAGTCTCCTGCCAACGGCCACGCCAGCGTCACCAGCTCCATACTGGTAATTATATCTGCTTTTTATGTTGAAAATGTGCCTCTTTCTACTTCCCCTTCCTATTTCCCAACAATTAAAGCACAGAATCATTGAGTATCTACAATAGTGTCCCCTAAACATTTTGACAACAGTATTAATTGTATCAAACCCCTAAATAAATCAATCCAATGAGTAATTCTAAAACTTTTTCCATCCAGGATATTCCCTCTACTATCCAACCCAAAGGCCGTCAGGTGAGACTGAAATATACTAACCCCGCAGTAATGTGTCGATAATATGGATGTGTGCATGCCAAAGTGTATGCAAACGTCATTCAAAAGTGCTGATCATCCATGTATTTGAAAGTCATTTTGTACAAGTTGGGCCTCTTCGATATTAAAGCTGCACAATGTCACAAAAAGAGCATCAACAATTTAAAATAAAAATGTTGTTTATCTACTGTTTTTAACTTACAAGGCTAAAATAGGACTAAAGTCGCTGTACCCGAGTTTTACTGTTCCGACCATTCAAATGATTCGATGAGTTTGTAAGCACTGGTCACAACTTTCAGAGGCCAAAGTGGCGTTTAAGTGTCACACCACTGCCATTAACGCACCAGCATTAAGGCTCCTGGCTCGCGGAGGGTTCATCTCTGATTTAGCACTCTCCTTTTGATCTTAAGAGCTACTTTTTTAATATATGATATTGAGCTACTGAATACAAAAGGACAAGGCATTTTGTTTTAACGTATTGATTCAGATTTGAAGAAGTGTTTACTTCAGCTGCACTGAAACAGAGCCAAGAATTATGGGCTTTGTAGTGTATTTCCTCCTGCTTTTGTGAACAATGTATTTAGACAAAGGAGCTTCTTGGTCGTCAAATTTGGGACTAGATGTGGAATAAACCAGATCAGACCGGGACCAAAAACAGGAAAAGTGTGAACGCAGCCCTATTGTGCAGCTCTATTTAATATTGGCCAACTTGTCTCTAACATTTTAACCATACCATCAAATCAAATTAACACATTCAGTTTCCTATTCTATTTTCTAACAAAGTAATTCCCGTTTGGTTCAAACCCCCTTTATTTCTTTGCATTACCTTCTGCATGTTCTCTCTGTAAGTGTGATACTCTGACCCATAGATCACCAGAGCTCCTGTCAAAGATCAAAAATTGACAATTAAGGTAAGACCAGTTCAATAGACCCCAAGTAGTAGCAGTAATCATTGCAGTAGTGGTAACTGTTGCTGTAGTAGTAGTGGTAGTAGTAATGATTGTACAGTAGTTGGTGGTAGTAGCTGTAGTAGTTGTACTATTAGTTGTCAGTGTTGGGCAAGTTTCTTCAAAAAGTAATTAGTTCTAGTTACCCATTACTTCTCCCAAAAACTTACCAACTGCGTTTTTGAGTGAAAGTAACTAGTTACCAGGTAGAGTAACTATTAGGTTATGGAAAAGTCCAAATTTACACCCACTGCTGCTTTTTCAAGTGAAACATTTGCTCTGTTCTGCCTTAAAGTAGGTTTATGCTTGAAGCGTCTGCGAGGGGCTGCACGGCAAAATATTTGCCGACACGCCCCCTCGCGCGCTGGGTCAGACGAATATTTTTAACTGTGCGGATGGTTCTGCGCAGAAATGAGCGGGATTTCCTAGCAGCTAGCTAGGGTTTCCGCTGTCGACACAGCATGAACCCGCGCAGACTATAAATACTTTCACCAACTTCTCCGCTGCCCTCCGGAAATGAGGCATGCGGAATTTACGTGTGGGAAGTATAATCCAAGCTTTAGTTAACCTGAAAATGACCAAATGCATCAGCGTGCGTTACAAGCGATTCTCCTCCAGACACAATCTGTACTGTCTCAATAGCACGGGACAAACAACGGTCAGCTTTACGCAGCATGACCCATGACCAATGACCATGACCATGACCATGACCATGACCAATCAGAACATAAACACATAAAGAGTTTAGGAAATAACTGCACTTATGACAAAGCTCCTGACTCACCTCTTTTATCGATCTGTAAACTCCAAGAGCACATGGAGTCCGTTTATGCCCGCCTCCCACTGCTTCTGATTGGTCACATTCACAGTCGAGGTCAGTCTCCAGTTCCTCATCGTGCTCAAGTTTACGTCCCCGAACAAACAATGAATAAAACTTGTCATGTAAAGAGAGCAGAGTCTGCTCCATCACCGCTGCTGCCACTCACAGTGACTGTCAATGTAACGTGGCTTCTTCTTTTACTGTAACAGCGTTATGGCAGAGGAAGGGGTAATTAGTTAGATCACTCGTTACACTGATCTGCCCAACTTCCCATTTACGAAGTCCCATTAATGGTGTGTTGCTAAAGTAGATTCAGGAGCACTGTAAGTATCAGAAAATGTTACACAAAAAGACTGCTAGTAGTAGTTGACGTTGCTCGATTTGACTTTTTTTTTTCTTCCCCCTGCGCATTCTTGGGAAAGACTTGAGCTGAGTAAAATCTGACTTGACTTTAAATTAAATCAACACGTTTTAAGAGTTGAATGAAATCTGAGGAGGTATTAAATCGAACAATGACAGTTGTATTGGCTGAATTGGCATGATTTCCACACGTTTCTATTAAAAATAAAAGGTTAAATAACACTAAACCATCCACAGCACTAAACTATCCATACTGTATCTTTGAAACAGTCATCGTTGACCAATCATTTCGCCTAAATCCTTCAACTGCTTTTACGTTCTGATCGCCAGTGTCTGGTCTTAAACACGTGTTGGGCATCTTCTATTTGTTTCCCCAGATCTATGTTCGCGCCCAGTTCGAGTACGACCCGTCCAAGGATGAGCTGATTCCGTGTAAAGAGGCCGGAGTGCGATTTCGAGTGGGGGACATTATTCAAATCATTTCCAAAGACGATCACAACTGGTGGCAAGGGAAACTAGAAAACACGAAAAACGGGACGGCGGGTCTCATACCATCGCCAGAGCTACAGGAATGGTGAGAAAACGGATATCTATATCTGAACTGATATAAAAAAAAGTCGTTCGCCCGCAGATTCAGCCCGATACCGAGTTCAAGCCCCGAGTCAGCCCCGAGTTCAGCCCCGAGTTCAGCCCCGCAGTTCAGCCCCGAGTTCAGCCCCGAGTTCAGCCCCGAGTTCAGCCCCCGAGTTCAGCCCCGAGTTCAGCCCCGAGTTCAGCCCCGATTCAGCCGAGTTCAGCCCCGAGTTCAGGCCCCGAGTTCACCCCGAGTTCAGCCCCGAGTTCAGCCCCGAGTTCAGCCCCGATTCAGCCCCGAGTTCAGCCCCGAGTTCACCCCGAGTCACCCCGAGTTCAGCCCCGAGTTCAGCCCCAGTTCAGCCCGAGTTCAGCCCCGAGTTCACCCGAGTCAGCCCCGAGTTCAGCCCCGAGTTCAGCCCCGAGTTCAGCCCGAGTTCAGCCCGAGTTCAGCCCCGAGTTCAGCCCCGAGTCAGCCCCGAGTTCAGCCCCGAGTTCAGCCATTCAGCCCGATTCAGCCCCGATTCAGCCCCGAGTTTCAGCCCCCGAGTTCACCCGAGTTCAGCCCCGAGTTCAGCCCCGAGTTCAGCCCGAGTTCAGCCCGAGTTCAAGCCCCGAGTTCAGCCCCGAGTTCAGCCGAGTTCACCCCGAGTTCGCCCCGAGTTCAGCCCCGAGTTCAGCCCCGAGTTCAGCCCGGTTCAGCCCCGAGTTCAGCCCCGAGTTCAGCCCCGAGTTCAGCCCCGATTTCAGCCCCGAGTTCAACCCCGATTCAGCCCCGTCACCCCGTTTCAGCCCCGAGTTCAGCCCCGAGTTCAGCCCCGAGTTCACCCCGAGTTCAGCCCCGAGTTCAGCCCCGAGTTCAGCCCCGAGTTCAGCCCCGAGTTCAGCCCCGATTCAGCCCCGAGTTCAGCCCCGAGTTCAGCCCCGAGTTCAGCCCCGAGGCCCCCGAGTTCACCCCGAGTTCAGCCCCGATTCAGCCCCGAGTTCAGCCCCGAGTTCAGCCCGAGTTCAGCCCCGAGTTCAGCCCCGAGTTCAGCCCCGAGTTCAGCCCCGAGTTCACCCCCGATTCACCCCGTTCAGCCCCGAGTTCAGCCCCGATTCAAGCCCCGAGTTCAGCCCCGAGTTCAGCCCGAGTCAGCCCCGAGTTCAGCCCGAGTTCAGCCCCGAGTTCAGCCCGAGTCAGCCCCAGAGTTCAGCATCCAAAAACAGTACCTCAATCTCGATTTTCCTGACCCTCCGAGGCTGCCGTAGTTGTAGTTTTTGAGGCTAAACTTACACGTGGCGTTTGATTTGCAGGCGTGTGGCTTGTATCGCCATGGAGAAGACCAAGCAGGAGCAGCAGGCCAGTTGTACCTGGTTTGGCAAAAAGAAGAAACAGTATAAGGACAAATATCTGGCCAAGCACAACGCAGGTAAAACTATCAAATACAAGACAATGGCATTTAAATCAGGGCTGCACAAATACATTTTTGATATTTCAATATTGGCAAATCCAAATGCCAATAAATTAGTTAAATTACCTAATCTAAGTACAAAGGGTATTTTACCATTAAAACATCTTTCTCAAGTTTTGAATTTGAATAAATACTAAATAACTGGCATCTACTAATTTTGGGTAAATGTACGATCAAATGTATATATTTACCAATAATCTAAATCATTCTACATTATAATTGTATAATTTCCCCATATTGTGCAGCTCTAAGAAGAATCCCTAAATTAACCATCTGTTTCCAACCCTTAATTGTTGATAATAATGTCTTTTCCCTTTGAAACGTTTCCTCTCGCTGTTGTGTTGGATATTTCCGCTTCTTGTCCTTGGAACTAACAATAATTAACGGCGTTTGAATGTATTTTGATTTTCATTTTGAGTGATTTTGATTTGATTGTTTTGGTGTGGTGATTCTAACCCTCCCTCTCCCACGTTTCATGCTGTCTTAACCCAATGGCTGCATGTAAGTAACGGTCTCAAACAGGAGGAGGCGATGGAGATGTGGTTTGATCTGAGAAAAATTATACACAAAACGTAGTTGCAAAAGCACTAAACCAAAACAAAATGGTTTGTATGGAAAGATGCTGTCCAATTGGGGGAAAAAAGATCTATTCATCAACTTTACTGAATTAATAATGTTTAATAAAAATGACTACAGAGCTCTAAAATGTGTTTTTCTCATGCCAGACTGAAACTCCATTGTCCTCTGTGACCTCTGGCCTCTGCTCGACTTTCTCAATATTGTCATTAAACCTAAATTGCCTCAATAATATTCATGGCTTGTAAAACAGAAACGTTTTATTAGATAAAGTAGTGGTTCTCAAGCTTCTTCAAGTAGTTTCCTTTGCAGTCCAAATATTTGCCGAGTAGTCAGTTTGAGCCACATTTTGTCCTTTTGAGTTAGTCCTTGTTACAGCCTTTTGGACCAGGCTTAGATCTGGTTATAGACCTGGTTTGGATCTGCTGGTACATGGAGGGCCATGTTGTGTCTTAGATGGTGCTTTGTGTGAAAAGTTTGAGAACCACTGAAACATAGTGTTACATCTAGCATTTCTTTTATCTTTTTGTTTGTTTGTCTGTTTGTTTGTTTGTGTGTTTGTTAGCAGCCCTTTCTACACACATTTCATCAGATTTGCCCAATGACTTTTAAACATCTGAATATAAACTTGAGTCACTGCTAGGATTTTGTAGCATTTACATTTTATCATACTTGATTTTCCGACTTTTGGTTTGAAATGCCTAAATAGGTTATAAATAAAGTCAAAATGTTGAATTGTGATCTCTTTTTTTGGGGTTTTCTTCTGTATCGCTGCAGTGTTTGACCAACTAGACTTGGTCACTTACGAGGAGGTGATCCGAGTGCCGTCGTTTAAGAGGAAAACCCTCGTCCTGCTCGGTGAGTCAAGAGCTGGTCTAATGTTTTGTTATATTTACTCCTACTTTAGTCCTGGTTTAGTTCTGTTTAGTCAGGATTTAAGTGGAGCGGAAGTAGAACTAAATTGCGACCGGATCAGGAATAAACACAAGATTTAAAGGTGCACTGTGCAACTTTTGTCGCCATGGATGTTATTGCTTTGCCTGGAATGTTCCACACTATAGCGTTAGTCTCCTCTATCTCCATGGAGACAAGCATGTGATGCCACTATGCCAGGTTACAGGTCAGATCAAAGTAAGACTACATGTTTTTAAGGGATTTATGAGCAATAAAAACACCTGTAATTGAATTAATAAATGATTGATTAGTTTAAGGCTGCTGCGCTCTCTTGGTGAACTTAAGTACAACTGATCCTGGGCTGTAAAAGAAATGTTCAATTATTAATAGCTTTCTGTGATTTTTGCAGGAGCCCATGGAGTTGGCAGAAGGCACATCAAGAACACGCTGATCGCCAAACACCCGGACCGTTTCGCCTACCCCATCCCCCGTAAGGAACTCAAAAGACGCCTCATTTTAAATAAAAAGTGAAGACTAAAGTCGTATGATATATCAACTTATGATAGAAGTCGAGACCAGGTCCAAACGGTCACAAACAAGACTATAAAACATGTCAAAACCAGAGCTAATCCAAGACCAAAACTACTGTACATGGACTAAATGAGGACCTGAGCCGCTTACAGGACTGACCCAAGGACTGACCCAAGGACTGACCCAAGGACTGACCCAAGGACTGACCCAAGGACTGACCCAAGGACTGACCCAAGGACTGACCCAAGGACTGACCCAAGACCACACAACCATGAAGACCAAACCAGGGCTAAACTGACAGTTTTTGTACTACAAGTCCTTTCCGTTAGTGGAATCATATTTATCTTTTCCTAATTGTGTCTGTCCAGACACCACCCGCCCGAAAAAGGACGAGGAGAACGGGAAAAACTACTTCTTTGTGTCACATGATCAGATGATGCAAGACATCAGCAACAACGACTACCTGGAGTACGGCAGCCACGAGGACGCATGTACGGGACCGACTGTGAGACCATCAGGCAGATCCACGGGACGGGCATGGTGGCATACTCGACGTAGAGCCACAGGTAAAGAATGTGGACTAGAGCCGGACTAGAGCCGGGACTGAGCCGGGACTAGACCGGGACTAGAGCGGGACTAGGCCGGGACTAGGCCGGGACTAGGGCCGGGACTGGGGCGGACTAGGGCCGGACTAGGCCGACTAGGGCCGGGACTAAGGCCGGGACTAGGGGGGCCAGGGGATAGGCCGGGACAGGGCCGGGACTAGGGCCGGGACTAGGGCCGGACTAGGGCCGGGACTAGGGCCGGGACTAGGGCCGGACTAGGGCCGGGACTAGAGCCGGACATAGCCGGGACTAGAGCCGGGACTAGAGCGCGGGACTAGAGCCGGGACTAGAGCCGGGACTAGAGCCGGACTGAGCGGACTAGAGCGGACTAGAGCCGGGACTAGAAGCCGGGACTAGAGCGGGACTAGCAGCCGGACTAGAGCGGACTAAGCCGGGCACTAGAGCGGGACTAGAGCCGGGACTAGAGCCGGGACTAGAGCCGCGGACTAGAGCCGGGACTAGCACGACCGAGCCGGGACTAGAGCCGGGACTAGAGCCGGGCTAGAGCCGGGACTAGAGCCGGGACTAGAGCCGGACTAGAGCCGGACTAGAGCCGGGACTAGAGCCGGGACTAGAGCCGGGACTAGAGCCGGGACTAGAGCCGGGACTAGAGCCGGGACTAGAGCGGGACTAGAGCCGGGATAGAGCGGACAGGGACTAGAGCCGGACTAGAGCCGGGAACTAGAGCCAGGGCTAGAGCCGGATTTGTACTCGCCGTAGAGCCACATTTAAGAAATGTGGACTAAACCAGGAGTAAAACCAGGACTTAAACCAGGTTTAAAGAAGTACCTTAAAGCAGGGCTAACTGGATGTCAAGTTAATAGTAACATGTACAAGCAATAAATGTGGACTAAAAACTGGATTAAATTGGGATTAAAACTGGACAGAACCAGTGCTAAAGCGAGACTAAACCAGGACCTGGTGTCGAGCCACAGGTAAAGATTATAATCACAAATAAATCGGCGCTAAAAGTAAAGTTGGGCTAAATGAGCACATGACGGCTCCAACGGTGGATTTGCACTAAAATAATCCAAGTTCAACTCAGTCTGGTTTGTCCCAGTCCAGACCATTCAGTTTTGACCTGTTAGTATTTTTGTTTTACTACTTCAGAGGACTAAACCAGAATTTGACCAGGTCTAAACCAAGTCTGTAACCCCCCCCCCCAGGCTCTTAAGATCTTGAGGACGGCAGAATTCGCTCCTTTTGTCGTGTCGTCGCCGCGCCAACGATCACTCCAGGAATGACCGAGGTACAAATATATTTCTATTCATGTATCTCTCTCTAATTCACTAAAACTGTGCAGTCCAAGCTCTCTCGCTCACTGTCGCTTTGTTTAACTTTTGCACGCTCCTCTTTTCTTTTGCTGCATGTTTACATTTTCGTCGATGCTTAATTTTCACTAAAGATCCCACGATGGTGCAGGAAACTGCCTGTAAGTATGACTCCTTTAATACTGTACCATGTGTTTGTAGAAGCTTGGTCCCGCCTGCTTATTCCTTTCTCTTTATCTTTCCCCATTTTATCATTCAGTTGTTCAATTTTGCACCAATATTATCAATGTTTACATACAGTAGTTATGCCGTAATCAAATGTACGTCAAATCGCCATATGAAGTTAGGAAATTATATTTTTGTTGAGTATCTATATTAATTTCCCTGATTTTTTTTTTTTTTTTACACTATCTTTTCCACAAGCTCAATTTACCATGTACTTTGCCTTCAAATATTCACTTTGTGGTATTTAGAAACCCGAATTTGTGTATCAAATTGAACCAAAACTGTTCTCAGCACTAGCAGTAGGAATAAAAAAAAAATAAAAAAAACACTTGACAACCGGTAATAATTGGAATTTTTTTAAATTTACCGACTTAAAAGGTGAAAAACAAAACTAGTTCTTTCTAAATATTGTTTGCTGCTCGTCCGAATTTATCTGTCACGTTCTCAACACATTTGAAGCGTCGTAAATGATCCACCGCGAGGAGTTTGGACGTTGTGGAAAGCGCTTTTGGAGGCCAGCGTGGAGTTTAGCGGTCACGGCAAAGCTAACGACAACGTAGCATGCTAACAGCGGACTTCCTGCTTCTCTGACAATAAAATGCTTTTAAAATTAGATGCAGAATACGCACAATTAACGCATTTTGACCCTTAGAACTGCTTTTGGAATGTAAGGGGGGCGGAGTACATTTGTCTCAATATGGACCAAAATCAAGTAATATCATTTTAAAGAGATGGTACTACAGTTACTTCTCCCACCCCCGAACAAAATGGCTGAAATGCGTAGCCTCGAGGACGTAACAATGCCGTGTTTTTTGTTTTGCTTTTTTAAGGACGATTCTCTACAGCGGCTGCAGAAAGAGTCGGAGCTGCTCCAGAAAACCTACGCGCACTATTTCGACCAAACGATCATCAACAACGAGATCGACGACACCATCCGCCTGCTGGAGGAGGCGGTGGACCTGGTCTCCACCACCCCGCAATGGGTGCCCGTCTCCTGGGTGTACTGACCTCCGACTCCCCCTCTCAGTCCTGGAGGTCCCCCTTTTACACCCAACCAACCACTCGCAAAATATCGCAAAACTCAAAATAATGGACTCTTGACACAAAAAGAGACAGTTCTAGGGCCTAAAGGCAATCTGTGTACATATTATACAAATTATACATAAATATATAATTATAAATGAAGTAATATGGTTGTGCGTATAGACGTAAATGCAGGGAGAGGCGCGGTAGACATTTTGTACGTTTATTTTTTAATTTGAGCGTGAACATTGATGGATTTAACAGCGAAAGGCAATATTAGCATGTGTACAACTATCTGCCCTCTTAATTTTCTTCCAAAAATCAAGAGAAGCAAGCACATAATATGAAGCTGCGATGGTGGCGAAATGCAAAAAAAAAAATAATACAAAAAATACAAAAAATTAAATCATGAAAAGCACATTTTTTGGATTGAAGTATTTAAGTTTATCCTGTGGTAACCCGATTTTGTTCCCATTTGTATGGAATGTTTTGTTTACAAGATGGTTTGCACAAAAATGGACACGTGTATCGCATCTATGGGTTCGTCAATGCCTTCTGAAGATTCAAAACGGCTCCGAAGCTAAAACACTTTGAAGGAAAAACGAAGGAAAAAAACAATAAAAACTGCCTTATCGAGCTTAAAGGGGACGGAGCGGATAACAACTATGCACACCCCGGTTCAACTCAAAGGCAGCGAGGACGATTTCTTCTCTTCTTCTTAATGGAATAATATTATAAAAGGAGGTTTATCAATCACAATGTTCAATATTTGGAAATTAAGCTAGAATTATGGACACACTACATTCTAGACGGTACGTTTGTATTGAATGTTAATAATACTAATGATTTGGGCAATTCATCTACCTCTGCCTGTATGGATTTTCAGTAGGTTCTAAGTCAGATGCCCTCCCAGAAGCAGCTCATTTAACCAGTGTCCGAATGGCACAGTGGCTTGAAGAGTAAAAAGTGACGTTTCTCCACATTTGTTGTCAATTTTACACTTACTTTTAATTGGCATATTTTAGCACACTTTTAGAGTAATTAAACATACAATCTGATCAGTTCAGTCTTGTTTTAGACCTGGGTTTGTCTTGGTCTAGTCCTGATGGTACTTTGACAGCAAAATACATTTCTTTGTATGTAAATGACATACTGAACACATTTTAATGTCTGTTTTGACACTAAAATACAATAAATGTCTCTATTGGGACAAGACCTGGTTCAGACCTAGTTAAGTCCCAATTTAGTCTAGTCTTAGACCTGGTTTAAACTTGGTCTCGTCTTAATGGTACTACTATGAAAGTGAAATATCTCATGCAAGTGTTGCCAACTTTAAGGTAATCATATCTTGCAATTTGAGTATTTATTTTTTTAAACTAGGACTGGCCCCTAATGTACCCTTTTAAGACCGTCTAGTCCTGATTTAGTCTAGTTCGGAAGGTACGTTTGGCCACATTTTCCATCTAAAATCATGCAAATTCCTCCGATGGCTCCTTGCGATTGGTAGACCTCCTCCATGTCGATCTCTAGTGTTTTTCAATAGGAGAGGCTGGATATGCTAAACTTAGAGCCACTGTTTAATTGTCGTTTGTACAAATCGAGTATTGTTTCAGACGGAGGGATGAACTCTCCTCTACGTGTATGTTTAACTGGTGTCTTTAGAGTGAAGAGCCAATGTAAAATACTAACCCAAAAGAGCTCGATATGTGAAATCTGCTTTGGACACTGCAAAAATAAATCTACACATGACTTGAATTAACAATATTGATAGTTTTGAGAAGCTAAAAATGGCAGAACTGTTTGTTTTGAATTTGAGATGAATTTCCAGTTGCACATTTTTTTTCCCAGCAGCATTAGCGTTTGAGAGACGACGGAAACTAAAACTAAAGAAACTAATGGAAACATCGCCCTCATCCCATCAACCTAAAATCAGGAAAACAAGTTGAATAATCTAGTAAAAGTCCAAACTTCTCAAATCATGATTCTCAATTCAAGTTGTTTTAATTCAAGATATTTATTTTTTGCAGTTAATGGGTCCTACATCGCTGTTGTCATCAGTTTGTTGATAAAATGGCGATAAAACAAGTATTTTAGCTGGATTTCGCAATGACATCAGCGACGCAGGATCAATTTGAACTAAAGCGAAACATTTAAGTCCTGTGTAAATGAAATCTGCAAACGACAACTTCAAAATGAGACGTTGTTCTTTTGTTATGTTGATTTTTAAAAAAATATATTTCATTTTAAGTGTTAAAGTCTGTGGGTCGTTATTTGTTCCAGTCCTGAGCACATGTGCCATCCACTCAGCCACTTTCAAAGGATAGGCACAGTAATGTGAACTAAACTATCGATCTGTGCGAGAAACATGAACATCTTCATATAATTTCAAATGATCAAAGAGTATGATGCTACAAGTACAAGTACTACCCACCTCTCTGATACTAGAGGTCCTGGGTGATGGTGGTGCTGAGGAAGCGGAAGGAGTCCACGGTGGTGATGGGGGAGTCTGTCATGGTGAGGGGGGGCTGTGGCTTTCCTGAAGTCCACAATCATCTCCACCGTCTCCAGGTTGTTGCCGCTGCACCAGGACACCAGCCGCTCCACCTCCCTCCTGTAGACAGACTCATCCTGTCCGAGATGAGCCCGATGAGGGTGCTGGCCACTACCATTGTCAGTACAAATCACTAATATACTGCGTAGTACCATTGCCTGTACTATTACAAACCCCTCCTACTGCCGCTGGTATCTACGACTAATCGCCTAATACTACTACCACCAAATACCATGACGACATACACTGGAGAAGTCTTAGTTTGACTGTAGAATGTGCAGTTACATCTTAGAATCTGACCTTTAAAAAGATGACTCAAAACAGACCTTGTATCATTGGCTCGTGTTTATTGTCAGGGCATTTTTGGCTTCACATAATCTGAATACAGCAGTTTGACAACATGCACTTTCAATTACTACAGATAAAAGTACTGTGTAACTTTTGTTCAGAAAAGTTACACAGTACGCCTTTTAAACTGGTACAGGAAACAAAATAAACACGTACGCTCATTCCACAATACAAGTGTGGAATTAAAAATGTTAAAAGCTTACAATTATTCATATAAACTATCACTTTACAATATATATCCATAACTCTGTGCAGCACGATTAAAATGACTGATCATTATTCATTGCATTGGAATAAATCTCACATGTACAAAATAATTAGATTTAAAAACAGGCCTCAAAGTCTTTTAAAAGAACCAAAAAGGCACAGAATAAGTGAATCCAGACGCTAAACCAGGACCAAACCAGGACTAAACCAAAAAGGCACAGATTGGCAGGCTTTGCAAGTAATCAAACAATTTTCTGACACACTGTAGAGATAAATATGTAGTTATAGATATGTAGTTATAGATATGCAGTTATAAATATGCCAAGGACTGAACTCAGTCAAGGCAAAACATTAAAGCACAATTGGAAGTGTCCAAATAATTTCTGCATAATCGATATTAAAAACTAGAAAAGGCATTTACTGCACGATGAGTTTTGGCGCGGACAATTGGCCAAAGCAAAAATGAAACCGACTGCAGTATTTGGGGTCTCGTAGTCCGCAGTATTTGGGGTCTCGTAGTCCGCAGCAGAAGCCGTAAACGCAGTTGTCAGGGCTTTGGTTTTCACTGTAGACCCACGAGTTTGCAGCTCTTCTTCCACAGTTGCGCCTGAAGCTCGGAGTCGTAGGAGAGTTCCGATGACCGGGTCTTTTCCCCGTTGTAAACGTACGTCCCACCGACCCCTTCCATCAGAGACGAGACTGCGGCGAAGACTGCCGTGGACGCGCCCTCTGCTGGCGTCTGCGGGAAGCACACTCTTATTCAGCGTACGTTTGGAACAAATAAAAACCGCATTTGCGAGAAAGTTAATAGTGTTTTACTCTAAAGATCGTCTCTCATCTCATGGGAAGTATCATGAGGAACAGATGATGTATATGGAGACACAAGCGCAGGTCCACGAGAACTAACGAGACCAGATTTGACCAGATCCATTAGATCCAGTTCACAATTTTGATTCATTTCATGTAATATTGTTTTTATTTTCTAAACTACAGCTTCTCAAGACAGATTATTATAACAAAAAGAAAAATCTGATATTAAAATCGACTAATCATTACTAGTCGACTATAAAAAAATTATGTGATAATTGTAATCTGAACTGTACAGGTTCTAAAAACGCACACAAAAAGGCAAAGAATACATTATTTCAACCTTTATTTGGTCGATAGTGTGTTTAAAAAGTGTCAGTGTACAATAGAAATAATTGACTGTCGACTTACTAAAATAGTCATGTTGCAACCCTACAAAACATATGATTGTACCAAGTCTATAAACATAACCCAAGTGAATAATATGTTTACTGCAGACCACCAACACCAGTGTGAAGCCACCACCAAAGAACAAACCATAACAAACTCACCATCAGCAAAAAAAATAATGTTTGTTAAATCTTCTGTTAGTTCAGCAGCTTTCGCACTTTATGCCACTATGATTTATCTGGCAAGTATGAAAAGAGAATGGAAAAATGAGTTGAGGTTTTTAAATCCAAATTCAGTTCACAGGCCACGGAGTATTAACATCTGAGACAAGTCTGAAATCAGAACTGTTCAAGCGAAACCAATGAACACGTTTGAGCAGATCTCGACCACAGGGTCAGCAGCTTTTACACAGAATAAAGCTGGATATTTGGTTTGTGAAGGGAATGATGCTACTTGAATAACTGCAGTCTTTGCAACCATTCCGCGTGCAATTTTAAGTATAAACACATCATTTTTTTAACCATCTGTCAGAAATGTGCTAAAATGTGCTTGTAAATGCCTTTTGGTTTAAATATTACAAAGTGAATGGACTGTAAAAGGACTACAAAAGTGCAGAAATATCCTTTAATCTTCCAAACGAAGGGTATAAAAGTTTCAGTACCTTTTTTTTTACTAATTTGCTGCAGACCAGAAGATTAAGCAAAGCGTTTTGTTTTTTAAATATTTTTTTCAATATTTAATTCTTTAAATTACACACCAGGAATATATCAAGAACCCATGACAAAGCAAGGATTCCACCAGGACTAAACCAAGCCCTAAATCAGGACCAAACTAGGACGAATGCAGCACTGATCCAGGAGTAGTTCTAAATCAAGACTAGACTCACACTCGGGGGGCTAAAAAGACCAATAGACTTGGCACTCACCCTGAAGACTATTTTGGCGACGGACTTCTTTAGCATCAGTGCTAAAGTCCACAGGTTATCGTATAGCGCTGTGTCCACCATGCCGGGGTCCACTGCGTTCACTGTGACAGGAAAGCCCCCGGAGGTCAGCTGCTCCTGGAGGAAGTACGAGAACAGGACCAGGGCAGTTTGGACTGAGCGTAGGCTCATGAGAGCTGTAGCAGGACCTGCAAGAGAGAGAGAGAGAGCTGGACCGGGGCCTGGACCCGGGCCTGGACGGGCTGGACCGGGGCTGGACGGGGCCTGGACCGGGGCCTGGACTTTCATGAATATTTTTTTAATAGTCTTGATCAGAACTAGTAACGCAAGACCACACAGACGATTACATCAAAAGGCAGAAATTGTACTCGAGTAAGGATACTGTTTACTTCAAAATAATATTACTCAAGTACAAAGTAGTGGTCCAAGACATTACCCAAGATTAAACATTTATTAGGGAAACTGCTTTGAAAGAATAAAACAATAAATAATGACCAAATCTATTTGGAAAGGCACAAAACTACGTTGCAAGAAACACAAATGCTCAAATCATCCAATACTGACCGCATAAAGCTTTTGTCACTTGTGGAGGAACCGAAACAAAAAAGTACTGCTTCACCGTCAAATAACTTACTCAAATAAGAGTAAAAGTGTAAAAACTACTCGTACAAGTACATAAAGTTGTATTAAATGTACTGTCCATCTCTGCAGCTGGAATATAATGCTAATACAACAGCCATAATGCAGTTTTTTAATAATTAAACTTTCTATTAAATAAAAGTTGTGGTCTCAAAATTGGTACAGAGCCTTTTCCTTAGTCTCTTCGACTCCTCCCTCGTTACCTCCTGAGTTACCTCCTGAGTTACCTCCTGAGTTACCTCCTGAGTTACCTCCTGAGTTACCTCCTGAGTTACCTCCTGAGTTACCTCCTGAGTTACCTCCTGAGTTACCTCCTGTTCAAGTCGTCCAAGTCTATGACCCCGGCGTAGTGCGTGGCAGAAGCCATATTGACGATTCGAGCAGATCGGCCTTGTTTCCCCGAGGCCTTCAGAACGTCCAGGAGAAGATTCGTCAGGAGGAAGTGACTCAGATAATTCAGACCGAGGTGAAACTCAAAGCCGTTCTCCGTCTGAAGCTCCGGGACCAGCATTGTGCCAGCTACAAGAGGAGGAGGTGTTTGAGAAGGCAAGGGATGAAGAACGGCTCTACACAACACAGAGCAAGGTCCTGCTTTGATCCGGTTCAGTTCTGATGTAGACTTGGTACGGTCCTGCTCTAGTCCTGGTTTTACCCTGCTTTAATCCTGATATAGTTTCAGGTTTTGTCCCCATTTTGATGTGTGTGTTTTGAGTGTAATTTCTGCCAGGTTTAAATCAAGGACTATAATAAAAACTACAGAAAACTAAATCGGTATAGAAGGTCTAAAACAAATCCAAACTTAGATTAAAACTGGACTATACTCTCAATACTAATGAAGGGCGGAAAATCAAATTTAAAAAAGAAAAAATTAGGACAAAATACGCACACAGACAAATAAAAATGTTCATAGTAGTTCATAAAATATTTATACATGTAAATCCTGATTAGGTCCAAACAGGTACCAGGTTTAAAATCAGGACTGGGAATAAAACCGGGTCAAATCAGGGTCAGTGCTTTACCGTTGTTGACGAGCACATGCAGGGGGAGGCCTCTCAGTTTGAAGTTTTGGGCAAACTCTCGTGTGGACTTCAGTGACGTCAGATCCAGGAAAATAAACTCGGCTAAAAACACAGAATGACACAAAATCTGTCAATTTCATCAGAAGCACTTCTTCTGCACCAGTAAAATTAATTCTAATCTTTCCTTTGTTATATTTTACTGGTGCAGAAGGAGAGTGCTTCTGATTCAAAACCTTTACCATTGTCAATCTTAAAATATCCATTTAGGAGTGTGTGTACAATAATATAGTGACTTAAATAGTTGTAATCCTATCTTTGTCCACTAGATGGTGTCCTAAGACCGCTGTGGTTTGTCACGCAGACTTTATAGACCCATTTCATGCTTTAGTCTCATGGATCTATTATATTTAGTCTTCACTAGAGCGCGTTTAAAAGTGTGTAATCAATTCAAAAGGAATTGATCATTTGGTTTAGAACAGGGGTGTCCAAACTATGGCTCGGGGGCCAAATGTGGACCAATTTATGTTGGTCCAAACAATAAATAGTACTTTTTACTGTAAAATTTGAAAAATTCAAACATTTTGATGTTATATCAACCTAATATTAATGTTCCAAGTCTTATTTAAAGGTGTGGAGGCTCATCCAAACTATGTGAAATGTTGAATTATTCACTTCATTGTCATATGTCTGTGGCCCTGTGTGAAAAAGGTTTGGACCCCCCTGGTTTAGGTGGTCTGTCATCTCATCAAAAGGCTGTGGGTCAGACGCCCCCCTCATCCTCATAAACCTGCATTTATCTGAGCCAGAGCAGGTCAAATGTTTAGTTAATCTGCACATGGTGTGGTTGGAGAACTACAGAGGGAAAATGCACCTCGTCTCTAATACTCATCAGGGAGAACATTTGTGGATTTTCCGTTTAGACGTTTCTTCTAAAACAAAACTCCATTTGAGACGTACCACATTCTACTGTCTGAAGAAGCTGTGTGGTTTCCATAGTTGATCCTCTCACCTTTGCCTCCGTTGCGGTTCTCTGCGTCCAGTTTCTTCACGGCCTCTTCTCCCTCTTCTCTTTCGTTTCCAACTGAGGTCAAAATCAGCTTCAGAGTTCAGCAACAAAACAACTCCACCCTCGAAATGTGTATGACACTTTATGAACTGGAATAAATATATTCAGAACTCTGAAGCAAAAGGAAGCGAGTGAAACTTCATTATATTTAATTCCACAGCAGTTGTTTAAATATGTATTTGCAATATTATATTTGACCCTGAAACAATTTAATTTTGGCTCTGAAAACACTGCTGTGACTAGACAAAACATTTTTAAAGATTTTATTTATTATCAGTAACTTTTTAAATCGTGAGCTTTCATTTGATAAACAAAATCTTGCCCAAATTTCCAAGACTCGGCTCATCCGATTGGTCCGTTTAAAGTTCTGTCATGTTCGACCACACGTTTCACAAAAACGTAGAAAACACAATTATATTAGAGATTCACTAAACTTTTTGCCCATTTTTGCCCCCGTTTGTCCATTTTTGTCAAAGTTTCTGATGTTACTTCCTGGTTGGACATGAGCAGCAAATCTGACATAGGTAGCGGTAATTTCTCGACAGTTACCTAGCAACCATAGAGAAAACGAGAGCCGAAATCCATATAAATTACAGAATAGTTATGATTTGACAAACAATACCATGAAGCACCTTTATTTTGTTGATCGATCGTTGAAACTGTCAGAAGAGTGTGTCAGTTTTCAATGGCACGTCGCACATTGATGACATCACAGAGCGATTCTGTTTAGTTTTTTCTAGCGCTATTACTTTTAATTTTAAGTACAAACCTACAAAACCAGGAACCTGTCGTATAGCCTTTGAGCCGTTCTGTGATTGGTCAGTTTAAACGTCCCCTCGTGCGTACCTATGATGACATGCATGCCCAGCTGGTGCATTTGTCTGGCGGTCTCCAGGCCCATTCCTCTGGTTCCTCCGGTGACGATGGCGACTCGGCCGCTCTGAGACGGTAAGGCTGGAGAGAGAGTCACTCAAATCAGACTCACCACTGGAGCTTTTACAGGGACAGAACCAACTATAGACCCTTTAAAGAGATCTGCCATCAGAAGGTTCACATTTCAGGCAAAATGAAATAAGCGCATTATTCATTATTCATTATTTGTCGATCATCAGATATATGGTTTCAACAAAAAGCAACAATTTTGAGTTTTCAGGGTAGAAATGTCAGTTTGCTTTTGTGCGTGAGATTTTCCAGCTTCACAAAAAGTAGGATTTATAGCATCAATACATCTGTAGGTAAAATTAAATTACATTTCTGAGAATATTTGTCCAGTGAAAGTCAAACTCATGATTTGCCTTTCATAATTTACAATTCAACATACAAATCATGTAAAATACAACTGTAAACGTCCAGGCTCCGATGTCACTTGCATGTAGAGAAGCCAGATAAAAAGGTATAGTTTATTGTCCCCAGAGTGAAATTTGTCAGCTTTTAACCCAGAAATATGGTCTTAAATATCCCCCACCACCTACAGTTCAAACGAGGCCTGAGGAGGTCTAAGATTTGCTTTATTTTTGGGTCCATAAACCACGACCAGCCCCCTGGACATGAACAAGGACTCAAGGACGTACTTAAAAAGCTGTTGCTTACTTTCCTTTGTTTATTTCCACTTTCCACCAGATGAACTGAACCTTTACAATATGAAAAGTGGATTAAAAAAAAAAGTGAACCTCCTTGTCGGTTTACGTTACATTAAGTTAACTTAAGTCACATTAAGTCAAAAATGCAAACATGATAAAGTTTCATTTTTTCCGGTCTTTACTCTCAAAAAAGCCGTTTACAATGATTGATTACAACAGGCACTCAGATTCAATAACCGTTTCAAATGCATAATTAAACAATGATATCACTTTTACATGAAGTGCTTTTGAAAACACAAACAAAAGACTATGCAAATGACAAAGTTGTGCTCATAACTGAAAGCATTTAAAGTGTGTACAAAGAACGGCAAGTACGTTTAATGGCGGTTAGCAACTGAAAAAAGGTGCATTTACTGTATTGTAGTACGTCTGCAAAGTATGTGTTTTACGTTAAAAGAGAGAGAAAGAGAATGTAGAGGTTTAAATTTGAATAATTACAGATTGGCTTTCTGGTAGCTGTAGCTTTAGTTTAGTAGCGTAGCATTTGATTTGCATTATTTAGGCAACAAAAAAAAAAAAAGATTTGCAAAACATGATCAAAACATATTAAAAGCTGAAATATAAAAATGTTGTATTTTCAGTTAAGGTGCACAATATAGAATGATCCATCGGGTACAAGTTCTGCAATAGAAAAGACGTTCCGGCATATTCAAGGTCCCATATTATGTTATTATATTCAGGCCTCGACATAATTGAATGCATTTAATGTCTTATAATTTAATTCTTTAATAACAGTGGGAAACTAAGAATGCCTGGAGAGCCGATACTGGCAACATGGCAACAAGATGCTTAACGACAATAGATAATAATAATAATAATGACACTTTTCAGGATGAAGAAGAAAAAAAGTCTTGATTTCAATTAATTACATTGATTAGAGAATGTGCCAAACCTTTTTTTGTCATTTGCAATGTCCAAACTTTGAAATGTTCACTATTCATGGCGTTCCGATGCACGAAAAATTGTGGCGTGGCAATTAACAAGTAAAAATAAGATAATGTATCTCTTAAATGGTCCTCATGGCCTCAAAATGACGTCCATATTAGGAAAAGGTCACGCGATAGAAACCCATAAAAGAGACAATGTTTTCCATAGTTACTGGTAGACGTTTTGCAGTTTTATTACAGTGGTTGCCCCAGAGTAGAATTTGCCTCCCAGACATCCAAATCTTCTTCACACGGCTCCGGTTCGTAGTATCCTCGTGAGTTTTCGTAGAGGAAAACCTGCTGATTGACCAACAAAGGGGTGATGCGATTTCTTTTACCGCACAGAACTGTCCCGGACGAGCTGAAGAGCCTATGGCAGGGAGCGCTAGTCGCAGGAACGCACCAGTACTTCTGCAGTAATTTAGGCAAAGTTGGGAACAGCGTCGCGTGACTGGACCACCACAGCAAAGGATCTTCATTTAAGCCAAGCACTCGTTGGGATTTGTAGTTGCCAATTTCTTCCAAAACTTGCGAATTCAGCTCTTCCTGGCCTTGATCCGATTCTGATTGGCAGAAAATGGCCGCCAACGGGTTATCATGTGTGGACGTGGCTTGCTTTTTGTTTGGCGGTTCGTCAGATACAAAGGAAAAATCTTCAAGACATGCATTTTGCTTTTCGAGAATCGCTTTAGCCTCGTCAATCAAGTTTGACTCGACTTTTGAACGTTCTTTATTGGATAAAAACGGCAACTTTTTGTACCTCGGGTCTAGGAACGTGGCAATGTTGAGAAACATTGCAATTTCTTGTTGCGAATTTTCAGAATAAGTATTGGTCAAAACTTTGGTGACTATTTCTTTTATCAAACGGACTTCCTTCAGTTCTCCTTCTTTGGTTTTCAGGTTGTTGTTTAGGAGCATATGTAGCACCGGTTTGACCATGCTAATCGTCGGAAATCGGCAAGACGTGAACATATTAGCGACGACTTTAAACGGTTGGAGGACATCAATCAATCCTTCCAAAAGCGACCAGTTGGTGCGTGTAAAATTGAAAGGATGCCCGCTGTCCTCGTGCATTATCACCGCATTGATAGCCATTTGCTGGTCTTTGAGCATTTGCAGCATCGCTAATGTTGCCAACCACGTTCCCCCTTTATCAGAGATTAGCGTCGCCAAAGGTAGCCCATACATCTGTTGCTTTTCTCTCAAAATATACAAAACGGGTTCTTTGAAATGGTCTACCAGCTTGCGGCAACATCCCAAAAAACTATCGACGCTAGGTAGCTGGAACGCTTCGACCATAGCGCGGTTTAAGGTATGACCAAAGCAAGGCATTTCGACGGACATTTCCAAAAGCGAGCACGCTTTTACGATATCTACAGATCCGTTTGTAGTTGCGCCGCTAACTTTGTGCGTGATGCCCCATTCGACAAACGTTTCATACATTTCTCTCGTAATATTTTCAGCGGTATTGTCTTCTTGCACTTCGAATGTTTTGAGGCATTTGTTCACCATTGAAAATCCACCGGTGGTATTGCAATTCACCGCGTGAATCGATAACGAAATGTATGTTCGGTTTTGTGTCAAGCTTTGCCACAAATCAGTAGAGATGCCGCAGTAGACGACGTTAGATAATTCTGAGAAAACTTCATTACGAATTCGGCAGTACATTTGGGGCACCATTTTGAGGGCCAAGTCGGATTTGCTTGGTAGGGTAAAGCTGGAATCTACCGTCGTCAGTAGCGATTTAAAAGTTGGTTCTTCCACAATTGACACTGGATACAACCCTTCACAAATAAAGTTGAGAATTGCCAAACTTAGGTCATTATGTCTACAATTGTTGGAAAGATTTTGATGCGTATTTTGATTGTACGGCTGCGCGACTTGGAGAATCAGTGGTTCCGTTTTGATTTTTGTATACGCGGTAACAAACGCTTCACGCATCTGATCGGTGTTGCTTTTGAGCAGTTCGCCGTATTCAACAGGGTGATTTTTCTCTAAATGATAAGCAAGATTTGACGTATTTCCAGAGTAGGCAATTTGGGTCATGCAAACGCGGCAGTAGATTCGTTTCCAGTGTAAAATGCAGCCATCTGCGTCGGTGTCGAAACCAAAATACTTCCAGACTTTGCTTTTGGCGCGAGGATGAGCCACGAGGTTCAGCCCGGAGCCGGAAGGTCCTGACTTGCCCTCCATGACGGGGGTTAGGGCCCGGGCTTGGTGTTTTTGAGTCTGGGTCGAGATCTTGCTTTTGATACTAGTTTAATTTTTTTGAGTCCAGGTTGAGAGCTTGGTCTGGACCTTGGTCTTGATCTTGGTTCGAGTTTTGCTCCAGGCTCTGAATTCTGGGTCAGTTAGAAATCCACTTCAGTTAATGAATACCTGACAGGAATAGTGAAATAGATATTGGTATAGAAACAGATTTTAACATGCTCCAACAATGCAGCTGCGATATACTTAAAAAGTTAAATTAAGTACAATATAACTCAAATAAATGTTATATTAATACTTGATAAACAAATTGACGTCAATAGCAATTCAAGAGAGCACCAAACTTACCTTAAAAATCGATAAGAAAAACATTTGCTAAATATTCTATTTTATTTAAGTATATTAGCTCAAAATATTGGTTTACTAGCGTGTCAATTTTGTATAATTCTTTGTGACTTCCAACTCTAAATATTAGGCTACATTTGATAACACTTATTCCTAATAAGCACAAAGCCATCAGGGTGCACAGTTGTCCTCTCCATGTCTCTAAGTGTTTCCAAATAAGACTGTTACCCAAGTTAATAAATAATGGAGGCAGTTTGTACATGGTCCCTGACAAATAAAGGCTAAAACTAAAATATTTGTTTTTGTCAATAAATACTACAAGCTGTTAGCAGCAACAGTACTAGAGACATTTGCTATTTCTAATATGAAAAAGGCACTTGTTGAAAATATCCCAATGCTGCCTTTGTTCAAGTTTGTTCAAACATTATTACCCCATAGGCTTTCAATGTTTGGCCATGGAATTTCATGCTTTCTACGCTAATTTTACTGTAAAATTCGGACTGTACACCCCTACAGGTAAATCTGTAAATCAGCTCACACAGAGAAATCAAGTACATTATTGTTTTGTTACGTAAATTTAGTTGGTGCAGCTTATATTCAGAAGCGCTCAATAGTCTGACTATTACGGTAATCATTACTACCATTACTAATCATTTACTAATCATTTTAACATTTTATTGACAATTGATTTTAAAAGTGAAGGTTTCATTTTTCCTGTGAAAGTGAAATATATTCCAAAAAGGTCATTCTCAAATCTTCTTATTTGGAGCTAAATTGCTTACATTCCTGGAGAGATTAGAAGGAATCACAATGAAACAGAGCAGTGATTGTTCAAAACCTTCCCCCTTTAAAATGCTTTTGAGTAATGCAGCAAAACTAATTCAACTATAGACCTTCCAGTGTTCTTGGAAGTGTTTTTTGTGCTTTTTTTTTAAGATTCCCTATGATTTGATAAGTGAATGTCCTGAACCAAAGAGAGGCCAAATATTTCACACAATATTAAAAATAACGGTGTCGAAGATATTGGTCCCATGGACAATATTAAGGTTTAAATTAAAACTGCAGAATACCTGTAACCTAAAAAAAATCCCTTTTATAAATGTGTCCGTGTAATCCCTCATCCCTATAAATGTATTAATCTATATAAGCATTTTCAGGCACACTGAGAATCAATGTAATGTCAATTCTACCTACCTCATGTGTTATTGCAAATGTGCTCACTAATAATTGTATTGTACAAACAAAACCCACTTTGCTTTGCTTCATAACATAGTCGTCATGAAGCCCAATCTAACTATATGTCAATGAAGCACATTTCCTTCATTGTTATTGTGCCAATTTGGATGAAAATTAGACACATTACAAGGCAAAACGCCACTAAAATCGTTGTTTTAGCTGTGAATCATGTAAACCATTCAAACACAACTTTCTGGCATTACATTTCTTTGCAGAAAAAAACAAAAACATTGCTTGTAAAGCACCAGACAAGGTTCGATTAGCGTTGATTTCCTAATATTGCACCATCGCGTCAGTTTTTAGCATAATAAAACGCAATGAAAACTCCCCTTTTACGGCTCAAAATTTAACAACGAATAGTGTAATAGATTAACTCTCACCCGGCATCGTGAAGGACTTGTTGAACAACTGGTACAAGAAAACTTTCATGCCGCAGAGGTAGAACCGAAGCACCGGAACCAAAATCTCCGTGAGCCACATTCTGCAGCGGAGTGTCGCAGTCAAATGTGTCCGGGCGAAGAGTGAAAGCAGAGTGAGGAGTGGACGAGGAACAAGGGTTTTACGCGAGCGATGAAAGGTTCCGCCCTCTGTCAATGTCGTCATAAGAGGATTTTTAAAAGTTATGGGGGGAGACACTGGACTAAATGAGACCATTGTTCTGGATTTATATAACTTTTGTGCGTAATTTTATTAAATAGCCCGCAATTTTAGAAATGTATTGATAAATAAAACGTGATTTTTATGTAAATGTTTTTTGCTTTCAGTTATAACATTTTCCATATACATAGACGGTAGGCATTTTATTGCATACTATATTATATTATTTCCTTTGTTGTTGTTATCTTGCTGTTTTTATTTGTAGCACTTAGACAAATGTAATGTGGAATTCAAATAAAATGTATTATTACTTTTATTATGTAACTTTTGTAAGTAATTTAATATTCTGCCATTTTACAAATATTCCAAAATTTGTTTTTATTGTTTACTCCAAGCCTGCAAGTGAAACTTCCTTATATTTGAGTACAAGCAGCACTTTTTGGCTCTAAGGGCTAATGCAATATATTTTATGAGCATCAGAGTAAGATAATAGTAAATAAACAACCTATGTCGATTTGTAACATTTTAGTCATGCAAATGGAACAGTTGTGGATTTTAAATTGGATCTTTTAATGTGGATCAAAGCCTGAGGTTATCTCACCCCTCACATGGCTGATGTCTATCTCATAGATAAATGATCCTTTGATGCACAGACAGAGATACAAATAGACTGGTGTCTTACATATCTAGCTCCTCCAGTCAATTTTGTAGTGAGATACCCCCGCTCACAGTAAGAACCACACATTTTAATCTGAAAACAATGAAGGTAAAAAGGTTTGATTCTCAGATTGTATGGAATCTTTCTCTGAGGTGTTAGCATGTAATCCCTATGTCTGGGGGTGCTCTGTTCCCCCCGCCCCCCCCCCCCCCCCCAACAACCCTAACCCTCCAGCCATGCCCTGACCAGGATCCTGACTCAGATCGGGCCCAGTGCTCCTGACAGGTTTAAACACGGAAGGATGGGTCAAATGCACAGGACACATATACCAACAGGAACAAAAATCTATGTATTACAAGTAAAATACAACACAATTTTACTAAAATGACGCTTGAATGATATAACCTCTGTTCCAACAAAATTGTTTATGTTTTATTATACATTTTATATATATTTCTTGTGTCATTTGAGGTAATTCCTACTCTGTCTGAGTCATAAAACCTCTTCTCTCTCGCGCTATATTAAGTGAATGACATAATTGTTTTGCACTTGATGTTGTGAGGATTATATTTGTAATAAAAAGAAGGATTGTCCAAGATTTGGTCTGGAATTTCTGGGGAAAATCCAATGATGTATTCCAGGAATACATCACTTCTTATTATTGACGAAAGAAAACATGGGCTATCATGATGTAAAAAAAACCCCACACACATAGGACGGTACAGTACAGAGGTATTGACATTCTAAATTATTGGTAAAACAAGTTCTTTCTCTGAGATGATCTGACTGAGTTTGTTCCATTAGAAAAGGATTGGTTGAGTGTCCATTTGGTACTGAATTAAAAAAAAAAAATCTTTTCAAATTTGTAAATTTAGTTTAGTCCCAGTTTGTCCTTGTTCGTTCTAGGCTCAGACTGGCAGCCACAATTCTGTCTGTGGGATAGTTATCCATCGCCGTGTGACTGGGGTGAAGGAAACTATTTTGCAGCTTTTACACGGAATAAGACCTCATGGAGCCAGAGGAACATTTATGCATTTAGGTCTCAAACAGGACATAACTGATGACTGTGATGTGCTATTGCGACTATTCAAATTTCAATTGTTATAATTCCTGTAGCCTTAAAAAATAAAAAAACAAATGACAAATCCCTTTATTGACACTGTTTATAAAATATGTTAATATAATGCAATACATCGTCCACACTATGTAATTTTTCTGTGATTACTTTGGCTGGAATGTACAACACTATGGTCTAAAACTTTTCTATCCCAAAGAAAGCAAGTCAGATCTGTGGAAAGGCGACCCCACTCACAGTAAAAATACATGTTTTTCCAGTATATTTGAGGTTATTTTTGAGCAAATAAAATAAGATAAATTCAAATAAAATATTTAAACTATAGTATAATCTTAGTATAATCTCGTTGTTTTTTTGTTGTTGTTTTTTTTACAGTTTTTATGGATAGAATTTCCAGGCGCAGTCAGGGGTCGGAGGGTGTCCGGTTTGGGGACCACAGGATCTCATCTCTGCTGTTTGCAGACGATGTTGTCCTGATGGCTCCATCAAACCCGGACCTGCAACATGCACTGGGACGGTTTGCAGCCGAGTGTGAAGCAGCTGGGATGAGGATCAGCACCTCCAAATCTCCATGGTTCTTAACTGGAAAAAGGTGGCTTGCCCTCTCCAGGTGGGTGGGGAGTCCTTGCCCCAAGTGGAGGAGTTCAAGTACCTTGGGGTCTTGTTCACAAGTGAGGGAAGGATGAAATTGACAGACAGATCGGTGCAGCAAAGAGTCAAAAGACAAAGCTCTCGATTTATCGGTCACTCTGCGTTCCTCCCCTCACCTATGGTCATGAGCTTTGGGTAGTGACCGAAAGGACAAGATCGCGAATACAAGCTGTCATAATGAGTTTCCTCCGCAGGGTGGCTTGGCACTCCCTTAGAGATGGATTGAAGACCTCAGTCACATGGGAGGAGCTCGGAGTAGAGCCGCTGCTCCTCCACGTCAACTGTTCCGGATGCCTCTTGGACACCTGTTCCTGGCTTGTCCCAGGGGTATGAGACTGGAGGGACTATGTCTCTTGGCTGGCCTGGGGACGCCTCAGGATCCCCCCGGAGGAGCTGGAGGAAGTGTCTGGGGTGAGGAAAGTCCGAGAGTCCCTGCATGCTTAGACTGCTGCCCCTGCGACCCAGCCCTGGAAGGATGGTATAATCTTATGAAACATTACAGGCAAAGCAATAACATCTTTGTCCATGGAGATAAATAAGTAGCGAACTGTTGAAAAAAAAACCCTAAACGAACTAAAATTCAATCACTCATCTTGAAATTAGGTTGTTTTTCATTTGCAGTGTAATTTCTCCCAATGCACCTACAGCAATTGCATCATAAACAAAATAAAGTTCTGTCAACTGGATAAAAGCATAACATAAAAATAAAACATTTTGCCACTCATCCAAGTAGCTTCTTCAGTTCTGATGCAGCTCTGTTAAAGGCTTGAATATCTGTCTGTGGGGTGGAGTTAACTACACTGAAACACCTGAGTCATACTTTGCATTAACTGCCCTATAATGGATCATCTACATTAGCCTCTGATTAGCACTATTGATTAGGGCAGTGACTTTCCAGATCCCTGAGCCGTAGTTATTTCTATAACTAATCACTAACAGATGCCGACACGCTGACTCCACACAGCAGCGTTTGGCACTTCCTCTTTACAGAAACAATTTTTCATAGTTCTTCTCCCGGTTATTAGAGACAGTTTCATACAAAGCTCCTTTTTAACTGATGTGTTCCCCCCAGGGCCAGGACACACTGGATTAGAGCTACTTTTTAGTTCTCCTTAAATCCTGACTTAGTCCTGGTTTAGTTCAGTACTAAAGTCTTGTTTGGTTTGGAACTGGTTATGACCTATATTCTAATTCTTGTTCAGTCCTGATTCAGACATGGTTTGGTTCTGGTTTGGTCCTGGTTTAGTCCTGCTGCCTTCATGTGCAATGGGAATTATGGTAAATACCATTTTAACAGTTGGAAATGTCATATGAACACCCCTTCATCTCTTATTTAGTGGGATTTAGTGGGAAACTGGGACATCATTTTCATGTCCGAGTTGTCATGTCACTCTTGACCTCTCACTAGCAAAAGAATCACAATTTTAAAATAACAAAAGTTTTGTCTCTGTTTATGCTTACACTGTGTTGATTTGTTTGCTTTTTGCCTCTGTGAACTCTGTACAGGGCTATTCAACTTTTCCGGTGGGCCAAGGCCTCTGGGCCGGGGGTGGGCAACACGCCACTGTAACATTTTGGGTCACACAAAATATCCCCAACACTGAGTCAATAACTGATCGATTTTTGTGAGAAACAACATACAAAATGCTTTACCAACATTGCTTTACACAATTTCCTGTCCAGGACTGAACCAGAATTAAACTAGGACTAGACTAGAACCAACCAGGTCTGAGCCAGGACTAGCTCATGATCAAAAGAGGTCTAAAGCAGAATTAAGCAAGGACTAAACCAAGACCAAGCCAGGTCTAAACTAGTGCTAGTCCAGAATTAAACCAGCCAACAAGATTTCATTCTAATTTTTTAATACCTAGAAGTTGGGTCGTGGGCCGGATTAAATAGCCCTGCAGTAGGATTTATTAACATATGCAGTATTTGTCCAGATAAAGTGTGTTTTTGACATGTTTCATCATCAAACTTTGATTACAGACTCGTCAGAAAACCCACCTCTGTCTCCACAGTTCAGACTGGTGCTGTCTGTAGGCTCATGAATATAACGTTCTCACAGTCATTATGTCGACACATAAATCTGTGCATGAAAAGTCTTGATCCACGCTGAACAGGTGAATTACACTTTCCCATCTTGGTCTTTTCAATAAAATCCGCAAAAAGTAGTTTATGCCACATGAGTTTCCGTATGCTCGCTCTGTTGTAATTTGACTACGCGTGTGCCGTATATAATGCAGTACAGGATGCTTTAAAAAGTGTGTTTTTCACTTCAACTGTGCAGACACCAAACCCGCGCTCGAGCATGTTCTGTGCACACATCATGTAAATGTCTTCATCGTCTGAGAGATGCATTAAGCTCTTGTGGCAGGTGGGGGGCATTACCTGGTGAGCTGGTGAAGCACCTCTCTCTGGCTCATGTTGTGAAACAGTTTGTGATGATTGACGGTCAAAGGCTGATGAATTTTAGCTTTTGTAATTTCCAATGATTTTTATGAAGGCAAATGTGTGTTTTGATTTCAAACCAAATTGATTGTCTCGGGACAGAATCAGATCTTGTATTTCACACAATAATATTCTTTCCAAGACTTTGGAAAATATACTTGCCAGTGCAATGCAGGGCCACTGCTATCCATTTGGGTGCCCTAAGCAGAAATGCTCAGTGGTGCCCCCGGCCCCCAACCCACTTTGGTGATGTCTGTAATACAACCTTAAGATCACTATTTGTGAAGTAATTTTTTATCAATGTTGCATATTGCATAAATTACAATTCTAGTGGGGTCTAGGGAACCTCAAGCAAGAAGTTTTCAACAAAATTCTGGTGCATTTAGGTCATATTAACTAAATAATGAGGGCCCCCCACAGTCCCTAAATTCCCTCGCTCCTCCGGCCCCTGCTCCAGCGTCACTCAAAGCCTTTCTCGAGGCTTTATAAACACTACAGATTGCAAACTATCAATGCTTTCTGCTGCATTTATAAGAACATGAATTAGACATTAGAGGTCTAAATCATGCGCGCCGCGGTGTCAGCTCCATGGAGCCGCACCAGCTCGACACATCGCACGTCTTGTTTCATTCGTGCTTGCGGCTCGGCGCATATGTATGGACTCTATACCGCTGGATAAAAAGAAAAAAACACAATACTCAAATCCTAGCTAGTTTTGAATTGATAAAGAACTAAAGACAGACTATGCCTACTGTAGGCTCCTTGTTTTTTTGCAAAAGGAACGGTGCAGCTGCTGCACATACAACCTTTTGTCCAATTCAATTCAACCCACACTGCATGAACACCCTGGTGCCCCTCGGGGGACTTGATGCCCTACGGACTGCCCGTTATGTGGGTAATGTAAGCGGCTGCTTGGTCCACAGTTACACCCCCCTCCACTAGAGGGTCATATATTCTATCTCAAAGGTTAGTATTGTTTCTGCATTTGAACTTAGAGCCTGAGGGAGGAAGGGACATTTCAGGACTTATTTGTGACTGAAAGGCCGAACTGGTCTAAATGCAGCATGGCTGAATTATACTTTTGAACCGTAGATGTATATCCAGAGGGCTGTCTCTCCTTACTGCTCTCTTGACTGAGCGTAAACTCTGTGGTATAAACACAGAAGTCTCACTTAAGCCCAGTTTTGACAACCCACCAGGAGCAAAGATATGGACCTGGTTCATGTTCATGTTCATGTTAAAACCTCATTAAAGTTCACTTTATTTGACATAATATGTCCACTTTAATTGAATGTCAAACGAGAACATGCACACTCGACTCAGAGATCAGGAGAAGAGGAGACAGGATAAATACTCTGCAATCACATGTAGAAACACGTAAACATGGCTCTTAACACGTTTCGACAAGCTTAAACATTTCCATTTGTTTGTTCCCGACATTGTCCCTTATAAACTTGCACAACTTCTGTTTGGGGCGTCTGTTGCTCTTCTGTCAGCAACCACTCATTAAAGCTTTGATAATCTCTCCTGGTTGGAAAAATATTATTTGTTTTGTGACAGGTCCCCAGAGAAATGCGCCCCTCCCTTACGCCGGCCGTATATAAGAGATTGGACCAGCAGGATTTGAAATAGGAAAAACTTTACCGAAAGAATGAAGACTTTGGTCGCTGTAACTCTGCTGCTGTTTGTGGCAACTCAGGGTGAGTTAAAGGAAATATTGCAGTCTATAACTTTACCGTTTACATGTATCGCAGCGCAATTAATACAATTTAAACTGTGATTGTAATCATTGCAATAGTTGACCAATATTTTAAAAAAACCCACAAAAAACTAAGAGCTAAAAGTCGCCGTGGGGTCTTATTCTGTGTAAAAGCTGCTAACCCTGTAGTTGTGACCATGCAGTGTTTCCCAACTAGGGGTATGAGGACCTGAAGAGCCCTCATGGTGTACTTGGAATGGTTCAGATGAAAAAAAAAAAAGAAAAGAAGAAGTCAAATTTGAAGTGTTTGAATTTAAAAAATAAAAAAAAAATCTTCTCTTAGATAATTTTGGATATCAACATTAAAACAAGACAATATAACAGTAATTGACCATATACTACATTAGTAAAGACATGATTTGCCTAGTGCATGAGTGAGGGTGTTGTCGGAGTGTGAGACAAAGCTCAGGTGCAACACTTGGGAAACACTGCAAAAATGTTCTGAAATAATGGGATTCTGGTATTAGTTTAACAGGTCAGATTTCAGTCTTTTCTCAAATGTTAATGCTAAAATGTGACTTGTAAACAGAATCTCAAAAAATTAAAATTAAAAAATTAAAATTAAAATTAAAATTAAAATTAAAATTAAAATTAAAATTAACGCAAAAAATACAATTAAAAAGTATTTTAAAAAAAGTCTCTAACAAAAAAAAGACATTTCTCAAACATTTATAGCTCATTTGAATTTTGAAATTCTAAAGAAAATTGAAAACTTACTTTGCGCAGTGATTGTACTGTACAACTTATTTTGTATAATTTTATCTTCCAAATTAAAATTAGAACTAAACAACCGAATCAAGTCTACCATCCGGACTAAAGTAGGACCAAACCAGGATTGTGTTAATCAAAACATATTTGATGAAATCTAACGTTGTAACTGCCTTTCCAGTGGAGGGGAGATCTCGCCGAGAGAGCAGAGGTGAGTCACGAAACCTGCGGAATAATCTTTATGTACACAATATTTTAATCAACAAAGAAACCACTCCCAAAAACTGTATTTCAACATCACAGAAGCTAAATCCTGTGTTGAAACTGCTGACATGTGACTGGACGCCACTTGGACTCAACTTGGAAATGGACACATTTGAAAAAACAGGACTTATATTTTGGACTTTGTGTGCCTTAACTTTTCTTTTCTTAGTATGACTTATTTTTCTTGGAACTTATTTTCAAATTGAGTCATTTGTTTTTGTGGTCCTGCCCTGTTTTGTTTGTTTGTTCTGTATGTGATTGTTTTTTGTTTGTTTGTTTTGTCTGAAAGAAACACCTAACGTGTGCTTTCCAAACAGGGCTGAAGATCTATGACCTGCTCCGTGGAAAAGGTGGGTTCAAAAATGACACAACTTTTCATATAAACTGAGTATTATCTCGGAACTATTATTATAGGAAGACCAGACTAAACCAGGAAGACAAGACTAAACCAGAACTAGACCAGGATAATTACCAGACTAAATCCGATCGAACTAATCTGAGGTCAAAGGTAAATAATTTCCAGGTAAATCAGAATGAAACGGTCTAAACTCGATCCGAACCAGACTAACGACTAAACAAGGACTACACAATACTAGTTCAGGACTAGAAGGTCTACAGCGGGAGTAAACTTCAAAACCAGGACTGAACCAGGTCTACAAACAAAACTAGACAGGACTAAAAAGGATGAACCAACTTGACGCTTTTGTTATTTGCAGGGACTGATGCAGAACCAGCTCCTGCCATGGGTAAGTCAGCGTGAATAATGGAAAACTTATTGACAAGTCATGGCTCAAAAACAGCACATTATTACGTTTGGTTATAACAATCTTGTTTTGTTTGTTTTCTCACAGTTCCAAAGCCTCAAAAACCCCAAAGTAAGTTCAGCAGCCATGAAACAGAATTACAAGACTACAGAGTTAAACGCTCTGTGTAATCTTCATTATGGCATCTATTTTTCAGGCAACTTTGATGGATTCAATCTGGAGGACGCTCTGGCCCCAGCGGACAATGGTATCTGCGCCATCGACACCTCTTCTTGAAATGTTTTTGCTAAATTATCTGCCGTCTTTTTTGTTTTTTTCCCTCTAACAATTGATCTTCTCTTTCCCTGAACAGGAAAGAAAACCTCGGGCCAAACGTGCGACGCAGGTGAATATGTTTTGCTGTGATGAAACTCTAAACTTCAGGGTCAAAAGTCACTTCTTCCTGTGAACTCAATTGACACAAACGTGATCTTTTTCTCAGAGGCTCTGTCTGAGATCAGGAGAAAAATCGATGCTCTGTTTGAGATTGAAAACCTGCAGATGAGGATGCTGCAGCGAATGAACAAATGTGGATGAGTCAAACAGGCAAGTCTTCACAAAAAAACACCATTTTAACCGTTCAATAAGAAAAGAAACACTGACACTGACGTTTCTCACTGGCTTATTTTACAGACACAAAAGATTATGAGATGTTGATGAATTGGTGTTCATAACGGAAATTGAAAAGGGGTTTTGCAACTCTTCAAGCTTTCATGGTTTCTGATGTTGGTTGTAAAATTAAATAGAACATTTCTGCAAAGCACAACATGGAAAAACAATAAATTGCATTTCAACAAAGCTTTTCTTTCTAATTATTGTGCTTCTCTAAACGGTTGACTGTGACTCCCCCGTGTGGAAAAAAAAAAAGTTTATCCTTTGCGGTTTACCAACAGCAGCAATATGGATTTGTTCAATGTAACACAATACAGACTTTTAATGCCATTTAACACAAAAAATAGTCAAATTTCTTCTTCCAAAGTGTAAATTCTACAGAAACCACCTTTTACCCACTGGAATTTGTCCATCTCAATCTTGATTTAAAATGTTATTACTTGCACAGCCCAAGTCAATATAATAATAATAATAATAATAATAATAATAATAATAATAATTAATAATAATTAATAATATAATAGATAATAATAATAATAATAATAATAATAATAATAATAATAATAATAATAATAATAATAATACATTTGCCATAGAATGTAAAATAAATACCAATGTTAGGATGTAAAAAGTACTTTATTGAAACAAAATGGATGCATTTAAGTAGTTCTAAATCTTGTCTTGTTCTCGTGGACCAGAGTCTTATGTTGCCTTGTTCCGCTCCTCGTAAATAAAGATAATTTTGTTAAGAATATATAAGAAACAACACCATAGCTAAGTCAAAGAAAAGCCTACAACATGCACAAGTCTGCTCCACGTCAGGTTAAGTACTTTTGGTTTTTTGGGCTGTCCACGTCTCCTGAAGCGTGTGGGAAAAGGATGAGTCAAGTTAAACACATTTTACAGCAGGGCAATAAAGGAATTGACAATATATTCCTGCTTCAATCCGCAGGTGTTGATTTTATAAACATGAAATATAAATACCTAAGAAACTAAAGCCCCAGTGTGTAACTTTTTAGTCAGGAAGGGCATGTTTTTGCATTTTGGATGTTCCTATTGCACTTTATAACATAATAAAACCTGCGTCCTTACTGTGAGCAGGCTTACCTCTCCACAAACCTGATTCTTGTTTCCATGGAAAGGATGTTATTTAGCTATAATATTCCACAGTATGGCATAAAAAATCTATCTCAATGAATAATGCAGGTGATGAGCCACATCCAGAAAGTTACATTCTGTTGCTTTAACTTCATATTTTTTTTATTCTACATGAGTAATCTTATTTTCTTATTTTGTACTTTAGTTAGTATAAATTCTCTAAATAAATAAATACAATTACAGTACAATTGTTAGCAACTTCACTATCACTCGATAGAACTTTGGGATTTGTTTTTCACATATAAAATATAATATAAATAAAACAAACATTATTGTTATTGTTATAGTTATTATTATTATTATTATTATTATTATGAATATCTTTTAATACAACACACGTCAGAATTTTGACAGCTGCAAATCCATGCTTCTTGTACTTTTTGTTTGTTCAATATTAAAATGACAAATAGTTTATCTTGCCGCCTCAGAGCATGTTACACATTTTAAACACTAGATGGCGCCACACCATTACTTTTAAATAGCTGTGCGCGTCCATAAGCTCACAGGTATACCGAAAACCCGACCCCATTCACTAATTATAAAAATCTAAAACATATTTAAAGTTTTAGGAAACATGTAAGACAAGCACGTCTGATAATGACACAGGAGCTGACATCAAACCTTTATCTTTAGTTCGGCATAGTTAATTATTCACTGTTTGTCGCAGTAAACGGCGAAAGGGTTGTAAGTTTGAAGTTAAACGTCGACGCCTGTTGGTGTGACGCGAGGGCGTTGACTGTAACTCGACACTTGCGCTTGCGGCTGTCCTCCGTCTCACGCAAACCAGGCTGCAGACGGACACACGGGACAACTTTGCACTTCATTTGGGGATTTTAACCTTACGTTACCTTTAAGAAAACTTAGAAGAAGCAATTATGAAGCTGTTTTTTAGACTCGCGGGCCTGCTTTTTCTGCTAAGCGGGACAATAGCGCAGGATATGGGTGAGTAATTAACATGGAAAAGTTGTGTTTACAAGACCGTTCTCCAAAACCAGCTTAAAACTTCCACCTTTAACATATTCCGTCATAGTTAAATTCAGTTAAACGTCTCATCAGCTCACAAATCCAACTATTAACTATTTAAAAAGCTTTACAAAAAGATTTAGTAGCTGTGTGACCTCGGTGTTTTTTTTTTAGGCTGCGTGAATCACCGCCGCACAATGTGTCCTATTTATACGTCTTAAAATGTCATGCATTCCGTTTACAAAAAAGTTGTAAAAGATCCTGACAACGCTCAAACAGGCGTGTTCCTGTGCCGCAGGCATATTTACAGTGGAACATATGCCTTGTCAGCACAGCTATTCAAATGCACGACTAAACATGACTGCAGCCAGCTTAAATCAGGTTTAAAACAATGTTGGAGGCTACAAATTGGACGTGGAATTTTATAGCAAACTTTTATGACTAAACCAAAATGCATCCTGGTAGATCGTTTGCAATAATGCTGAAATCAACTTCAATAACTGCATGAAAGAAGTCAATTTAGCATCAATTTCGATTTACTCTATGATTAATCCCAGATAGCAAAATTGTTGTGGCCCAGTTAAGGCCCACATCGTACACTATGATTTGGCCCACATACCGCGTTGGATTTACGGCACAAATGCGGTCCACATTCGTTTACCATATAAAGCCCACATGTGAACCAAACCAACCCCAACTGTTAACCAAGTAGCCCTGAATATGTGAATGTGTTCCAAAGCTGGCCCACCTATAGTATACATGTGGTCAGATCTGGCCCAGACTTGGGCCATACAACTGGTTTGTGGCCCACTTATGGCACAGATATGGCTCGCTACGTGGGCCTACATCTAGGCCAAATGTGGCCCACTGAATTCCAGTGCAATGACCCTATCTGGCCCAGATGTGGACCATAGAAAAAGCTTGTGGCCCACTTAAGGCACGGATGTGGCTCTCTACGTGGCCTATATCTGGGCCAAATGTGGTCCACTGAATTACAGTGCAATGACCCTCTCTGGCCCAGATTTGGCGCATACAACAGGCCTGTGGTCCACAAATTCACTATGCACAAACACCTGAATGACATAAATATCTGTTAGTTATTATTATTATAATGGCGCACGCATATTCTTACAACGGTAACTAGATATAACATGCTATAAACTTTTAGAAAACGTATGTTTATTTTAAATTCATATTCGCGCTCTTTCTATACTGACGCTTGACGTAGTGACGTAGCGACCGCCGCAGCCCGTTCATCCGGGCTTTTTCATTTATCTTATTATTTCTTTTAAAGATAATGTTAATATTAAATTGCATATCAGAACTAACTATGGAATGTAAATTGACCAAGATTATGAAGTTTAGTCTCTGTATATTAAGGGGATTTACAAATAATGTGCTTATTTCTTTATTTCTAGGGATGGTGGAAAGTAAAGATTGTGAAGTGTGAAGTAAACAGAATAATGACCAATGGTTGTGTCCATGTGGTGTAAACCTAGTTTGATTCTGCATGAAATGTGGACCTATTTTATAGCTGTATCGGCATAATATTGCTGTATTTTACACAGGTCGAGTCTCTCTGCATTAGGACCAATATAATATTATATGTCGGACAGACAGACAGACTGATGGAGGTTCCGCATCTTTGCCATATAGTGGCCCATATGTATCTTCCCAAATCTGGGCCATATTTCACACATTGCATGTGGCACATATTAGGTTGACCTCTGGTTACCTAAAGAAACTAATGATGGAAGACCACATCTTTGCCATGTAGTGGCCATATGTATTTTGCCAAATTTGGGCCATATTTCACACATTGCATGTGGACCATATTAGGCTGACCTCTGGTTTACACAAAGAAACCAATAATGAAAGTGCCACATCTTTGCCATATAGTGGCCCATATGTATTTTACAAAATCTGGGCCATATTTCACACATTGCATGTGGACCATATTAGGTTGACCTCTGGTCTACCTAAAGAAACTAATGATGGAAGAGCCAATCTTTGCCATATAGTGGCCCATGTGTATTTTTGCCAAATTTGGGCCATATTGGTAATCTCATATAAGGCCCACTTCTGGTTAACAATTGTTTCTTCGGGCCGGATTAATGCCACAAGTGCCATACCTTGGCCAGATGTGGGCCACATTAGCTTGTTATCTGGGTATGCTTACAAATGTTCCTGCACAGTGCTTACATTGTTTAAAGGGGACAGAGGCATTTTTCAGGGACATATTATTCAAATGCACAAATCTTTTTGCGTTTTTGTTAATTGTAAACTCTAATATTGTCCTAAAACGGCTCAACATTAGAAACAGGTCCAAACTGCAGAAATGATAAGCACATAGTGACGTTTAACTGTAACAAGCAGCGGATTAAGTTGATTTAGCAGAATATGTCCCCTTTAATTTAGCTTCCAAGGCCTACAAAGTTCCATTCAAAAGTAGGCTCCTATTACCATCAATCCTATTTATTTGAACTATTCATCGGTTTAATTCAGCAGGTTCTGTGATATTTGGGTCTTTTTAAATGTAACAGGATTTAAATGTGACTAGGATTTTTGCTTAAAGTCTTTGTTATAAATTCAGTGCATTCCTTTTGGCAAACAAACCACAATCTAAAGCGAAGGTATTTATTGGTCCACATTGTCGTAAAAGAGGCATTTCGTAACATTTTACTTCAGGCAAAACTAATGCCATAAACTTATGTGAACATTATGTGAGCCAAGATTATATATATATATATATATATAAAACAAAAAAAGACAGGGCAACTTTTAACTAACCAATTAAACATCATTTTTACCCAAAATGTTATTTATGGCCATGGAGATGTTTTTGGCTTCCAACTTGTCTACCTTGCATTTATTCAACTACAGGTGATTTTAATGCCAAAACAAAACCTCCAAAGAGACAAGCAGGTGGTGGAAAAGTTACCTAATGAAGCTTTAAAGTCATTCTCTTTATCGCTTCGTAGTTAGGATTAAAAAAAAGATCTTAAATTCAGCACTAAAATGTATTTAAAAATGATTGCTTCACTGTAAAAAAAAGCAGACTAATATTTACCCGCAGCAAAGCAATACATTTGAATGCATTTTAATTCATACTGCATGTAGTTTAGTATTTAAGGATCTAAGGCCGAGAAACGACATGCAAATCACGATTCAAAACCATTTCCTCTGTAGCAGACGATACGGTTCATGCTTTTTTTTTTTGTCTTTTTTTTTACCGTCACGTCGTGCATGAGACATATGAAACTACTGCCTCGACCTTCTTCATAACCAATGAGCTCTAGTGGTGTGGTTTAGGTTACATAGCATTTCCTGCATAAAACGTTGGTTTCGTTCAGAGAGTTAAACCACACAAATGTGCAAAGATGGCACGCGATTCAAGTGTGAGTCATAGATTAAAGCCATGTGACTAAACCACGACCGCTATGGCTCATGGCAGGTTCTACTGTAGTTTCGGGTCTAGTTTTAGGAATGGAGAGTTATTTAGACTGTAAGCATGTGTTTATAAAGAAAATACAAGTTACAACTCTGAATTGCATGTATATATTGAATGCATAAAGAAGATATCGTGTATGCTATGAATTTGACCAGGACTAAAACCAGCCTAATTTGAAACCAGACCAAACCCAAATGAAACCAAGACCACAACCAGAACTAAACCAAGACCGAAACCCGGACTAAGTCAGTTACTAAAAACCAAGATTAAACCGAGATCAACGCAGACTAAAGCAGGGATAATGAACTATTACAAAAACCAGAACCAAACCTAGATTATACCATGATCAAAACCGGGCTAATCCAAGGTCCAAACTAGGACTAAACCAAGAGTAAACCAAAACCTAATCTGGACTAAACCAGGGACAAAACTAGGACTAAAACAAACAAGAGTGAACCAAAAAGGATGCATGTGTAAACGCAGAATCTTTCAGTGCTTGATGTTGTGTTTTACCTCACAATATTAAAGCTTTAGTTTTGCTGCAGTGCTTTAAAAAAGAAAAGATCATTGCACTGTTTCACTGAAAGTAATTCAAACTGACAGATATTTCAATTTGAAATTTGAGCACAAAAGTCGAAAATCCAGTTATTCCGAGTGTAATTACAGGGAATCAATCATCCAAAAGGGGAAAGTATTAAAACTGGATTGAATTGACAAAAACGATGCCACAAACGTTTTAAAATCTGTTTTTAATAAGGGCATTTTGGATTCAGAAAAGCAAAAATAGTCAAATGTCTAGACTGTCTTGAACTTGGAATAAATGTTGGCACTGCAGTCAGAAAGATCAGAGTCTATCACCTCGGCAACACTGAGAAAAATGGGGGTTTTCCCCGGCCTGTGTCATATCTGGAAGAGTGCTCTAGTTTTAGGGCAGTGGTTTAAATGGAATAAAGTGATGCGCCTTTAGTAGTAAAGTATGTGTTTTTGTATTAGCAGCTAAACAAACTAGCCAGAAATATCACACAAAACTAATATTGAAATTAAGAAAATCATGGTTGACTTTTGATTGTTTTCTATACATTATGTTAGGTTTAAAACATGCAAAATACCAAAGCTAAAGTGTCAATAAAATAAATCAAAATATTATATAATCGGGGCGGGGTGACGATAATTTGATTGGTTGGTCTTGTTCTCCATGCATTTTTTTGGGCAACACTAGTTTCCAAAAAGGCAGACGACATCATAATTTGTACATTTGTAACCGTTAAAATGCCGTTATAAGCGAGGAATGTGCTGCATTGACAAAAGTTTGAACGTTTGCATGTTCCTGATCACAAAAATCCAACAATATTTTTGCGAAACATCCGGAGTGTGCTCAAGCATGCCTGTAAACGTCTTGGTTGAGTTTCAAATGTTGCATAAAAGTGAATAGAAATGCCACTTTATACCCAGTTTTGTGGATTACACTGCAAGTTTACGTTCTTTTTAAGTTCAGTCGACTTCATTTATTCCAAGTTTGCATATCTCCAGAACGATATCGATATTATCTTGTAGTTTGTATGTTTGTAGCGCAGCAGCACGAAACACGTCCGAGCAAAAACAAACAATGCGGCCAGACAATGTAATGACTCATGCCCAACTTCCTTTTGTTTTGCTGCCATGGAGACTCTGTATACGTCCAATCACATGTAGCAAAGCCGCATACACTTGTTAATTAACTTGTTATCGTTTTTTTAAGCACATTTTATTATTTGTTCTCAGGTTTCGACCTTTCAGACGCCTTGGGAGATTCCGGTAAGTGGACGTATTACATTTCTGTATTAAAATAGCTTTAAAATGACAATAAAACGACTCAACACATCACGGTTCAAATTGGGTTTTGATTGGCCGGACAATAGGGCTGGACAATGACTAGAAACAGAATAGAAATTACAATTTGAATCAGCAAACAGCAATTATTTGGATGTGTCGATTATTATTATTTGTTGTAACGAAATAAAAGTGCCGTGACGTTTGACACGTTTTTCATCATCGTAGACTCGACCCCACCCAAAGCAACAGACCCTCCCAAAAAAAACGGTGAGTCATTTTACATTCTGAAATCTCAATCGATATAAAATAAATGTAATCAAAGTAATGACTCCTTTTTTCCCCCCTTTTTAGACGATTTTGGGTTGGACCTGTCAGACGCACTTGGAGGTAACGCTGTTGAATTGTAATGGTTATTTAAAGGCGCACTATGTAACTTCTCCCAGCTTGTCTCCACGGCGATGTTTCAGGCTTTACCTGGAATGTTCCGCAATATAGCGTTAAAACATATCTATCATATCTATCATGCGTTCATCCAATTACAGGCGTTTTATAATGAAATACCGTATATTCCGGACTATAAGGCGCACTTAAAAGCCTTTTAGTTTTTTGTAAAATAATTGTGTTATAACGGAACAGTTGTGAGAGTTTATTGTGAATACGCTAACGTTTGTGTTAGCGGTGTCGGACTGTGTTGTGTTTTACGTGTTGCACCTGAACAAGGCCGGGAGTTACTGCGAACACGCTCATTAACGTTCGAGCAGTGTTGGGCTGAATGTGTTGAACGCGTTTGATAAAGTTTAACTGACAGTTTTGTTTCGCTTAATGCGCCTTATAGTCCGGTGCGCTTTACATATGAAAAATGATGTAAAAATAGACCATTCATCGAGAGTGCGCTTTGTAATCCAGTGCGCCTTATTGTGCGGAAAATACGGTACTTACTGTAAGCAAGCTCGCGTTTCATAGTTCAATGCCATACTGTGGAACATTCCAAGCAAAGTAGTAACACACAGAAGCACCGGAAGCAGTTACATAGTGCCCCTTTAATTACTTGTACAGTAAAAATATGTCTTGTCACGTTTGTGTAACCAGGTGATGATCCGGTCACTCCCAAACCTCCCGTCGTCAAGCAGCCCAATAGTGGAGGAGGTGAGTCAGTAAAGGACCCTTCTGTTCATTCACATGTCTGATTATTGTCTTTGGAGAAACAAAGAGCGGCAGAACAGTTGATCGGTTAATCGTGACTAGTCAACTTTATAAACTAATCGTGCGCGTAATCGTTATCTGTACTGGGCAGACTCTGCAACACATACAAAAAGAATGAATAACAATAGCTGATTTGGATCAATAATGCACTTTATTTGTAAATATATCTTTCTCGACGCCTTTAGTCACAGTATTTCAACTTTCTTTAGTTGATAATCTACTAAAATAATCTTAAATTGCAGCCTTAATAATCAGAAATGTTTTGACAGTTTGGAGACAAGATAATCTAGATAATCCAAATGTAGACTATTAAACGTTTTAAGAAAATACCATTGAATAGAATCTTTGTTTGTTTTTGTTTTTAAAGGTGGTGGAGGAACTATCAAAGACTCCGACTTGTTTGACGTGAGCGGAGGAAGCTACGAACCTGAAGGAGGAAAGTCTGGAGGTGAGGACGTCATGAAAATGATTTAGAACCTGTATTTCTCATTGACTTTTCAAATTTGTGCCACCAAATCATGTCCTAACATAACACGTTAGCTACAAAAGTGGACAACCACTTTAAAGCTGCACTATGTAACTTTTCTGAGGGAGCGCCCGCGCGTCTACACGGAGATTGCTTTGTCTGGAATGTTCCACGGTATCATGTAATTCCATGGAGACGAGCAGGTGACGCCAACAGGGAACGTAAATGCAGTATTTTAATGCTGTACTGTGGAATATGGCTGTGACAGTTCATTTCAATACATAATAATAATAATAATACTACATCTTATTTTGTTTTTGAATGAAAAACCTTTTTTGGTGTTTAGATATAATTGGTCAGGACTTTGTCGAGCGTCATCGGGGATAATTCAGTAAAAATCTCATATTCACTGGGCTTTTTTCGATCTAAACAACAAATTGATTAATGGAAAGAATAATCGCTAGACTAATTGATTAGCCAAATAATCATTAGTTGCAGCCCTAGTGTGGAATGTTTCGGGCAAAGCAATAACATTTCCAAAGAGACAAGCAGAAAAGTTACGTAGTGCCCCTTTAAGGAAAACGAAAAACAAATATCAATTCGATTGGATCAACATCGATTCGACACTGTGTAAATGAGAGTTCTGTCCGCTCTTCTTTGTAAAGTAAATTCATAGGTCGGTGTTTAAAGTGTTATAACACAGCAGTTTAAGTGTCTTGTTTTTAAGTTGATTTCTAGCTTTTTTTCCTGACAGATTCTGCCAGAAAAAGTCTAGATGTAGTAAATGAGGTAAAAAAAAAAAAATACAAGTTGTAGAAGAAGAAAAGAAAAATAAGTCAAGTAATGTCTCATCAAATCAAATAACATGTAGGTTTTTTGGCCCTAACGATAACACTGTTGCACTGCTTTAAAAGCTCGGACTGTTTTTTTTTCCAAACCCCTCAAGTGCGTGAAAAGCAGCCGTTGTTGTGGTCTAAGCCACTGTTGAATCTGTTGTGTCTCGTCGGCCACAGCTGACTAATGCTGTTGGAGTCTCACTCACAGAGACACTGCCAAGAAGATCATTGCAAAATACAACTCAAAACCTGCTCCATCACATTTCTCACTTCAAATGTAAAATGTTGGCGTGTTAATCAATATTAGTTTCATGTGGAGTCGACTGTGCCTTTCCTTTGCGTCCAGAAGGAATCTCCTAAAGCAGGCATGTCCAAACTGCGGCCCGGGGGCCAAATGCGGCCCGCAGACCAATTTTTTTTGGCCCTCCGGCTTCCTGCTAAATTGGTCCAAACAACAACATTTTTTACTTTTTACTTTAAAATTGGACAATTTCAAGCATTTTGATGTTATACCAACCTAAAAACAGTGTTCAAAGTGCGGAGGCTCATCAAAACAATGTCAAATGAAAAATGTTTAATGAGTCACTTCATTGTCGGGTTGTCTGTGGCCCTCTGCTCCTTATAAGTTTCAAAATGTGGCACTCTGTGAAAAAAGTTTGGACACCCCTGTCCTAAAGGAAAAGCCCACCGATGTGTTCCCTGATCTTTCCTGATCTCCATTATCCCACTGTATTTCTAAACCCCCCCATGTGCAGATTAACCAGTGACATTGGAAGGATGACATGACTCATTCTTTTATTTTCATTCATTCATTCATTTTTATGTAGTTTGATTTACTTTTGAGTAGGTGCCGTTTTTGACTATTAAAGTGCCCCCTACAGGTCGGACGACTCATTGAACTAAAATGCAGTAAAGAGAAATATATTATAATCTTGCTCAAATTTATAACATTTTAATCCCAGAATAGCTCATTTTTTTTAGGTTTATAATTTCACTTCCTGTTTATAATCGATGACATCACACTCGGAAAAAATTACAAAATCTAATGTCACAATTATTTTGACAAATACAAAATGTACGAGAGCGACTTTATTTTGTTGAATTGCTGTTTAGAGCGTCCAAAAAGTTATTTCTTTGTGTAAATTATGAATAAACTTTGGTTGGATTGAGCGTCCCTAGTGTGATGTCACTTCCTGTCATTTTCTACAGCTCTTTCTACGTTTTCTCCACAAATACCTACTCGATTGGTGTAAGACTATAATTTATATGTACAACAGGTATAAACACACCAAATAAAGTCAACAATAGAAAATCGTAAAAAAAAAACCTGTCAGAGGCACTTTAAAGTTCCTTATTTTTTTTAAGCATTTCCTTTTGTTGTACTAATCTCCTGTTTGCACGTTGTATTGCTGCGAATGCACGTAGATTAGCCTCGTAGCAGTAGCATCATCTTTGTTTACGTTTGTTCGATACAGTTAATGTGCATTGTCCTTGTTAAATCATTCAAAGGAAATTAAAAAAAAATGTGCGATACATCTGGGAATAACTATTTTAAACAGCCGAAGCATTCTCTGTAATCTACTTTCATAAATGAATGAATTGAGCGCAAAAGTCAGGCGATCCAGAGACAAAGAATATCATTGTTTTGAAAGGATTCGGAAACGAATTGGAGCCACATGGTTTGACTTGGACTGTGATTGAAATCAAAGAGAAACGTTTTAACTGAACACATTTCCTGTCCCTTCTCAAACGCAGGGCGAGGCATGGATTCTGACTACGACTCCAACAGTAAGCACTTTCCCCGTTTCGCCCCGGGCGGTTCAAAGATCGTACATTTCCCTCGAATATTCATGCGCGTCTTTTATTGACTCGTGTGCTTATTGTCTTTCAGGCGGAGGAGGAGGAGGAGAACATGCTCAAGGTAAAATGGCCTGGTGATTCTACTTCCTGTGTCACGGGGAGCACTTCCTGTCTTTGTCGCCGCTCTGTCCCCTCTGGTTTCATGAGCTTTCTGTTCAAACGATTGGACAAGTCGAGGTGTTGTTTCCGCTCCATTGTTCCGGAGCGACGGTCGTTTTGTTTGGTTTGGTTTGTCGGTTTGGAGGTGTCGTGCTGTTTGTTTAACGTCCCCCAGGTCCACGTATTGCAATTAGGTTTTTTGACAGGTCACATTTTTTAAAACCCGCCCAGGAGCATTGACATTTGAGAAAAGACTCAACTGTCAACAGACGCAAGTGCTTTTAAATAGGTTGAATTTTTGGAAATCTGGGAGACTAAATCCAGCGTGGATCGAGAGTAGTCTTTTGTTTGTTGGTGTGGGGGGGGGAAATGTAAATGTTGGTGGTTTGTCAGCAATTGAGGGAAATCGAGTGGCTTGTTTTTGAGGCGTCCAATTGTCACTCACACAGAGGGATCAGCCATAACATTCTGACCGCGGACTTCAGCGTGACTCCCGGTTGGGCGGGAATATTGGGCGAGGGTGAACGTTCAGTCAAAGTCATGTGTGAAGCAGAAAAAAAAAGTAAGGATTTAAAAAAATAAAATAAATAAATAAGAACTAGGTCTAAAAAACTGATGAGTGTCCATTTCATAAGCGCGCCACAGTAAAGTACGGGCCAGGGTTAAATGAGGACAAGACAAAGTTCAGGGAAGGTCTAAAAATAGGACTTAATTAAACGTGTTCCGGTAAATTCTTAAGTGGAGGAGCCAAATTTTTATTTTGCCTGGAATGTTCCACAGTAAGATTTTGCGATCTCTGAGGAAACAAGCAAAACTCAGATGAACTCCACCAAAGTGAACGTTTTTTTGAGCAAACTTTGGTTATTGAATACCATAAAGATGAGTTTTACACCATACTGTGGGACATTCCAGGCCGTCCTCCACGAGAAAAAGTTACAGTGTGTGTTCTTAAAGCATGATTGAACCTGGTGCAAGACCCTTGAGGCCTGTTCTCTGAAGCTGGCTGAACTTACGTTTCTCTAGACCAGATAAACTCACCCTGACGGTGAGGACACTGAGGCGGGTTCACAACTGTCAAAGTACTGAAGTCATGAAACATGGGCCAATAGCAGCTCTTACATGGACCGAATGAACGAGTGAAGACGCACAGCCAAAGGTGTGTGTTCTGTGTTTAATGTGACACAGTGTTAGTCAAGATCATTCCTCCTCTTTATGCATCTGTGCGCATGGACAGAACAGAATATGCGCTGTCGCTTACGCATTTCCTCATTTCTCTGTGCCTCTTTCTCTCTCTCTCTCTCTCTCGGCAACAACCTGAGCATGAGTTATGAGCTCAGGACCTGTTGCCATGGAGATTTGTTCCGGTAGCAAGTGAACAGTCTTCGCAGTACTTTAGCTGAACCAGGGCTAAACTCCGTCTGATCCAGCTTTGCAGCGCGGGCGTCCAAAACGAAAACCCGGTATTGACCTCATTCCGCCCCGCCCACTTTCCCCCCTGTCACTTCCGGTCCAGCGGGAACTCCGTAGGTTTCAATGGAGAAAGTCTAAAATACGCTATAAAGAAGGATTGATTTGTGTAAAATGTCCAACAAGTCGACAATGCTCCGATTCCCCCCGAAAACGGCTTTTTAGTCCGAGTAGAACTTATTTTCTCTGGAGGTCCGCAGCTCTGTGTTCAATTATACAACCCGAAGAAGGATTACGGCGTATTGCGGCGCTCAGACGGACTTCCGGAATAACGTGAATAAACACAAATGAAATCGACTCTAAAAACTGGACCAAACCATAATTATTAAGTAATGATTTGTAATTTGGGACTAAACCAGGATTAATACCAAAACAAGACTAGGATTAAAGAAGATCTAAACGGGGACTAAATTAGAGCTAAACTAGAACATAAAATGAGCTAAACCATTATCATTAAATCAGGACTAAACTAGCACTAAACCAGAGCTAATCCAGGTTTAAAAGAGGACTAAATCCTCTCTAAATCAGGACCACAAATGGGACCGATCCTGAATAAACCAGGGGGAACGTAATGGCTGATCAGTTTATTCTTGGCCCGTAGTCCGCCTTTAAACCTGCTTCGATTGTGTGTCGTTGCAGATGCAGATTTTGAGTGGGGCCCGCTCCTGAAGATGATAAATGCTAACGTGCCCGAGGAGTTCTTTTTGTGGATGTCCAGCGTTAGACAAAAGATGGCTCCTCTTTTAGAGCGCGTTCTGGACCTGCTCAATGCTGTGCCCGAAGAGGACAAGCAGGAGTTGTGAATATAGGACTTTACCTCGGATACTGAAGCCGTTTTGGATGCTGGAGTTTTATTTTGGGTTCCACACAGGGTGATTTAGTGGTGTTTTACATACTGGATGTTGTCGTTTTGATGTTACTGAAGTTACTGTAGGATTACGCTTTATTTTGTTTACAATGGACTCATGGGTAAATGTCCTTTTGCTATTCTAGAATTTCTCTGTCGTGTTTTTGTTTTTTCTCGTTTGAGTGAGTTCTGTATTTTGCGTTTGCTGTGGGGAAATATTCTACGTCATTGTTGTTTTCTTTTGTTATCGGGAAAGTCGCTCGACGTCGGACAGAAAACACGGGACGGACACAGAACATGACGACGGAGTGACGTTTGAAATAAGAAGACAAACGGTCATGGTCAAAGTCGAATCGAAATCCAAATTCAGTTTTTCAGTCCAGTTTAAGTTTTGCCCTCCATTTCTTTGTGATGGCCTTTTTTCCTGCCGCCGAAAGTACACTCCAAAGGTATCCATTCATTGTGTCCATGGCAGGGGTTTTGAGGCCCACATGCACGGTTCTAAAGTTCAGAGGGATGGCAATGTCAGAAACGGTCTACAAAAACGGCGCATTATTCATCTCAGTCCCAATGTATTTGAACAACAGGGACAGATAGTGGCGTGCGTCCTGGCTGCCACAGTTTCTCCAACAGTTTGCGTTTCTTTGTGGATGATGGGCACTATGACATGGTGTTATGGGAAAAACGTGTCACATTTTTCCAAACAAACTTCGCTCCAGACTTGTGACTTTGAGGTTTTCCGGGATGTACACACAAGAGTACCTTCTCTTTCCCATTTGTTTTTAATATATTTAGTGGAGTAGCTGTCCAGATTGGCGATGCGTTCATATAATTTAGATATTAATCCCTTTGAAAGTTCTAATTTATAAACCTTGAGAGTTTGTTTAATTTATTGATTATAATAACTCCTTATTTGTTTCTCTAAACTGAAGGATTCGCTCAACATATCAGAGCTTTTCATGGGATTATCTTTTACAATCTGGTGTAAAAACCTTGTAATCCAGACCTTGAATCCCAGGTCAGTTCTATTTGGTACAAAACCTTGGCCCTAAACTAACTTTTCAAAGATTTTAACATCTTTGTTTTAGTTTTTATGCCTTGATTACTTCCTTCCTCTCGATTCATTTTCTTTGGACCATAAAAATAATAAAAAGTAAAGAATATTTTAAGGTGAAGTGCCAGAAACAAGTACTGTGTTCTCAGTGCGGATGGATTTATTTACTCATGCGTGAGATAGTACTCATGGGAAGAATAAACAAACATAAATCTAGCGCTAAATTCAGATAAAACCTGTATTTAACCAGGTCAAGAGAAGCACTAAACTAGCTCTAAATGAAACCAGGTAAAGACCATAATGGATTTAATTATGACTGAGAACTTGCTTAGTAAAAGTACTGGAGGTATGCGGTGATAAAACGGACTGAAATAGCGTATGAAAAGTGTTTAAAAGTATAAAAGCCCCTCGCTGTGCAGAGCTGAGGGTCCGAGCGCTTCTTGAAACAGCTGCCAGAGTTCACATCGAAACAGCAAAATGCACCTCTCCCTCTGAACTTTGACCCCCGTCGCGCTGCCTTTCACAGACTACAGCGTGCGAGGGTGTTTGTCGTTCGGAAACACTTAATTCTTTTAAATTCACATGTGCAACTGCGTCTCTCAAACGGGATGAAGATGGATGGATTTCAAACTGAAACCTGCGAATGACATATTTTAAATGAAGCGCTTGTATGTAGGCGTCTACAGAACAGCCGCGTGTTTGGTTTGGTGCATTTGAAGAGGTTCAGAAATGCAAACATTCCATCTTCTTGCACTGTAATTACAATCGCAGCTTTAAACCGTAAAAAGATACGCTTTAACTGCTTTAGTAACATTACAACAAATGCATCTCAATAGTGATTATATTTGCAATTGCGCTTTGCCTTAAGTATTATTCTTTTTTTGTAATTCCAACTTATCAAACAGTTTGTGGCGTGGACGTTTCTGTGGCAACGTGTTCCTCTCGCTTTTCCATGTCCGCACGGCCGCTGTTCGGGGCCGTTAAATGGTCCGGACACTTGCCTTCTCGCCTCTAAACGCGGCCGTGATTCTCTGACGTGTTTAAAACGTGTGTGGGGAGCGCTGGTTCTTTTTTTTTTTTTTTTTTTTTTCACGCCTTGACACGCCTGGCTTTAACACGAGCTCAGACATTCTTCGCATAGCCGGCGCGGGGGGAGTCATCGCCGCTCGTGGGAAAAAAAAAACACAAAAAAAAAGGATTCGATTGTGCCTCGAAGCGATGTACATGTGCTCGAAATCAGCTGATCAGAACTCTTTGAAACATGAGAAGTGGAAATGTTCTGCATCAACTGGTCTCGAGCACTGATAGTAGTGATATAATGCCCTCTTTGAGACCCCTTATTCTGTACGAAAAGCTTTGACGCGGTAGTTTAGACCTCCACAAACATGCTCTGAAATGCACGAGATTCTGGTTTTTAGCTCAGCAGTTCAGATCCGCGTCTTTTCTCATATGTGGATGCTCCTGGAGAGGTTGCTACGGCGACACCTGAGAAGGGAATCTTGCAGAGTCTCATTATCCGCAGTTTAAAGCGGTAAGGTCGTTTAGCGCAGTAGCTTAAGCGACCTTTCATGCAGAAGGCTTGGGACTGACAAGTGATGATTTTTATTTATTTTTTCTCCCCTCGTGCAAATATTATCCACTAAATATTGTTACACCAAGTCTGCGTGGCCATCCATAAAAGTCACTGCGCGTTACACTCCTAAAACACATTCCAAAAGACTTTTTAGAGCAAAGACAGTGATGCTATTAGATCAAAATGTCAAGAAAAGAACAAACTATTGGTCATTTTTTTATTAATAATACACTTTTTTTTATATTAGTCATCATATTTCAACCTTTATTTGTTTGAATCTTGTTTAAAAAGTTGCTAAGTAGCAGTAGTAATGGTAGTAAAGAACATGTCAAGATTATATTCCTTGGACCGCGCACGTTTTGCTCGTACTTGGCGCTCTAAAATATTCAATTCCAAAATATAGTCCACTACGGGAATGAACGAAACACTGCGAGTTGTTTTATTTTGAAGTTTTGGACGCCCTGTTTTTGGGCCAAGATGACTCATGGTGGTTTGAAACTATCCCAGTGAGAGCGTTTACATGTTACATGTCAAGGACCACACCCATTGTGAAAACCGGGCGTGGCGAGGCCATTTTAATCCAGTTATTGTACTTTTAGAGACAGTTTAGACAGTACTTCTCTCTCTTGTATGTATTCTGTGAGCGTTAGACAACCATAAAAATCACGTTTGTCCTGTTAAGCAGAGTAGTTTGTTTGTGGTGAAAATGACTAGAGGACTATTCGGTATAGGCTGCCATCTTGTGGTCAAATGTGGTTACGACTTAAACCCTGAACATGAATGTGACTTTCCAAAAAGCCTGTTGCGTAAACTGTCAAAACGCAGATGTTTGACTTGGTTTGTGGTTGATATCTGTAATTACGGCTCAAAGTTTTATGTCAGCACAAATGAACTAAAATGAATCAATAAAGTGGCAGAAATGTGTGCATTATTTACCTGTGATTTTTACTTGGATAAATACAAATGTTTGTATTGAACCAGAAATCTAAACTGTATATACGATAAATGATTCAAATGTTCAATCACGTTTAGGCTTATGAAACGTGTGTGCTCAAAGAGTTGGACGTTTGTACAAAGAATTAGCAGCAATTATATTGAGAATAGGAATGTCACAATATTAAATATAAATGTCATGATTCTTGTGAGAAGAAACATCACGGTTTTACAATTAGTCACAGTTTTGGCTGAAAATAAAGGTGGAAATGCTTTATTTTCTTTCATTCACAAGTTTAATAGATTACCATTCCTCACTAGCTTTATGAAATCAAACTGTGTGAATAGAAAAGTAATGAAATAAAATATAATATCACATAAACAGCCAGATAAAAAACAAAAACAATGTATGTTTAATTTTTTGGCTTGATATATATGAGATATAAATTGAACTGAAATGACTCACTGATGCTGCCTACAATTGTCACAATTATATATTTTTTAGTTCTTGACATTATAATTAAAACTTGCTCGTCTCCATGGAGATGTTATTGCTATGACTTATGATTTGTGTTGTATTTAAGAACATGTGTAGCCTTCATATGTGACGTAACAGTTGTGCCTCCACAGAGGCGGGCTCGGGTCAGGTGGCTGGCATCGTCAGTGCGATCGGAGTGGCTCTGGTCGGGGCTGCGTCCAGTTACTTCGCCTATCAGAAGAAGAAGCTCTGCTTTAAAATACAGGGAGGTCAGTAACACAGATACAAGTACGGCCCACAAACAATACCATTATATTATCTTCACTCAAGTGGGTCGTGTTTTTAGGACAAGATCCGGAGAGAGGAAATCAACATGTGACCCAGTCTGAACCTCAAGGTAAAACATTACAAATAATGTGACACACGATGATGGTCAAATGCTCCTAAAAAGTCCTCAAACTATACTATAGTTTAATAGTTTACTCCAGCACAAAGTACTGGTTTATTGTTACATGAAATGAGAATATTTACCATTTTATGTTGATTCAGAACGTCTCATAATATTAGAACTCTTGATCTAAAAGAACAGTTACAGTACATGTTTAGGATTGAAATTAAGTTCAGTTAATTAGAAACTAGATTGTTCAGCAAATAATAAATATCCTGTCTTTTTATAGAAGGGTCTTGTACGTGTTAGTTTAGACCTGCTCTGAGTTGATCACATTTCAGTTTCCTCTCAAAGCTTCACGCTCCTGGAGTCGTTTACAAAGTGCACTCCGGACAGAATTGCAATACTTCAATAATACATAAAATACAAATATTTAAGTTGTCGGGAAGAGAAATCTACTTTTAGGGTCTGCGCTGGTGTGATCAAATTCATAAAGGTGCATTATGCAACATTATTGTCTCCATGGAGATGATGCTGCTGCTTAGCCTGGACTTCTTCTCCAACTTTTACTTAGTCAGTGAGCGTTTAATTGCTCCGACACTGAGGTTTGATGTGGAAAACCCCGGGAAAATCCATCAAATCTCCAACGAGGACAAGAAGCTGATGGAAAGTGACACAGTGCACCTTTAAAGCCAAAATATCAGTTAAAAAAAAACCCTGGATCGGCGCATCTGTGGTTGTGATCATCTATCAAACGTTTCTTTTTTTCTTCTTCTTCTTTTGCAGTGATGAGTAACCTCCTCAAGTCCTGAGCACGAGTCTCCCAAAGGCACTTCCCCAAACGCACAGAACAACTCCCGTACATTAAACTTGGGTCATTTAAAAATCGTTTTGTTAGGTTTAGGCATTTTTTGGGGTGATTTAAATGTTTAACGTTGTGCTCTGGCTGTCTAACAACTGCTACACTTTTGTCTTGAATATGATTTTGACGTCGTAGGATTATGTCATTGTAGACTCGAAGGATTAAACCAGTGCTTTTCATGTGTTTTTCAGTCCATGCATTTAGTTTTCTTACTTGCACCTTTTTTTTTTTTTAAATTGTTGACATTACTAAAAGTGCCTGTTCAAATATATTCAGGGTTTTTTTCCCCCACAAAAGATTGGATTGTAAAATGAGTTTCTCCGTTAATGTGTATCGAACAAGGGATAATATGTTTACAACAACATTCTAAAACACATTTGAGACAAGAAATAACAACAGCCAAATTTAGGATTTCAAAATACATATGATTGTTTGCTTTAAGTGTTAACTTTAAGTGTTAACTCCTTTTCATACGGAGTTCTAGTATTTAAAACTATAAATAAACGTATTGTATCGCTTTGATTATGAAAATTGGCCCGAATGTTTTAATAATATCGAGCTCAATGCCATTTATTATCAATGAATAAACTATGATATTGAAATAAATGTCTGTAAACTGTTTTAAACTCGAAATGCATTTACAAACTATTCTTCTTACTTGTGCGTTTTTTTGCAGCTCGGTTCCCATTATTCATTTGTTGTTCGTTATTGTCAATGTCAGTCACAATTTAAACAATATTGGTGAAGAGCTGTGGTTAAGAGCGTTGCACTTGTGTAGTTGCTGCCGCCGTGGGGTTTCGAGTTCAGCCCCTCGACATTTGCTGAATGTCTTTCTCCTCACTCGCCCTTTCACGCGACAACTTTCCTGTCGAATACAACCTTCAGGCCGGGGGGGAAAACAAAACAACCCTATATAAATAAAAGAAAGGAGCGTTGTAAATACGTCTTGTACAGGCTGTGGTCATTTTGAAGTTCAAATGTTACGTGTGATAATTTCATGAATGTTGCTTTTTTTTGAGTGGTTAATCTGTTTTCAATAAAGTGGTGACTGTCTGTCTGAACTGTGTCTTATTCTAACTGTACTGCGTCATATTTTGGTTCGATTTAAATAAAAATAAGAACAATTAAGTTTGGACGCAAAGTCATTCTAACGCTTTCAAACACTGCCATCTAGTGGACGTTCAAAGTACTACTTGGGTGGAGTTCAGCAGACTCGAGATAATGCAGGGGTTCTCAAAGTGGGGTCCAAGGGTAAACATTGTAATAATATTGATCATTACTTGAATACTACAATATTCTATGATATACAATCCGGAAACGTATAATGTTTTGGATGTAAACAACTATACCAACACCACTAAGACTGAGAGAAATTAATCCTTCGCCCAAATTTGGTTATAAACATGATGTGAACTTCTGAGTCTTAATCTGATGTCAATGTGAAGAGCGAGAGGCATCTGTGTATTTGAAATAATTCAGAAGTGTCTGATGTACGGTGTAAGGCATTTTACAATGTGTACAATATTGTTGCAAACTGTACAATTACACAAATATCAGCACTTAATGCGTCTGTATTTATCAATGAGTCGTGGAAGTTGCTTCCTCTCTGGAGCCAAAATCTATCTGTACAAAAAAAGGAAAAGGCATCGACTCTCTCATGCTCTCATTTCTGGTTGATATAGTACAGTCATTCTCTTGACAGGATTAGGAGTAAAACACGCAAGAGCTGAGGAACAGATGAAATGTAAATAAACAACAAATCCTCGCAGTCAACACCCAGCCCACCGCATCTGTACGTCACTGGGGCGGTGTTTTTATGCCGGACTGGTCACCTGGGTGGTTGATATTGTGAAACTGTGGCTGTGCTCCCTGGGTAAACGACCCTTGTCCACTCCCCCGTCCACTCCCCCGTCCACTCCCCCCCCCCCCCCCTCTCTCCAGTCTAATGTAGTGGACCCTCCCTGGTTTAAATACTGTGTAGTTTTACTCTGTTCCGTCCTCTCCGCTCTGGCAGTCGAGACCCTCTCAGCTGAATGAGGAGCCAGTAGCCAATCAAACGCACCACCTGGGATTTTTTGTGTGTGTGTCATTTCACAAACACAAAGTGAGCACTATGTTAGGTAAGTTTGGCGCGGGGGCAATTACTGTCCACAGTCTGGCACATTTGGGAAGCTGATGGACATTTCCAAATGAGTCTTTTTGCATTGGTTTGTTTGTGAATGTCGCTGTGTCTCCATGGGGTCTTATTCTGTGCGCAACTGCTGCTGACCCTGCAGTTTAGACCGTCACAAACATGTTCTGAAGGGTCCGCCACGCAGCAAGTGACACCGGCTGCCCAAGTTACAGGTCAGATCTGTGGAGAGAGCATGCTTTTTTTGAGCAATCAAAAAACTGAATTACTATAGTTGATTAAACGCAAGATCGGTTTAATGCCAACCCATGGAATATTCCAAGCAATGCAATGACATCGCCATGGAAACATGCAAGTGTAGTACCCTCCACCAGGAAAGTTACATAGTGAAGCTTTGATGGAAGGTGTTAATAACATATTTTTTCCCATCAGTCCATGAGGCCTTCGTCACCCTGGCAACCACAGACTCCTACAGTAAAGGAGCTGTGGTGGTGGCCAAGAGTTTAAGGCGGCACGGCACGACTCGCAGTATCATCGTCATGGTAACGCCCAATGTCTCCAACACAGCTAGGTAAGAAGCTAGAGCAAAGTTGTATAGTATGTGTATGGTAGAAATGGTATGATGTTATGATGTTATGTTGTCATGAAATGTCATAAATACGACCTATCAGTGTCCTCAGTTATGAAGTAAACACGTTATTCATTCATTACATTAGTAAATACATTTGTTAAATTAATCAGTGGACTTCCAGAGAGCTTTTGTGACACTCGAAGGGTTTTAACAGGGATTATTAATTAGCACCACATTCGGTGGTGGTAAACTACTTCTGTGGCCACAGCTGCCCTGGGGCTGACTGACAGAAGTGAGGTTGCCAGTCTGTGCCATCGGCCTCTCTGACCAACACCAACCGACCAGTCACGCACCCCCCACTTTCACACTAGGCAATGTGGATGTCTTGCCTAAGGACACAACGTACGCCCCCTCTCGCCCTAAAGCCCAGCTCCAGCTCCAGTCATGACCCAGTGCAATGATCTAAACTTGATATGACTGAAATGCCACAATAACATAGTTATTCAATGAACAAAAGTCAGGCCTAATTGAAGGGGCTCTGTTCAGATCTGCCCTGTCGGAGGTGTTCGACGAGGTGATTGTAGTGGACCTCTTGGACAGTGAGGACTACCTGCGCCTCTCTCTGCTGGGACGGCCTGAGCTCGGAGTCACCTTCACCAAGATCCACTGCTGGACTCTGGTGCAGTTCAGCAAATGTGTGTTCCTTGATGCAGACACTCTCGTAAGTACAGGCAGAAAAAAAATCATGATTTATTCAAATGTGTGCAGGAGTCATTATCCAACACTGCTGAGCACCTTTGGAATGACATGAGCGTTAACATGTGACAAATTATAAACTGTAAATAATATATATAACTGAATTGCTAAACTAATCCAAGAATCCCATGCATTTCAGAACACGTTTGTAGAGATCTAAACTACAGGGTTAAAAGACCCCATGGAGACAAAGGGACATTATACATATTCTCCTGCCCAGGATCCTGGCTCAGATCTGGTCCACTGCTCATGACAGCTTTAACCCAGAGACACTAAAAATGGGGCAAATGCAGAAAATGTAGCTATTTGAATTTGAATCAAACAGTTAAAACTAAACTTGAAGACGTGACATATTGAGTGATGTCCCAGGCAGAAGGCACCAGTACTTTGGAGTCTGGCATGTGTGCATTTCCAAGGACACACAGAGACACATGTCGTGCCTATGGAACACGGTGTTTGATGAGGGTAAATATCGCATGTAAATAGACGCATGTTTAAAGGCTGAAGTCTAAACTATAGGAGACCAGGACGCAGCCACGTACAGGGACATGGGGTCATGGTATATGGGACGCCAGGACAAATGTGACGTATGGCTCCTATGTAATACGGACAGAACTAGTCTTGGTAGTGGTTCTTTTTCAAATATCACAAAAAGATACACTTGCGCTAATGATTTTATTACAGCTCTGTCATGAGAGGTTTGGGTTTATGTGTCACGAGAACGATTCCAGAGCTGTACTCAGATTGATAATTGAATAATCACCAACAAATTGATTAATCTGGAAACCCAAATGGCATCAAGGTAGTCTCAAATACCAATGAGATCTCTATTATTATTATCATTATTATGACTATTATTGTCAAATGGATCACTATTCCTCAAGTGTGTGACCAGCTTTATGAAATCAAACTTTCTATTCTGATAAAGGAAAGTCAATATGACATAAATAGACAGAATCACTTTAAATACAGGCTAAATTATTCAGATTATTCAATCAATCAACAAAGCAATAAAGCAATCGTTCTAATCCGCCGCTGTCCTCCACGTTTCCTCTCCGTTGTTCCGTTCTCTCTTGAGCAGGTGGTGAGTAACGTGGACGACCTGTTTGACCGAGAGGAGCTGTCCGCGGCCCCGGACCCCGGCTGGCCCGACTGCTTCAACTCTGGAGTCTTTGTGTTCAGACCCTCCCTCCAGACACACGCCCTGCTGGTGCAACACGCCCACCAGCACGGCAGCTTCGACGGTAACGCCCGTGCTATTTAAGTGCTGATAACCATGTTTGTTTTCCCTTCTCATTTATCCCCCCAAAGCTGCATTTAGAGTGCTTCATGCATGTTTGAGTCATCTTCATTCCGCTGAAAATCCCTGCTTTCACCCACCTCTGAAACACGCCCACTCACCGCTCTGCACTTATTCCATTCTCCCATTCTTTTTTCCTTCTTAATCTACGATGCGCATGGCACAACAATGGCACAGTTGGGAAACACAATAAACCCTCGGCTCTCTCGTGACCTACAGCGCTTCATAGTCCAGTCAGCGGACGTGTTTCTGTTACCGAGTCTTTTTAGATCAATAATAATGATAATAATAATAATAATAATAATAATCCATGCGTGTCGTAGATTATAATCAGACAAAAGCATCATTTGTTTTAATAATAATCTGCAGATGTTGTTGTCTGGTTGGATAAACATAGCCTCATAATTGCCAATGAGGGACAACATTTGTGGATATTTCTGAAAATCCCATGTCATCTAACTTCATGTCGTCTCTCTCCTCCATAAATCTTCTCTTTGCCTGTTCTCTAAGCCTCCGTGTCTTACCGTAGCCTTCTTCTACATACTGTATAGTCACTGTTCCTCTTCTGTGCCACATATCCACCCTCGCTCCTCTGCTCATGCCCAAATGTCTCTGATCTGTGACGCATAAACCTTTCTCTCATTTCCAGGCGGCGACCAGGGCTTGTTGAACTCCTTTTTCAGCTCTTGGCCGGTCGCAGATCTATCCAAACACCTTCCGTTCGTGTACAACTTGAGCGCAAGCACCGTCTACAGCTACCTCCCGGCATTCAAGCAGTAACGACAAACGTTTTTTCTCGAATAAAAAGAAGAAGTTGAGCAAAGTCAAAACAAATATTCGGCAAAAAAAGTCCAGAATTGTTATATTTCAGCATGTGCGCAGCAGAGGAGAACAGGTCGAATCACGTACAATTAATATAGAACGAACTGCTTTAAAAAGGGATGTGGTAAAGTGTGACCACAACTCAAATTCACAGTTATAATAAAGGGATTATTTATTACGTTTTACACAATGAGGGTTTTCAGCGATCGACATGAACCTTTATCAAAACGTTGCATTATTAACAAAGGACAAATCGACTTCATTGACTTCAAGTGAATTCATTGTGTGTATTCTTTACCTTTATTGTGCTAAATATTTCCCACCTTTTATCGCATAATGATTCATTAACGGTTTTAATTTGTGCATTGACTAAGCCCGTAATGGCCTGGTATCAATCAAGTCACAGATTTATCACGGAGATGAGTTGATCATGGACATAATTCATACAGAAATATTGTGTTTGGACGGATAATGCACATTTTATTTACAATGCAACTAGACATAAAGTGGACGACTACATATGAGATTCTTGTCCGGATTTGTGACGGGACTTCACAAGGTTTCAACTAGGACTAAACCAGCTTCAAGTGGTTTCTGAGCTCTCTAAGGGTAATTTTGAGTCAAATTTCAGTGTTGGAAAGTAACTAAAGTACTGCACTTAAGTACAAATGTTAGGTATCCGAACTTGACTTTAATACATTTTACAGTGGATACTTTTTTACTTTTACTGAAAAGTTGAACGTACTTTCTTATGGTTCGAGCTTTATTGTCTTTTAGCACATTCATGATGACATCCAACGTGAAGGTTTTGAGTTCAAGTCTCAGCTTTGAGCAAAGTCGAAATATCCACAGCATTCATGATTAAGATTTAGTCGCTAATTGTTGACCCAAAATCAGCACGATTCTTTATCATAATCACAACATTTGAAGCTTTAACAGTTCTCAAAATCTGTGAGAAATACTTTTACTTTGTACGATAAAAGCACATTTTTAAACACGTACTTAAGAATTTAAAGGTGATGCTTTAACTTTAGCGTTTGTTTAACTTTTACTAAAAAAGAACTTCATTGAGTGTTTCTTCCGCCACGGTCACGTGTACACAGAATAGAATAATAAGAATAATACTTATTTGAACAAGTATTGATACTGAAAATAAATAAATAAATCATAAGAAATGGGCAGTTTAGAATGGTCTTGATCTACTTAAGAAGTAGACCATAACGTTAAGAAGATACTATTTATCTTGTGTTGAAAATGACATTCTATTGTAAATCAAAACGACAGCATTTTTTTTCTGTACCACAATTGAGTTCCGAAATGTTAGTATTGTGGAACACTGGAAAGAATAATGTAAGTTGAAGGACAAAAAAGCTCATAAATAACAACCATATATTGAACATGTCTGTAAAAGGTTCAGAATCACCTGGACAGACCTTGACTAAACAATTTCAAGCAAAATGAACCCAAAAAGCGAGAACATGAAGTCCATAATTGTCACCGCTTTGGTTGTTTTGGTGCAGATTTGGCCGCAACGCTAAAATCGTGCACTTCTTGGGCTCGACCAAACCCTGGAACAGCAGCGCGGACACCAGCTCTCGGACCATGGCGAGATACGTGACATGTGGTGGCAGAGTACCATAGCACACCTCTTGCTGCGCCTCCTCCTCTGCCTCCTCTTCTGACCCTCCTCCTCGCACATGAGAAACAGGACCTCCCCTTCCTGTCCTATGCCAATAAGATGATGGAAAAGGAGAGGAGACGTCTGTGAAACAAGTAAGAACGTGCATTATCTAGTCGCTCGAAGCAAACTAGTGCATTATTACATCAAAATAGATCTTTTCTACATTTTCATGATTAATACACAATTTACAAATATTCTGTGTTTTAGTCTGCTAATTTTTGCTTTTAAAATATTTAAATGCAGACCAAAATCAGTCCTGATCCTCTCTAAGTGCCTTTTTTTGGGCCTTTTTGGGGCCTTTTTTTTGGCTGTGAACATACATAAGAACATACATAAGAACATACAGAACATACATAAGAACATACATAAGACATACATAAGAACATACAAAGAACATCATAAGAACATACATAAGAACAGTAAACAACTTCCCTGTGTTCATGGGACGTACACAACCCTTTTTGGTAACTTCAATAAAAAAAACAGCCTGACGATCTAGTAAGGCGTTTGACCGTGTCCCCCGTGGTGTCCTTTGGGGGGTGCTGCGGGAGTACGGGTCCAGGGCCTTAGCTCAGGGCTGTCCGGTCCCTGTATGACCGGAGCAGGAGCTGTGTTCACATTGCCGGCAGTAAGTCAGATCTGTTCCAGTGCGTGTTGGACTCCGCCAGGGCTGCCCTTTGTCACCGGTTCTGTTCATGTTTTTTATGGACAGAATTTTCTAGGCGCAGTCAGGGGTCGGGGGGTCGGTTTGGGGACCACAGGATCTCATCTCCGCTGTTGCGGACGATGTTGTCCTGATGGAGCCATCAAACCGGACCTGCAACATGCACTGGAATGGTTTGCAGCCGAGGTGAAGCAGCTGGGATGAGAATCAGCACCTCCAAATCTGAGGCCATGTTCTCACCCGGAAAAAGGTGGCTTCCCTCTCAAGTGGTGGGAGTCCTTGCCCCAAGTGGAGGAGTTCAAGATTCTCGGGGTCTTGTTTACGAGTGAGGGAAGGATGGAGCGTGAGATTGACAGGCGGATCGGTGCAGCGTCTGCAGTGATGCGGTCGCTGCATCGGACCGGTGTGGAAGAAGGAGCAAAGCTCTGCGTCCTCCCCTCACCTATGGTCATGAGCTTTGGGTAATGACCGAAAGGACAAGATCGTGGCTACAAGCGGAAATGAGTTTCCACCGCAGGGTGCTGGGCGCTCCCTTAGAGATAGGCGAGGAGCTCAGTCACACAAGTCGAAGGAGCCAGCTGAGGTGGCTTGAGCATCTGTTCCGGATGCCTCATGGACGCCTCCCTGGGGAGGTGTTCCGGGCATGTCCCACTAGGAAGACCCAAGACAGGCTGGAGGGACTATGTCCCTCGGCTGGCCTGGGAACACCTCAAGAATGTTTTGACCTTAAATCTGATCAAATTATACATAAAACTCAATATATAATATAAATATTTATCTGACTATTCGACTAAGCCATTTGACTGCTGAAATAATAATTGCAGCCCTATTATGTAGTTGAAATTGACATTGAATGCATTATTATTCAGACTTTCTTCCACTAATAAGCAGTTGCTAGAAAGCCCAAAAATCTCCCAGCTTCAGAAACATTTCTGAATAATGATTAAATATTCAGTTTGATGTTGTATTCAATTTTTTCAGTAGGTTCAGGCCAAGTCAGAATCAGAATCAGTTTTATTACCATTGCGGGTGAACAATTCACAAACTAGAACTTGCTTCGGTGTCAAGGTGCAACATAAAAATAATAATAATAATAATAATAAATAATAATATAACAGTAAAAAAGGTATAGACATCGCTAAATATGCTAAAATAAAATAAGGGGATGCAAAATAAAAACGTGTAGAATACGCCTGATTTCATCACAAAATGATTTTTGGAATGTTAGACCCCTTTTAACCCTTCACAAGACTCCATTCAGTCCAAGTCACCAGAGCCCTCGTCATGCAAACAATTCATTAGTCCGTTTAATTACAGACTAAATTATGAGTACCATTTGCGTATAAAGTGTTAGTGTTGATTATAAATGATCTGGAGAGGCCTGTTGATTCGAGTGTCATCTTGAGTGCCTCGGCTGTAGAATTATGCGGCTCTTATCTGGGTCAGTTAATTAATTTGGACGCTGCGAGTGAATGGAGGGAGAGCAGGGTTTTCATATTAGACAAAGACAGTGAGGAGGCGATATCTAAAGCTGACGATAATGTGGTTTGTGTCAGACTGAAAAGGCACCGAAGGACAACAGAGGAAGACATGCTGTCTGACGGACACGGTATCCACAACGGGGATTAGACAATATCGAGCGGCGCAACATGAAAGGCAAAAATGTGTGCTTACGTTTTTCAAATGTTCAGGCTGAAGTAAAGGTGGTCTATGTATGTGTCACTTTTCTGCTCGTCTCCCTGGGGATGAAACGTTCCACTGTACGCATTAAAGCGACGAGTCAAATACGATAACGTTTTATAATTAGATGCAGATAATTAGAGCAGCTTTTATAAAATATCTGACTGGAACAAGACTCATTTCACACGAAAGCTTCATCTTGCACCTTCAAGGTATTGTCCGTGCAGGTAAATGTGTCCTCTGCGTTTGACCCGTAATCAGTGTCTCTAAACCTGTCAGGAGCAGTGGACCAGATCTGAGCCGGGATCCTGGTCAGGGCCTCACAGGGGGATTAGACTTCTGTGAGCGTATGCCCGGTCAAATGCAAACAATAATACGTAAAAAACTGTAGTTTAAACCACGGCAAAGATCTGAGATACATTGGATTACGCTTGAATTCGAACTGTTTATCAATCAGCATTATGATTGCAGGACTTGAAGGAGAAGGGGGAATCTGAGCTCAGTGGAGAAGATAAAGACCAGGAAGCTGTGGAGGAGGAAGACGTCGACGCAGATCTGGAAGGGGAGGATGAGACGGCCGTGTTGGATGAAGAGACAGACGGGGGAGAGGAGGACATGACCCACCCTGTAAGGAAGAAATTAAATGATTTACTCTTTGTCAGAGATATAAAGCATCCAACACCTCTCTCGTCAGTCATTTTGTCATTCATCGTTGTGGTAATGCCATGGCAACTTGCTTTTCCCTTTCTTCTTTTTATATTTTGACCTGCTCATATTGCGTTAAACACTGCTGTGATATAGAAGGATGGGAGAAAGCAGAAGGAGCTCCACACTTTGGGCTGACTTCAGATGAATTGTCGTTTTCTCCTGTCAGAGCGCCGCAGACCCGGAGGACGAGGACCACCGGCGGCAGTGGGAGAGCGGACAGGCCGATTATCTGGGACGAGACGCGTTTGAAAACATCCAGAAGATGCTCGACCGTTTCCTGGGATGAACCGCTCCGTCTGCGTCAAACGGGATTCCAGGGGTTCATATCAAGTATCATGCTTGTATCAAAGGTGCAATACTCTTCTGGTGGAGGATCCTCCCAACGGCTTGTCTCCATGGAGATGTTATTGCTTGTAATGTTCCACAGTATTTCATTAAAGCTTTGCCTATAACACTGCACAGCATTAACGTTATCTATCGCCATAGTGACAAGCAGATGGCACCAGCAACACCATGCCAAGTTACAATTCAATGAATCCGAGATGAATACGTTTAATGCCATAGTGTGGAACATCCCAGGAAAAGCAGGAACATTTCCAGAAAGACAAACCGGACACAGACCACAGAGCTTCGGTCATGTTTAAAATCATTAAAATAATATTCCTGACTGAGTCCTTGGCTTCTGTTTCCACATTCACTGCGTTTCACATGTGGCTCTCAGGGGTCCGCGAGGGGCTGCGTTCACAGGACATCACAACGTTGTAGATTCCCTCAAATTGATCCAAAGCGTTTTAGCTGATTATATTTCGGCCTCTGTGAGTACAAATAGAAATAGAAATTTAAAAAGATGTGAATGAAACTGAACAGTGTTGGAAAGTAACGAAGTACAAAAGTAAAGTACATTTCTTATATATCTGTGACACAGGCATTGAAAGAAATACATTTTACAAAGGATACTTTTTAAGTTTTACTTAGATATATGCATTTTCTAGCAGATATATGCACTTTCTACTTTGAATTGGACTGAGAAGTACTTTTAATATATTGTTTAGCACATTTATGGTGACATACTGCTGAAAGGTATAAAAGCTGAAAGTATACACAGTACATTCACGGTGTACATTCATTGTTTGTTCATGAAGGCAAATTAAGATGTAGTTATTATAAAGTTAATTCAAATAAGTAAATACAATATTTGGTCAAATGTGAAGAAAAACTACAGTTCCTCTCATCTGTGTTTAGTTTGGGGATGTTTTGTTAAACTGTGGTAGATACGGCGTGCATATTTCACGATTACATTCATCATAAACCAAATAATAACAATGATTTGTATTTTTAATTCCATTTCATACATGGTTAAAATGTCTGAATTAAACATCACAAAATATGATCAAATAAAAACAAAACATAACATGCACAATAGGTCAAATCCTCCAGGTGTGGTGGTCCTGACCAAGCCAAGCCAGACCTGGATATGTGTCCGCCCACAGCTCCTGACATTTTGCCCCAGCGGCAGTGAAGGGTGGGTCAAATGCAGAGGGCAAATTTCCATAGGGACACAATAAATTCAATCTAATAATCTAACTCCACAAAGACTATCTTTAATGACCCCAATGGTAAGATTTGACCACATAAAGAAGATTAAAAGGAGGTACTTCATTTGTTTACGAGAAGAAGTCTTAACCAATTTCTCCATCAGGGGGCACTGTTGCTCTTTGCTCAATAATGGGGGAGTTTCACAGCAGTGCAGGGAAAACATGACAGTGAAACGCATTTACTATTTTCAGCATTTTACACAGAGAAACTCTTATGAACCTACTTTACATGTTCAAGTACCACCCATTTCATTATTGTATATGAGGTTGGAATATTAGAGAGATGAAGTTAAATGTCATCTATTGGCAATGGGAAATGATTAAATCCCACCCACACAAGTGTTCAGTTAGTTCAGCCTTGCAAATAAATAATTGCACAAGATAATATATGTTTAATGAAAATAATAATAATAATACTACACATCACCAAAATATACCATATTATACTTTACGATACTCTAGCTAAATCAATGATTTATGATTGAAGAGACAGATTGATAAGATGGAACTTTTGTACATTTTCTTTAGATAATTACTTAGGTTTACTTTAATTCTCTAAATATTTCCATTCTATGGTGCCATTTAATTGCCTTCAAACTAATTAGTCTGCAACACGTTGCAATGTTAACCTCAACATTCAAGGTTTATTTCTGCTTTCATTTTAACAACTCTTGTCTAAAATGCACTTAATTATGTTATACTTCACCTCAACCAATATCTTAGTTAATATTCTTCTCAAACTTTTAGAACTTTTAACTTTCTTATCAGCTCAATTTGACGTCAACGTTGCAGCTATGCTCAGCCTGAAGGGTCAAATTTCTTTTATCTTTTGCATAATCGATTAGTGTTTATTTGCAATTGAACAAGTGACTTTATCAGTGTCAGCAGCTGGGAAAAGGCATACTATTATCATCTATTATAATGCTAAAGTCATTAGAAAAAAGTATTGTTGACATGTAGGACAAACTTTAGAAGAAGAATATATAACATTCAACTTGATTGTATTAAAAGTAGCAACCTAAGGAGCGAGTGTGTTGGGGGAGGAGCTTTATCTGTTTTATCTTGAAGCAAAACTAAAGAGTATCAGTAAGAAACACACATTCAATAATACTCATAACGACACACAGATGCGGCCGAGTGGACATCTTCTGCAGACCTGAACCTCCATCTCAATAATGACTCAAATCTCCATCTCAATGCTTCAAAAGAACCCGTTTGTGAGGGAACTTTAAAGTCAAGTAACTTCAAGCTTATTTTGTTCACTGATAAAAGCCTGATGTCGATTTTGAATGATAAACTCTGATTGGACATTTAGACGGACGCATGGTGTTGAAGTACTTTGTTCTGATTTCAAAGACAAGTTAAAGTCAGTATATAAATATCCTACAGCGCAGTATTACGTCATGACAGCGCTCGGAGAAGGCGGAACAGGTGGACTCAACATGTGGACTCGTTTACATTGACTTTGAGCAAAATAAACAAAAAGCTAACCAAGCAAGTAGGTCTATGAAATAACAACTTGAAATGTTTTAAAACCTGTAAAATCTGTTTTTTAATTTCATGTTGAACATTTAAACAGAAAGGCAAAGTTATATTCTTATGAAAAGGCAAAACTGAAATATTTGAAACTGTCCTCAGACCCTTCATCTCGGCAAGGAAAAAAGTACCAAAGCAAAAGTGAAAACCTGGAGGAGTTCCACAGTGAAGGAGAGACCCGACTCCCACGGACCCGCTTCCGTTTGCAGATAGACTGTGGAGACGGAACCACTCGGAGACAGATGAAGAGCCCATCATCAAGAGTAGATACCGTTTCTCCAGGCACCAGCTTGTCTTCATGGAGAGGTTTTGTTTTTTTTCCTGGAATGTTCCATAGTATGGCATTAAAAGGTGCACTATGCAAAAGTGATTCACAGTGCATGTCCCTGTCCCCCCCTGTATGATTATGATGGATCCCCTCGATCATTCCTCCTCCGTGTAAACTGAACCAGGAGCTTGTACTGCTTGGTGTGGTGATGGAGAACCTGCCTGTGCCCGGACACGTGGACTCAAGTCAACTAAAGAGATGTTTGCTCAACGAAAGACATGCCGTATTGACCGATTAGTCGACTAAAAGGGGGTGTGGCAAAATATCTCCACGTATCTACCCCAAACTGCACTCAAAAGACTACAACCACACAGGAGCTCCTGCAAAAACCTTTTTACAGAACGGTTGTACTTGTTGGATGGCGTAAGTGAGCTTGATTAAACTCATCAGTCCAAAGTCTTCCGCTAAGTCACTCCATATCTTCCATTTTTTAAAATAATTTTGTAGAAAGCAGAAACACTCTCTGACTGAAGGCGCTGAAGAACTTCCTCGTATGTTTGCAATTCTGGAGGCACTGGAGGGGAAAAAGCCTTCTTATTTTGCATCTATTTTAGTATCATGCCACATATTGTATAACATTCTGTTATTCTCAGTGAATCAACAATAGTACTTGAGTAAAATTTTTGTTCCTATTAAAAGCTGTTTTGTGTGGGCTTATTGAGAATTTCTGTTCAGTTTACAGTAAATTTCACAAAACGATTACAGGGAAGGCCAAGAGTGGATGTGTCATCTGTTTGACCAGTTTAGGAAACAAGAAATCTGATTTATTGGGGGAAAGAACGGCATCTGACGAAATTGGTGTGTAGCAATAATATGAATCTATTTTTCCTAGACTAGTTGTATAATATTAGTACCCAGTGTATCAAGTGTCTCCTCTGGGTTTGAACCTGCAGTCTACTCCACCACACCGGGCAGTACAGCCTCCTGAATCACACAGGTCCAGTATGGGTGGGACCCTCATTATCAAACAAGGGCCCAGCACCACAGAGCACACGCCAATTCCCCAGAGCACACAAGTGGACATCACTTGACCTGGATTTGCAGGTTTGCGTTTTAGTTCAACATATAGTAGTAATAATACTATTCTGGTCCAGAGCAACATATCAAATATATGTACTGAGTGTGATGATGTGTGTACGAGCACACATTGGGAATTATGTGTATAGATTTTCCTCAACATTACAGAAGCCCCTTCTAACTCACCTGTCTCCTCAAAGACAAACAGGTGCCACCAGGCTAAGTTACAGGCCAGATCTGTGGAGAGGCCATCTCGCTCTCAGTAACAATGCGTGTTTTACAGATGTTTGAAGCGATAAGAAACCTGTAATTGAAGACATTATGAATTGAAGCTAGATCAGTTTAATGCCACACTGTAAAACATTCCGGGCAAATAAAAAAGATCTCCATGTGGAATGACACATTCTTCATTTATAGGTGCAGTATGTGACTTCTGGTGGAAGGTTACGCACCTGCTTGTCTCCATAGAGCTGTGATGGCATGTTCCTCAGTAGGGCATTCAATTGATCTTCTTGCATTCGTTAAATCACCACACATCCGTTGTAGCATCACTGGCTTGTCTCCATGGAGATATGTTTAAAAGCCATACTGTGGAACATTTTTGTCAAACAATAACATCTCCACATAAACAAGTTCCTCCAGAAAAGTTACATAATGCACTTTAACCTTCATTTAATTTAAAAAGCCCCCAAGATTCTATCGAAAAGTACCCAACAACCCAAAACATGAAGCATCAGTAAAAAAAAAAGGGAGGAAGGGTCAAGTGCAAATTTAGGGTACAATAAGGCGTACGTTCACAGACTGGAGAGGGCTGTGCAATGAATCGGTTTATTTATTTTTTAATTTAAAAAGAAAAAAGAAAAAAGAAGTTTATTTTTTGCTCCAATCAATACAATATAGGACATTGAGATTTTTAAAACTTAAATTCCCAGTAAATTGCCATGTGCAGATTACCAGAACACTCTGAAAACAAAGGGAATATGAGCTCGTAACCAAAGCAACGAGCAGTGGTACTGGCTTCATTCATGTCGCCGCTCTGGCAAAATGTCAGGTAAAATCCCAGGAAAGTTCGCAAGTGTGAATGGGGCCATAGATAATTGTTTCTAGTTACTTTCCAAATGATTGTAATTGTCTAAATATTTGTTCTATAACCGATTGGCCTCGCATGACGTGTTGTTGAACCATGCAGACATTGCCTAATTGTCGGTTGATATCAGTTACTGGGAAAACCATGTGTTGTTGTGGCTTTGGCTCAAACCGCTCTACACTCGGCCCAATAATGTAACTTTAATATGAGCTGCTTTGGTGTGGACTGGACCTCATCTTTTAACAGGCCTGTAATGACAGATAAGGAGCATCTGCAGATCCAATGGGGGATTTCCTCTGCACCAGCTGGTCACAGATGTTTCTAAGACTTGGCCAAAAATTGTGACCTAATTTCCCCTCTCAAACCTCACACAAATCAGAATATGGTTACAGACTTGCAAATAAATCATTACTTAAATGAATGATACTTTTCAATGTTTTCCACCAAAACCTGACTACAATTTACTCTAAACACTAATCATTCACATATTATGCAACCTTATTTGAGTTCAGTTGAATGAACATAACATGGATTCACTTGGAAATTGAATCAACATCAAATATTGAAATGGGAAAAGGTCAGAACATTTAAAAGTGCATGTGCATTCTCTGATGGGGGTCCGCCACCTATTTGGCTCCAAAGAGATATTGTTAGTTTGTCTGAAATGTTCCACATTATGGTATTAAATGTATCTATCATACATATTTATTTTATTTTCCTCTCATCACCTGGCAGTTTCCAGAGGGATTGACATGTTCCACAGTATGACATTAAGCTTATACCAGGCCAAATCACAGGTGTGTTCTACATGTTTTTAAAGGTATTTTTGAGCAATGAAAACATGTGGAACTTGTATGTAAGACTGTGGAACCTTTCAGGCAAAGAGGAACCTGTACTAGAAAAGTTACATAGTGCACCTTTAATTTTGCTTCTCAAACATGTCTAGGTTCCAAAGTACTTCCACCTGTAATTAATCTAAAAATAATGTTGCATTGCAAGTTTCCATGTAAACAAATAGCAACAAAAATGTGACCTATTTTCCTTATTCAAAGTCCTCTCTTCTCACAATCCCATCTCCCCTGCATAAAATCTCCATTCTAATTCCCAGTAACTTCATTAAAACTCCTTCCTGAAGCATGTTAGACCCAAAAGGAGAATTTCCAATGCATTTCTCACCTACAGATGTAATTTTAACAGTCAGAGTCATCATTTTCTGCACTTTTTGTCATGACTTTGCAAAAATAAGTTTTTGTTTGGAAAGCTGAAGTTAAAAAGAAATCCAAGTTTTATTAAAATATGCAAAAATCAATGCATTACAGTTGTTTGTTGACAAATAAGTTACAAATAGAAACCTACATAGATCAGCATTTATACAAGTAGATTCAAAGTGTGCCAACAGGGGAGATAATATGTGCAACATAAAAAACATACAAAATATTTCTCAATCTGTGATTAAGTTAAGCAATATTTTCTTACAAAGCAGTTAATTGCAGCGTGACATTGATGGTCATTGTTAAAAAGTGACATGTTGAACAATTCAAACAGATTCAGATTCTGTCAAAACTGAGAATCAAATTCTTCATATTTCATATGCACTAATTGGGGTAAACACATGTTTGGTTGACCGTGTAAACGGTCCTGTACCTGATTTTGAATCACGAGTGAAGAACATGTTTTTGTTTGAACTGTTAAAGCCTCCCACTTATTCTCTGGTGACTAAATGGTTTGCATTCAACAAAATGCCTGTGGAATGTCAAGGTGAGAACCTTCAGTCTCATATTTTTCTCAAATAGATGCTTTTACATTAAACTGCACGGTGTAAATGGCACTTACTGTGTAACCAAATCTAGAAAAAACAAAAGTACACTCACTTTGGTGTACAAGCGTACAAGCAGTGGATATTCTCGTGTATATTTTTGTTACTCCCGCATATTGTCCTTTTCAACAGCTCCCGTAAGCTCTTAGCTCACTTGCGTCCATTCCATAATGCAAATGAGAGAATCCTTTCAAAAGAGTCTTCTGGACACATTGCGAGTGTACATTTTTGCATTTATCATTGTTTTCTTAAAGGATTTTTTGGCCCACAGGCTTTATTAGACTGGACAGCTCAAATGGGGATGAGAGGGAAGGAGGACAAGCAGTAAACTGTCGGAACCGGAATCCAAACTCACAATACTGCGGCCGGCTGCACATGGAGCCTGGCATGTGCACTGTCACCTTAACCACTCCACCACTGAGCAGCAAACATTTTTGAATTTTTCAAACGATAGTTTGTTAACTTCAGCTGCTTCGTGTTGGCAGTTTCTTGGGCAATTTACAGTGAATTTTCTTTCTTAGTAAACATTGAGAAATGTTGTTTTTGAGTCCACTCCAATCGCATTTCTTGCTTTGCATTTGTATACTCCAGAATCTCTTTGCGTCGGGTTTTGTATGATTAGCGAACCTTGCGGATGTAGATATTTATTACCGAAAAGTCGTGGTTGTGCGCTAACAACTAACCTCGCTTTGTCTGGTGTTTCCCAGGCTACTTCCACATTGGGAATTCCGGTAGCTGCGCAGTTCAGTTGCATTGCTACTCCACGTTTAGCATATGTCACTGAATTTGGTCCATTCGTGATGCGAGGAGGGTAGGCTATTACAATGACAGAAACCGACAAAACTGAGCTACCGTATTCGTTAGTTGCCCTGCAAACATACAAACCTCTATCGTAAACGCTAACCTGTTGAATCACGAGCGTACCATTTTGAAAGACGGAGTACCTCCCAGCTTTTTGCGGGCGATTCAGTACAACTCCACTTGGTAGCGTCCACGTTAGCCTTAGCGGTTCCATATTTATGACGCAATGTAACAATAACATCTCCCCGTGCAGAATGTTAATAGGTAAATTATATCTATTAACAATTTCTGGTTTTCTTCCTGGCATTAACTGCACAATTTGTTCAACTTGACCTGCGCTGCTTTGTCCCAAACATTTGTATGTCCCAGCTTCGGCTAAAGACGGGTTGCTTATTATTAAAGAGCCATCTTGGCGGTGGAAAAACTTAGTAAAACGTGCACCGCTTAGCAAAGGAGTCCCATTTGGAAGCATCCATGTCATTTGTAGAATGTTATTCCCTTCAAATGAGCAATTCAAAATCATAGCATTGCCTGCAGTTAATGAGACAGCGTCCATTTTGGTTCCCGAAACTTGCATTCTAGCATTAGCTTCTTTAACCTCAAGGATTACTGCTAATCGGACCTCTCCTCCTTCGTTTCTAGCAATACAGCCAAGTTGCCCTGAATCGCTCTTTTTAGCTGATCGTATTTCCAAAGTGCCGTTTTGAAAAACAGTAATCCTGTTGCTGAAATAAGGTGCAGGTAGGATAACATTACCAGGGAGTACCCACATAATCCTTGGATTTGGAGTCCCCTTGGCAACACAATCTAGTAAAATCCGATCATTTTGAATTGTGGAAACTTTATAACTACTTCTTTGCGAATTGCTAATAACAGGCGGTGTAACCAGAATGTCAACTTTTACAATTTTGTCGTCTTGTCCGGCGTTATTTCGAGCCATGCAAGTGTAATCCCCGGCATCAAAGCGTTGAACTTTTTGCACAATTAGTGTTCCGTCATTCAAAACTTGATATTTCTCCTTATTTGAATTAATAATCCGGTTCATTGGTGATATCCAAGTGTAAGTAGGAGTTGGTTTACCTTCAGCGTTGCACTGTAAGGTGAGATTTTCACCGTAGATAACTTGAATGGAAGACATTTGCGTTTTGTTTTGGATTTGTGGAGGAGAGGACGCAGATTTGACCCTAATGTGGATTTTCATTTCATCTTTTCCGATATGGTTTTCAGCGTAGCAGGTGTAGTCGCCCTCCTCCCGCATCCCCACGTCGTTGAAGAAGAGGGTGCCATTGTCAAACACCACGTATCTGAAAAAAGGAAAAGTCATATTTAAAATAAATGAATAACTGCAGTTAGAATATTAAATGGTTTTAAATGAAAAGACCACAATTTAGTTAAGTTGAAAAAATAACTAATAATCAGATAATGGGTAATAAAAGAGTCATACAGGACGTCAATACGTAGAGTCAGCCTTGGTCTTGGTGGTCAAAATCGGAACAGAAAAGTATACTTCTGCAAAAAATACATCTTGACTTTTAATTAGAAAAAAAAACCCATTAGTACTGTATCAAAATTTTGAAATTATGTTTTAAAGGTGCACAATATGGTCAGGTGTGGGGTACGCAACTGGCTGGCTGGATGTTCCACAATATTACTGGTTTTCTCTTGGATACCTTGAAAAACATGCACTACTGTAAGGGGTGTGCCAAAATATCGAAAGATCGATTTGGTGATGGAGTATCAATATTGTGGGCTGCTGTATCGATACATCACCATGAGTCAGTTTTGATATCATTTCCCAAATTACACTACAATTATGTTACTCGTTTAGAGAAAGAAAACTTAAACAACATATTCATGCACTGATTTTAATAATTAGAATAGGAGAATTTCCTTTTAAGTTTGTACAGGTTGCGGTTTCACAAAGAAAAATATTGTTAAAATGTCAACTCAGGTTCTTTAAAAAAATAGTGATATATCATAGAACACATAACACATAATTAACAACTCAATTATTTGTATATCTGTTCATCTATTACCATGAGCCAAAATCAAGATTGAAATTTTATTGCACTTCTTTTTATTGTGTTTAAGAGGCAACTATTGCTATTTTCCGAGAGTTCACACTTCACCGTGATTTTTTTAAACCTACTCACTCAGAGCAAGATCAGCTCTCCACAGATCTGACCTGTAACTTAGCCTGGGGCCGCCATAGAGAAAACAAGATAAGTAAAGAATACATTTATCAAATAAAGGAGTGGCATCCAAAGTAAAGAAATCCAAAATAATAATAGTTCATTGTTTGTCAAACTAGTTTATTTTCAGATCGAGTCCAGAAGTGATTTTCTACATTGTGCGGATGTCAGTTATGATGTCAGTCCAGTCCTTAATCGTTGGAGTTGTTTGTGTCCAACATTTTTTTGTGATAGCCTTCTTCGCAACTGCCAGGAGTATGTTCCAAAGATATCCGTCCATTGTGTCCATGGCAGGGGTTTTAAGGCCCAAATACATTGTACTGAAATTGAGTGGGATGGTAGTGTTGATAATAGTCTGCATTGACATGATCCCAAAAAACATGATCATTGTTTGTTTCCTGCAACACTTTTTCCAACATTCAGCGTTTCCCTGTGAATAATGGGCACTTTGACATGGTGTCATGAAAAAGTGGGTCACATTCTTCCAACAGAATTCTCTCCAAACACGGGACTTTGTGGTTCTCCGTTGTTACGTGCATACACCTTCCCCCCCTAGGCCGTCAAAACAAAATTACATTATTTTTCCCACTTTAATATAGTTAGTAGATTGGCGGTCAAATTCATTAATGCATTTATATACTTTAGATATTATTCCCCTTGAAAGTTCTGATTTAGATGCCTTAATAAAGATTTCAGTCAGAGGGTTATAATTGTCTTTGCATGGTTTCATTTCTTGATTATAATAACTTCTTATTTGTAAATACCTATAAAAGTCCAGTTTCTCCAAGCCAAAAGACTCAACATATCCACATATCAAAGCTTCTTTTACTATCTGGTAAAAAATGCCTTGTTGTCTTGAATCTCAGGTCAGTGCTGGGCTTAAATTATGGTCATAAACCAACCATCTAAAGATTTTAACATCTTTGTTTGTTTAAATGTTTTGATTCGCTTTTTCCAGGGGATTCTACTTTCTCCAAATACCGTTTGGAAAAAGATTCAGTTGTCGTCATCTGTTTTATAGTTTCATATGGAATAAGGTTTAAATTTTCAAGGTCTTTCTTTATAAAGGTGTAAAGGGGGGATAGTTTTTTGGAGAACCACAAAAGTGGCTTCACTAAAGGGAAACAAGCACAGCCCTGCCTCAACCCTCTTTGTGGCCATTAATTTTAATTCTTGATGTTGGATTATCATAAAGAGTCTTATGTTGTCTTGTGTTTGTCGTTTGTTAATAAATCCCGTCTGATCATTATGAACCAGATTTGGGAGTATTTGTTCCATTCTTTTTTACACAATTGAGATGTATATATGATAGTCACGTTCAGAATTGTGATTGGTCTATATGAGGCACAATCAAGTTGGTCCTTCCCATCTTTAGGTATCAACAATATGTTTTCTTCCTTCCAGAGCTTTTTTAAGGGCCCAGTTAAAAGTTGACAAGAGCAGGGGAGTGAGGGGGTCTTCTAGAGCTTTGTACTACTCTGAGGTGAACCTATCACTCCCTGAAGATTTTTTGTTTTTCAGGTATTTTAATTGCACTTTGAATTTCAGGTATTTCCGCATCTACTTTTTTGTTATGCTCTTGGGTCATAGTAGGCTGATTGAGAGAGTCTAGAAAAGATTGTACTTCTTCATTGTTTTGTGGTATTTTGGTGAAATGCTGTTTGTATTGGAGCTTGTTTGGTAAAAATTACCTTATTCTGGCTGTCTCATATACCAAAAATGTTCTCTCTGCCTGTTGTTTTCCAAGCTTCCAAGATAACAATTTAGAGAATTTTGAACCACTTTCAAAATATCTTTGTTTGGTGATGAGCATTTTATAGATTATTTCCTGTGAGGCCAGGTATTTGATTTCACCTGTTATCTTTTTAATTTCCTGTGGCATTTGAGGGTGCTTGTTTTCTGCATGTTTAGCCTCCAAAAGTTTTAAATTATTCTATAAATTGTTTAGCTTTTCTTGCTTTCTTGAATATAGATAAGTTTTATGCCATACTGTAGAACATTCAAGGAAGAACAATGACATGTCCATGGAGAAAAGCATCCTCCACCGGAATGAACACAATATGAACACAACTGATTGTGTAACTTAGAAAGCGAAACCTAAATTGTACCCATTATCATTGGTTGTATAAGAAAAGGCGACTAAAAGCGTAGAATTACAGCCCAGAAGTAGAAGTAAAGCATTGATTTTGCATTTGCAAGTGTTTTGAAAAGTAGAATAGAAAGTAAATGTATAAACTTTTACCTGCGGCTGCGTCCTGTTCTGTCTCGCAGCTGCTCATTGTTGACCATGGTTCCGTCAGGTAAAGCCCAGCTGATTTCTGGATTTGGGAGTCCGGATGCAACACAGTCAACCTTCAAATCCTCCCCGTAGACCACCTCCTGACTAGACCTAAGGCTTTTCTGCTCAATTTTGGCCGGTTTTGTCAAAATCTTGACTCCAAGAGCAACATAATCATCTCCCATCTTGTTTCGAGCCACGCACAGGTAGTCCCCGCCATCTTTGTCAGTCACCAAGTGAACGGTCAAGGAGCCGTTGGGGTGGACTTGAATTCTTGGGTCAAAACTGAAATTAGAAGACAACATAAAGTCATGAGAACATAGAGTGACTATTCGAAGCACAAATGAAGAACTTAAGGACTAGAACAATAATGTATACTGTTGTTGTGGCCTTGGGCAAGACACTTAACACTCCTTGCCTCTAATGTCTGCATACGTTGGTGTATGAGAGGTGGAAAAGCACTACCGGTATATACAATTTTACCATTCAATAAATCAGAACTAATTGAGTACTAAACTTGTGAGAAAATAGATTAGGGCAAAACAAATGGATTAAAAATAGAATATGTAAATCTTAACTTAAGCTAAACCAGAATGAAACAGGCCTAAGGTAGCTCTCAAACCAACATTCATCAACAACAGTGTTTTTTTATGCTGCTGGATGCTCTTCCTTTCAGATTACTTTGATTTGTAGTAGTCTGCTGAAATCTTCTAGTCTTTCATTTAACCCAGACAATACATTCAAACTAAATAGAGAGAAAAATAATTGCCAAAAGGCAGTAGCGTGCGGTGACTTTTATATATGGTCAAGGAGACTTGGGGTGTTCACCCATATTTTGTGGGTAACATTTGCTCGCAAAAGTGAAAAAAACCCAACTAACATGGAAGGATGACTCAAAACCCAGCCTTGTGTGTTTATTACACAAATTAGCACTCTATGTTGTTAAATGCTGCCTGTATTTCTAACGTTTAATCATTAGAAATGTGAAAAGAGCCTTGGCCACAAATAAAGACTTGTCTCAGTTTTTAAGTCTCTCGTTGAAACTTGCCACTGCTATTGCTTCGCTTCTCCTCTGCATACGCGCAGATATGTACAACCTGCAAACATCCAAGATTCCCACACAGGCTCATTCAGTGTGGTTTGAATCTGTGTTGTCCTCAGAGCGCATGTGCAGACTTATAAAATAAGCTGCTGTCTGTTCTGGTTCAAAAAGCTCATGTGAGACAGGGGAGCATGAATCGGACTCTGAACACAGTCAAAGAATGAAAAGGGGTGGGAGAAGAAGAACAATGCTTCCTGCGCTGTATTACTCAGCGTACTGTAGGGGCCACTAAAAGACCATGACTTCCAGCCAAGCTTCAGCACCAGAAGTGAGAGGAAAACAGGCTAATTTGGATATATTTTGGAACAATTTAAATATGGTTGTGACACACGGCAATTTTGATTTTATTGGTCAATCACTGCTTGCATTGATTGCCCTGACCGCACGCCACTGCCAAATGGGTTGCTGCATACAAATCAAAGAAGAAACCAGTATAATTTTGATTTTATTGGTCAATCACTGCTTGCATTGATTGCCCTGACCGCACGCCACTGCCAAATGGGTTGCTGCATACAAATCAAAGAAGAAACCGGTATAAATAGCATAGGAGAAACTTAATTTTCTTTCTAGTTTTTATTTTTACTTACCTATATTGTGCATCAACTAGTTTCTTGGATGGCGTTCTCCAGATCACTCTTGGTTCTGGATCTCCTTTAGCCACACAGTCCAGCTTTAGCTTCCCTCCGTAAATCACTTGCGTTAACTTGGGTGATGACATTGTAATGCTAGCCTTAGCCATTAGCATCTTACTCTTCACAACCAGGTTCACTGTTCTCTTGCTTGTCCCCATCATGTTGCTAGCAAAACATTCGTACTTTCCAGCATTTCCTTGAGTTAAACCTTGCATAATAAGCGTGCCATTTGGAAAGACCATAATGTTACGTCCATTTAAGTATTGAGATGATGTTAGCTGGATGTTATCTGGTGTAGTCCATCGTATTGTAGGTTGAGGCAAACCGCTAGCAGTGCATTGCAAGTAGACAACGCCATTTTCTGTAGCGATGATGTTTTCAATTGGCATTTGTTGAAAAACTGGAGGCAATGACGAAACGTATAACCTTATTGAAACTGTATCTGCTCCAGCAGTGCTGCTCCCAACGCATTTATAAATCCCTCGATCTGAAAAACCAGCTTGGAGTATTCGTAAAGTACCATTTTTTAAAATGCTAACACGATGTGAGGCTAACCCGAAAGGCGCAGAAGCAATTTGGGCATGATTTGGTAACACCCATGTCACTTTCGGTTTTGGGTGACCTTCAACTTGACAATTTAAGTCAATATTGGATCCCAAATTTACAGAAATGTCACGATGTCGTGGTTGAAGAATTTTTGGATGTTGAGAAAGCACCACGAGGTTGGTGAGCATCTGGTCCGAGCCATATTGGTTTTGAACAGTGCAAAGATATTCTCCGCCGTCCAATGGTTGGATGTTTTGTATGATAAGAGTCCCGTTTTTGTGCACTTCAAAACGCTGATGTCTGGTGTTCTCAGGAATACTGGTACCTAATAAGAATAATAAGAAATAAAGTATTAAAATCAGTTCATATTGAAGCCAACTCCTATCCAGAGAAAAATCATCTTTATATAATTCAAAAGTAGTAAATCATCAATAAACTGCTGCCAACACTTCTCTTAGATAATTGAGAACCCAAAACAAAAGGAAATGAACAAATTCAAAAAAGATCATCAAATACATAAATAAATGTATTATGTATAGGCTATGCCATTTTTCAATTAACATCAAATATATAGGTGGTTGAAAATGATACCCTAATTAGAAATGTTGTATATTTGTTCATTCAACTATATATTTTTGGTTCAATTTAGTAAATTGTAATGCTGTAAAATAATTCCTATATGACCTGGATCAAATAAAAAGATATGCAGAAAATATTGCAACGCATTCATTTTTCAATCCTTCAACTAAAATAACTTTTTACATTTTCACATAAAAATTGCTACATTTCTCTCACTACATGTGTTCAATGCCATAACCTTTTTCACAACATCATAAACCACTTCAAATCTATTACAAAAATGTCTACAGTTTCTCTCATTGCGCCAAGGCTAAACTGTGAAAATGCTGGTTGTTAAATGCTAAATTAGAGCTAGCTACATGACTCATACGTACCGGTTGAAACTTTAGTCCATGACAGGAAGGGTTTAGGTTCTCCATTGGCCACGCAGGGAAGTATGGCATCTGTTTCTGCTTTTACGCTCATAATTTGGAAATTACCCTTGGTTATCCTTGGCTTCCCCTTCGGATAAGTGGCTAAGGCGGGAAGCTTTGACGTAGTGCTAGTTTGCGATGTTTCTGTCCACAATTTAGCCAAAAAGGGGGTAAAAGTTGGGGCTGGAGTGGTCCTCAAGTTGATTGTAGGTATACTAGGATTTGAACTGATAAATTGGTTCATTCTGTCGTTAGATGATTGGGTCACAAGATCTGAAAGCGTTGTAGGTTGAGTTGGTGGCTGGGTGGCATCCATGGAAGGTGTGACAGATGTTTTTAGCAATTTAGCTTGATTGCTTTGGTCTAGTATAGTGCTAATGCTATTGCGAGTAGCTTGTTGGGTGGTATTTCTTGCTAGACTTGGAGACAAAGTTGAGTTTTGCACAGGAATATGGGAAGAATTTTTTGATTTAGCTTCAAAATGTTGGGCTTGTTTTGCATCTTTTCCACTAAGTGCGATGTTAGAAACTTCACGAGTTATGTAGTTTAGTATAGAAGGTATTTTAGTTGTTTTTGTAATCGAAATTGATGGGAAAAAAAGCAAATTGGCTTGATTTTCTTGGTCTTCATCCTTAACTTTAGGGCTAACCATAATGGTTGGAGCTTGCTTCATTGTTACATTCAAAAATGATGATGATGGTAGAGTTGTTTTAGCTATTTCAAGGGTAACGCTGATGCTAGGAGGAGGCTGAGTAGAGGGAGCTACTGTCGTTTTTGCATCAGTCATTTGCAAAGATAATGAATTTGTTGGACTTGGCTGGTTTTGATTGCCATTTCCAAAAGCAGGAGTGCTTGTTGCTTTTTTGCTAGCATATTGAGATAAAATGACTTGTTCATTTTTGGTGTGTTGGTCTTCATTGAAATTTGTCGGGCTTTTGCTAATGTTGGTTGCTTGTTTAGTAGTATATGTTAAGAGATTATTTTTTTCAGTTGGGATTATTTTAGAATAGATTACATATTCACTTTGATTATGTGGCTTTTTGGTACTTTGTTTTAGGTTTGATTCAGTGGTGGCGATTTTGGAACTGGCAAAATTAGATGTCATCGGTAAAGTCGTTGCAGATGTTACATTTTCAATATTATCTGGCCTATTGATTTGAATTGAAGTCATATAATAGATTTCTGGCTGTTTTGTAACTGCTTGTACTTCAAAATTGTGGCCTGTTGTGACCGTTAAACCACTTGTATCTTGGAAATTGTGTATCTCCTCCACTTTATGCTCTGTTAAGGAAGCTAGCGTGGACGAACGGCTTACTAACTGCTCCCCGGTCCCATTCACAAGATGTTTCTGTCCTTTGGGGGCTGTGAATCTTTGGTGCGATTGAATTAGCTCTCCATTTGCGTGCCTTGGCTCCTCGGAGGAACGATCTGCTATAGAGTTTTTCATTGGCATCTGGGATAAAGGTTTAACAGGTGGCAAAGGTTGGCTTGTAAACTTTTGCAGAGATTTTGATGGGATTGTGTCCAGTTTTGTCTCTGGAATAGCAGTCGGAATAAAACCTTGTACTAAATTATTTTCAACAAATTTGGTTTCTGAATTACTTTCTTTTCTTGCGTTATGGTTTCTGATGTTCGACGTAGATTCCTTTTCGAATGGAACAATTGTCTCTAAACTTGGCCAAACGTCTATGTTTAGCTCTGTAGGCATAGCACTTACTTGGCTAATACTTTCATCACCTAAAGCACTGTTTTTTATCTTTTTGTTTAGCTTGTTTTTACGCCTATTTGGCTTTTTCTTACGGTTTCCACTCCGTCTTTCTGAATTTGGCTGACTCACACTGGATTGCTTGTTCCATATTTGCTCAGTTTTCGGGGAAACCAAATCAATAATGGCTTCAATTTGTAATAGACCCACATCTTTTGGCTTTTGTGGACTTTTCGTTTCATTTGTGGGTTTTATTTCATCTTCCCTATGTGATGTAACTGGATCAACCGTGGGAACTATTTGTCCTGTTATAACCTTTTTTTGTAATTTGGAAATTCTACCTTTATTCTTGCGATTTCCCTTAACTTTAGACCTTTTGGGATCAGCTGCTTTGCCTTCTTTTACTTCACTGTCCTCATGGTGGAAATAAGTTATGGTCTTGCTTGGAGTTTTTGGGCTTTCTTGCCAAACAGTGACAACTTGCAATGGAGCAGAAGTGGTTTGTGGGAGGAAAAACACATTGCTAGAAGTAGTAGGTGGCAAATGTTGTGATGTCAATGGTTTTAGGGTTGTCGTATGCAAGCTATATGCATTTTCCTGCTCAAAAAAAGGTGTGGTTAATTCCAGGCTAGGTTTTTTATGCGAAGTCACTCCATCTGATGATCCTTCAACAGCTTCATGTGCTAAAGTTGTCAAATCTTGAGTTGTATATTGTTGAAAAGTTGTCTTTTCTTGCCCCAAAGTTGTTAACGTTGTAAATTGCATTGCCAGTTTTGGTGTTGTTGCCATTATAGGAGAAGCAGCAGTCACAAATTGCCCATTCTTGATTCGAATCTTTGACAAAATGTCAGCCCATTTTTCTGGATTTATCTTTGTTTTTGCCATGTTCATTCTTCTACGGCCATCTAAAATATTCCTCCCATTTTCAGCACTTTGCAAATTTGGTTTTCGTAACATGATTGGAGGTCTACGCCAGGGAGTTCTTGACGGATGCATGCCATTTCGGATTGGGACTATTTTGCGTATTGGTTTCAGATCAGTAACGTCTTCAATATTGCCTGATCCTTCCTCCAACTCCTTAATCTGAACTTTAATTTTTGTACTCACCCCAGAAGCTGACTGTGGCCTTAAAGGAAATCTTCTTAAAGGCCTTACCATCCCACTACGCTTTTTCACACTAACTTTAGCAGATGTTGTGTCCACACCATATTGATTCAAAGCAACACATTTGTAAAATCCATTATCGGTGGGTAAACTTTGTGGCACATGAAGCGTTCCATTAGAATAAACAAAAACTCTTGACGTATTAGACTTAAAACTAACTATATTACCATTTGGAATAATCCAATTGATTTCTGGATCAGGTGAACCAAAAGCATTGCAATTTAAGTTGAGTGAAGTTCCGGCGAATAGCTCAAAAGGTGTAGTAACTTGGTCCTCTTCTGGTTGTGGGTTGGACAAATCTTGTATGCTAACATAAAACAGCAAATTTGCAATGTCCTTGTCAACTTCAGCAATGCAATAGTAATTCCCAGCATCTTTATGTTCGGCCTTTTTGATTTCCAGTTTCCCATCTGCAGAAATGGACAGTCTTTGGTCAAAATGTTCACTTGGAGCGACTAATTTGGTTCCATCTGGTAGTATCCATGTGATAACAGGTTCACCAGAACTTTGCACGTTACATTGCAAGTCAAAGGTTTTGCCTAATACTGCTGTTTTATATTTTGGATTTGTTTCTTCGATCATGACCCACGTTCTAGCTTGTCTTCGAATCATTTCCGTTTCCAAATTTTGCGAAAGTTGTGATGTTAAACTTAGCTTGACGTTCTTTCCAGAGGATCCCTGCCTGTTTAGTTGTAAATCCATATATGATTGCATTAGCCAAGACGGTTGCGCCATGATGTTAGCTTTCACTCCTGTGTAATACAATGCATCCTTATCAGAATCCTGCTTGTAAAGATATGTAGGGTAGGGCTCTTTAGTTAGCATGATTCCTCTTTTTAAGTGCGCAGCTGTGCTAGTATAATACGCGATCAATCTCCATAGACGTTCATATGTCTCTCTGTCAACACCACAATCCAAATCTAGAGAAAGCGTAATGTTGCTGAGCATTTTAGCATTGTCACTTTGCACAAAGCTAATTTTGCTAACATCTCTTGGTTTGTCAATACTGCATTCAAGCTCCACATTGTTGCCATGTTCATCAGATAGTCCAAGAGAAATATTTCCAAAAGGTTGTTCTACAAATGTGAGTTCATGGTCCGTTTCCTCAAGTTTAGAGTGTTGATCTTTGGCGTTGATGATGGGGAGGCTGCATATCAGGTTGTCCAAAGCCTGAAGAGATTTTTTGTGGAGATTTCTTGGAGAGGAGCAAACTGGACACAGCTGACCACCAGGTAAAGCTCGATCATTTTTACACTTCAGCACATCTAGAAGAAAAATAAATAATAAAACAAAAGATAACTGCAACAACACTGTATTTCTATTTGTATTTGATATTCAAGCATTACATGCTTTCTGTTAGGATTTTTTTCTCTTAACCTCTATTTATAAATGTATTAGTTTAGGCAGTATTAGGAAACAACTTTACTTTAAAGAACTTTTTGTGTTTTCTGTGGGAGTTATGGAAAAACATTTATATATTTATTTTAATTAAAAAAACAAAAAGAAAACATCTTTTTTTTTGAGGGAGCTGATTGGGGTAGACAATTTAAAACTAATCTGGATTTAGGATTGTATTTTGTTCGGACCCAGTTTAGTTAATCCAGGTCTATTGTGTCAGACTTTTAGTGTCGTTTTATCACTGGACCTGCTCTGTTGCCACAAAGACTACATAAGAAATTATTTGTAATTCTGTCTATTAAAATTGTTTTTAAAAATGGCCTTTTTAAATTCTTACCTGGAAACGTTTGCACCCATTTGTGAATCCACTTCATGTTGCAGTCACAGACCAAAGGATTTCCGTGGAGAAACAAGCTCTCCAACTGTGGCATAGTCTCCAACATCTCCTTTGGTATAACACTCAGACTATTATTGGACAGATACAGGTGTTTCAGCGTGGACAGGTCAAAACGGTCCATTATCGTAAACGTGGTGAAGGTAGAGGGGTGGATTTGTTTTATTCTGTTTCCTTCAAGTTGTAAAAGTCGTAAATTTGTCAGTCCGTGAAACGTGTCCGGATCTAAGGACTCCAAACTGTTGTGGTCCAGATGAAGTCTCGCCAAAGACCAGAGACCTAGGAATGTGTGGCGGTTGACCTCGTGCAGTTTGTTGTAGCTTAGCTTTAGCATCTGGAGAGGAAAAAAGGAAAAGTTTAGCTAGTATTAAGTATATGAAGAGATGAGAATTAATTGGTGTATGAACTAAAAGCTTACAAAATGCCACTGCCAAAACATTAAGTGCATTTAAAGGTGCACTCTTCTGGTTCCTCCACAGAGATGTTATTGCTTTGTGTAAAATTTTCATGAGCATTAAAACTATCTAAACTAAACACACTCTATTTCCAGGTCAAGTTACAGGTCAGATCTGTGGAGATGTGAGCCTGCTCTCAGTAAGAAAGCATGTTTTTCAAGTAGTTTTGAGCAATATAAACATGTGTGTAAGAATAAATGGAAATGAGAAAAGTTTAATGCTACTGTGGGACATTCAAGGCTAGCAACAAAAAGCTTTTGTTCCCATTTGGTTGTTTGTTTGTTGTTTGTTTTACCTGCAGTGCTGAGAGGTCCTTGAACACTCCATCAGGAAGTGAGTGCAGGTCGTTCCCATGGATCAGGAGCAGCTCGAGTTTGGTCAGGCCTGAGAAGGACTTCTCTGACAGTCTACTGATGCTGTTAAACCTGCAACACAACTAGTTTAGTCTGTGTTTACTACTGGTTTAGTCCTGTTTTAGATTTGAGTTTGTCCTGGTTTTGGCCTGGTTTAGTCCTGGTTTTTTCCTGGATTAGTCTTGTTTGGATTAGATGTGGTTTAGTACTGGATTAGATGTGGTTTAGTACGGGTTTAGATTTGGGTTAGTGCTGCCTTGGTCCTTGTTTAGAATATGTTTAGTCTTGGTTAAATCCTGGTTTAGATTTGTGATAATCCTGGTTTGGGCTGGTTGATCTGAGTTAGTCCTTGTTTAGATCCGATCTAGTCCTGGTTAGACCTGATTCAGTCCATGTACTGCCTGACATGTTTAGACCTGGTTGGTTTAGCCCTAGTTTTGTATGTTACAGGGATTAGTCTTAATCCAGTTTTGATCCCGATTTAGACTCCTTTTCAGTAGTGATGGGGAAAGTGAAGGCTTGTGAACCAATGAGGCCTCACAGCCAATCACAGCCCAAAGCTCCACCAAAATGAAGCCTCAAAATACTCGGAATTTTAATGTAGTACAAAGAATGTGAAGTTTATTTTAATGGTTCCCACCCAGTGTGTATGGACTTTTGTTGATTATGCTCACACACTTGATCTTTCTGATCTGACCCAGACTGAAGCCTCGGTCACATGACTACCTTGTCGCATTTGAGTTTAGCTGCACCTCGTCCGGATGATCGACGAGAGTTGAAGTGTCCAATGAGGGCGTAGAAAAAAAACGCCCTCGTGTGCACAAATAGGGTTAAACCGGAAACTACAATGTTGATCGACACCGGTCTTGCTTATCCCGAACGCACCTAGTGACACATGGTTTATTTCAAAGCTTCATTAGACACGCCCATTTAAGATCAAATAAGGCTTCTAAGTCATTTTGTCCATCACTACTTTTTAAGTCAAGGTGTGTCTTTTTTGTTTTTATCCGTTATGGCTTGATCTAGAATTTACTACTCCCGCTAAGTATCACTACAGAAATGCCTTTACCCCAGGTTGATCCTCTCCACGTTGTGGTTGATGTTGTTCGGTACAAAGGGCAGAGATCTAAAGGTGCAGTGCAGTTCAGTGGGCTGAGGACATGCACATGAGCGTGGACAGGGGGCAGCAGAGAAGCAAAGGGCCACCAAGGAAGAGAGGAAGAGAGGAAGAGGGAGCCGCCACGAGATTGGACCAGTCATGATGAGGGGGTGGGGCTTATTATAGCTGCATTACGACGGAAAACCTAAGAGAGAGAGAGAATGTGTCAATAATCATCTGCATTTGACCCGTCCTTCATTGTGGTTAAAAAGTGCCGGATGCCATTTCAGGATTTTAGAATATATATTTGGACTTAAATATTATTTTTATTTAGTTATTTTTCTTGCAGTATAATATTAGCACTTTCATGGCCCATTTTTGTGTATATATTAGCATATATGCCCAAAACTATTGTATATTCCACTTACTTGATTATAATATGTATTTCTAACACATTATAATTGACTCTTGATTTTAAAAATGTATTACCTACAAAGTCAGTAATAATTGCAACATTGACAAGTAATGGTAATCTGGATACAAATATACAATACTGTTTTGGACAGCTGAATAAAAAAAAAAAAAGCAGTTATAAAATAGAATATAATCTTGGCTATAAGGTTTATAGTAAAGTCTAATTCAAGCACAAAGCCAAACTTAAAAAAGCCAATAACCAAATATGGGACTGCCTATTGAAATCTTCTGATATCTTTTGAATTAAGGACTTGTACAAACTGCAATGCTCACTAACTAAAATAACTTTACTTCATAAAAATGTTGATCTCTTTAACTTTTCTTTGACCACATTAAAAACTAAAGCCTATTTAGTTGTACTGCCTATTGTCTTGATCAATGAAACTATTACTTAAACAATGACTTTTTATTCATTTAATTCAAACTAATTCCCCATACAAAGAAGTTTCCCAGTCATTGACTCAACAGTAATGCAGCTTGTAATAAAACATGTGTCATTACCTCAGAGTTTCAGCACGCATCAGTGAGTAACTCCTTATATTCCATTTCAAACCAGGGCCAAACTTTGAGCAGGGGAGAAAACGGAAAAAATGACCCAAAAGTGTGACTAGTCCAGGTCCAGGATCCAGGTCTGGTCCCTGCAAGGTCTAAAGAGGACTGAGGGGGTTTGAGAGAGCAGAGGGGAAGGAGGGAGGGGCTAGAGACATGGGCAGGAGTCTGGGAAGGGAGAAAAATGGACCAAAAAGTCAGACAAAACTACGAAATGTGACATCATATTTCAAGATAGTGTGTGTGTTAGCAAAAACTGTACTATGTTAGTGAATAGTCCATGTTTTAAAGGTGCACCATGTACATTTTCTAGTTGTTATTGCTGTCTTGGAATGTTCCACAACATGGCATTAAACTTATCTGTCTTACATATTTTGTAATTATAGGAGTTTTTCTACCTTGAAAAACTTATTAATGTGAGCAGGGTCTGTAAGTTGGCTTGGTGGTGTCTCCATGGAACTAGATAAGCACAGCAATGACACAGCAATGACATCTCAATGGAGAAAGTTGTTTACTACCCACCAGAAAAGTGCCCCTTTAAGAAATTCTAGACAGAAATAATTCAATGTTAGATTGTGGTAATGAATAAGCACATCTTTAGACCAAAAATAGAATCACGATGACTAAATCACAACTTTTTATTTTATTTTTGACATTCAAATTGTGAACACTTTATTATTCCAAAGGGATGATTAATTTGTCATTACCTTGTCATACATTTGTTTTACTATTATAACGATTAAATAAGTACTCGAAGTGTCAATGATTGAAAATGAAGAGAAGCATCTCTGAAAAGTCAGTACAGCTATGACATTCACACTTCATTCACATTCCTAATTTGATTCCAGTTCAGTCCTGATGTAGATTTGATTTGGTCCTGCTCTTGTTCTGGTTCAGTCCCACTTTTGAAAAGGTGGGTGCGCTTTAAAACTATTGTATCTGGGACATTATACCCCTGCAATGGAAGCAATAGATGCATACCTTTAAGCAGCAGGAAAAAGCTATCGCAAAGAAATGGATGTCACGGACTTAACCAACTGCCAAGAAAACAAGAGAGTCTACAATCATCAATTTGTCCAGATAGAATGTTCCACAGCATGGCTTTAATCATTGTCCTGCATTTCATTACTGCTATTTTTATTGCTCAAATATACCTTGCAAAACCTGTATTCCTACTGTAAGCGGGGTTGCCTCTCCAATGATCTGACCTGTTACTTGGCAAGGTGGCGTCACAGGCTTGTCTCCATAAAGTTAAAGTTATACTGTGGAACATTCTAGGCAAAGCAATAACACTGTTCTGTACATCGACTGAAGGGGGGAAGGGTTGGGGGGGAGTAATGTTGAAAGGTCTTTCATTAGACCTGAGTCACCGCTTCATGTTTTAGATTCAAGAGACAGGTGGGGACAAAGACAGAGAGTGACGGAGGGAGGGAGTGGTAGGGGTAGTAGTGGTAGTAACCACAACACGGGTGGTAGTAATGCTAGTTTAGTAGTAGTAATAATCGTAGCAGCAGCAGTTGTAGTAGATATAAAAGTAGTAGTAATACAATTGAAGAGGGAGTAGCAGTAGTAAGAGAGAAAGTGAGATACAGAGGGGAAGGGGAGAGGGAAGGGAGGGAGGAGGGGGACGGAGGAGGGGGACGGAGGAGGGGGACGGAGGAGGGGGAGGGAGCGAGCGAGAGGAGATGAGTAACTGTCTGGAACATGGGGCCAGCTGAAATTTAACAATGGAAAATTGAACAACATTGTACCTATTCTTTTACATTCGAACTGCGTCTGTATAAAATGATGAACTACTACAGGTATATACAATCATCACTTTTCTGCCTGAACACGGCACTGCATTACAAAATACATCACAATGCCACAAGTACTGCCTTTTAACGGTACTACTGTCTAGGAGACTGAAAACTTGAAGACAGTTTTTAATGTGTATGCCAAATCAGCAGCTTTTTTGTATTAGCGATGATTCAATTGAATTTTGGCTTATCTCATGTTGAAAAATGTGTCACTTTCCATTGTAAATCAAGAGACTGGGGCTTTATGAAAGTCTGCAGTAGACAGATGTGATCCTTAAAGAATGGCCTGGCTTAGTAAGTAGTAGTCGTAGAAGTAGTAGTAATTATATTTAGCAGTATTTATCGTACACATTGCAGAAGTTTTCTTACAGCTATAACTCTTCTTCATGGTAAATCACTCCATCTGAGTTGTTTTATCACAAAAAGACCCTGTTCTTGTTGTGTAATCCTGGATTGATTAAGTGAGCCTGACTTCAGAGCAGCCTCCTGTCAATCATTTAAAACTCTGGATTAATCTTAAAACAGGTTTAATCCACTCAGATTTAGATCTATTACTGCAAGAGAGACGCAGAAAAATACCGACGACATCTGTCAAACTGATCTACTGTGGAAGGTTTTAGCTGAAATATTAACAAAAGGTTACTTCAAAACATGGAAAGGGAAAAAGTACTAGTGCTTGTAGTAGCAGGCCAGCAGTTGAAATAGTTATAGTATTAGAAGTAGTAGTAGGAGTAGTCGTATTTGTATTAATTAGATAACATAATTGAGCCAAAGTTTCATTTAATTTTCTGCTGGTAAAATCTACAATTTCAGAATGCAGTACAGTAGTTCAGGCTGTAGCATTTAATTATACTTAATGAATACTTACATTTGTGGCCCCAGAGGGCAGATGAGGCCCTCGACCTGTTTTAGTCTGGCCCCCTGTATGATTTTAGTTTCTGTTTAACTGTCTAAGCTATGAAACTCTGCACTTGTGTCCTTAATAACGATTGCATGAAATTAATGAAATAATAGATTCAGTCGTCTATATTTTATAGAAAAGTGCTTATAATTATAAGAATTTGTTACACCAAAGATTGCAGTCCGGCCCTCCGCCACTTCTAATACGGCCCTCAGAGGAAAAATAACTGCCCACCCCTGATGTAGGAGGATAGTAATTTTAATTAGGACTAAATGTAGCAGGAGTAGTAGTATAAATTAAGGGTTGATGTAGTAGCCAGCAGTAAAAGTAGTACTAAATGGGACCAGTACTACAGGTAATTACTACAGGTATGATGTTTGTTGGTGGTTGTTGTTGTTGGTTGTTGTTGTTGGTTGGTTGGTTGTTGTTGGTGGTTGTTGGTTGTTTGTTGGTTGGTTGTTATTGTTGTTATTGTTGGTTGTTGTTGGTTGATTGTTGTTGGGTGTTGTTGTTGGTTGTGGTTGGTTGTTTGGTTGTTGTTGGGTGTTGTTGGAAGTTGTTGTTGGTTGTGGTTGTTGTTGGTGGTTGTTGTTGTTGGTTGGTTGTTATTGTTGTTATTGTCGGTTGTTGTTGGTGGTTATTGGTTGATTGTTGTTGGGTGTTGTTGTTGGTTGGTTGGTTGGTTGGTTGGTTGTTGTTGGTTGGTGTTGGGTGTTGTTGGGTGTTGTTGTTGGTTGTGGTTGGTGGTTGTTGGTTGCTGTTGTTGGTGGTTGTTGGTGGTGGTTGTTGGGTGTTGTTGGTTGTTGTTGTTGCTGGTTGTTGTTGTTGGTGGTTGTTGGTGGTTGTTGGTGGTGTTGTTGAGTGTTGTTGGTGGGTTGTGGTTTGTTGTTGGTTGGTTGTTGTTGGTTGTGGTTGGTTGTGGTTGGTTGTTGGCGTTGGTGGTTGTTGTTGGCGTTTGTTGTTGTTGTTATTGGTTGTTGTTGGCGGTTGTTGGTGTTGGTTGTTGTTGTTGGCGGTTGTTGGCGGTTGTTTGGTGTTGGTTGTTGTTGTTGGTTGTTGTATTTGTTGGTGGTTGTTGTTGTTGCTTCATAGTACAGCCCCTACTATGACCAGCATTAGACTTCTACTGTCACTACTACTGCTACTTCTAATGCTACTTCGACTTCATAAAAACCTTGATAAATTGATCGCTGCTGTGATGAGGTGCTAAGCCATAGAATTTCTTCCATATGTTGAAAGTTCCAGGTCCAGTCCTCCCTGCGGACTTTGTTTGGACTGAATCCTTGGGCTGAGGGCCAAGTCCATACAAGTACCTTATGGACTACTACTTCTACTACTTCTGGAGTTTTATGGAGGATATTGCAGGATTATCTTTACGAGTGCAGAAGTGAATATATTTTGAACAGGTCATCGTTTGGACACAGAAGACTTCTAAATTTAAGAGGATTTTATTTCGATTTTTCAGAATTTAAAGCTGCACTTGACTAGACTTTTCCAGTACAAGGTCCGCCACCTGCTCGTCTCCTGGGAGATGTCATTGCTTTACCTGGGAATGTTCCACAGTACAACATTAGATTTATTTTACTCAATGCAGACAATAGTGATGTTACAAGTCAGATCTGTGGCGAGGCGACCCAACTCACAATATGAACACATCTTTTTACATGCTATTTCTTAGCAATAAAAAAACAACATCTCCATGGATACAAGCAGCTGTTTGCGCTACCGGAAAGTTAAGAAGTTCCAACGTCTAATATTGTGCATTTTTGAGACCACTTTTGTACACATAGTAGTAGTGTAGAGGAAACCGTGATATGTATTATAAAGCCAAACATTTTCTTATAAATATCAATATACTACTATCACAACAACAACAAATACTACTACTACTAAAACTATAACCACTACAACAACTAGGCTTCTACGACTACAATTACCTGTACAACTACCACAATAACTACTACTACTACAACTACATCTATTTACAAAAACACTGGTGCACTGTGGAGTGAAGCCTTGTTGTCACGGCATTTTGAAATAAATAAAATGAGTAAAAACACAGAGGAGAACTTCTGGGTTAATGTATGGACAATTCAACTATTGTTCTTATATAAGCCACAAACCACATGAACTTGACAACCAAGTGTTCATTCATACACACACACACACACACACACACACACTATGGAGCAAGGCGTCAAGACAGCTAATTTAACAAGCGTTTGGGCCACGTGGAGCGGAAACATCTGGTCCAGGTGTGAGAATGTGCCTAGACTGGAATCTGAAGGTTAGAGGGTTAGCGGCTGCCATTCCATTGAAACCGAAGCTAATGAAATGCTACACTAGTGCTAAACGCTAAGCTCATTGGGCTAATTGTGATTGATACGTTGACAGGGTGAGCCGACTTTGGAACTAAATAAGAAATCAGTCAGTGTCAAGTATGTTAAGAAGAGAAGGGGGGAGACTAGTTTAAATGAATGGCAATTTGTCAATGAAAAACAGCCGTAAAAGAAGATCAGCCAAAACATTAAGACCACTGTTCCTTCCCAGACTGTTTTCATGGGACTAAAGCAGGTCTAAACCAAGTCTAAATCAGAGCGAATGTAGGACTAAACCAGGACAACAATAGGTATAAAGCACCTCCAATAAACTGACAGGGGAACACGCGACCTGAGCAGCACTAAATCAGGACTAAACTAGGTCTAAACCAGGTCTAACTCTGGGCAAATGCAGGACTAAACCAGGACAACAATAGGTATAAAGCACCTCCAATAGACTGACAGGGGAACACGCGACCTGAGCTGCACTAAATCAGGACTAAATCAGGTCTAATTAAGGACAAAACCAAGTCTAAAGCAGGACTAAATCTTGACTAGAATGTCTCTAATAAATATTGACCACTGCAGATCAGGAACACCCCACAGGAGCAGCACTAAACCAGGACTAAACCAGGTCCAAACAAAGACTTAGCACAAGAGTTGACCGAAACCAGGACTAAACCAGGACTAAACCAGAACTAAACCAGGACTGAACCAGGACTAAACAGGACTCAACTAGGACTAAACCAGGACTGAACCCCAACAAGTGGTAAAAGGTAGGACTAAAAACTGCAGAATGTTCCATATTCTAAACACAAGTGATCTTTACCTGAAGCATTTGCTGTTCATAAATGAAACTTGAACATGAATAATGGCTGTGCGTCAGATGCCCTCCCATCCTCCTGTATCCCATTTTACAGTTTGTGTTCGTTGTGATTTGGCTGATCACTGGAAAGACTGCAGTGTGGGTCCAGCTGTGGTTTTAAACACACAATCACCTCATTAACAAATACCTCCAGACCAGGACATAACCAGATCCAGGACTAGACTAGGTCCAGACCGGGTATGACCCAGAGCTGGTCCCTGGAGGAAACATCTGGAACCGTCAGCTCAACACACGGACATGGAGCTAGTCCTTAAAATAACTGTAATATTTGTGAGTCTGTTATATTTTTTATATTTCTTTAATTAGATCAAAATATTTTCCATCAATTAAAGGAACAGTTCCTAATTTTGACTGTAAAACTGTGAAAAACATTTTTTTTTTTTTTTTTTTTTTTTTACATTTTTTTTTTTTTTTTTTTTTTTTTAAATCTTTGCAGTTGTACAAACTTATTCCTCACTTTCGTAACACATTCCTGGCATCCTAATTATTCGCAGCACTCCTCCACGACTTTCAGACACCACGGAGCGGAGTTTCTAACAACAATTAGCACGCTAGCAACGCACCAGCCGCACTTCCTGGTTTGCGGTCGATCAAAATATTTTATAATTGCATGCAATTTATGTTATTTAGAGTGCACGGGGCGAGAACAAATGGGGATTTGGATTCTAGTCCAAATCCCAATAGAACAAGATCTGACCTCTTTTGATATTTTAACACAAAAGCACAAATAAAGAGAATATACAACAAAAACCTATTTTAAAATGTACAAAGACGACTGGAGGTTCATAAAAAATGCAAGCAAATAGGCAAACAGCCAATATATTGTGCTCAATGTTACAGAAAGTATTAGGGGGTTGGGGATTTATTTGAATCCTATAAAAAATGTTTTTTGGGGGACAACATCACTTTTGGAAATATCTTCAAATGAGAGATTGTTTAAAGGGAATTCTAAAGTGTTCCGGTGAAAGAAGAGACATTTCTGTTGTCGCAAGGGTTCAAATGGTATAATATGTATAATACGTAACAACATTACGTTTTGTTTTTAACATGAACTTACTTATTATTCTTATCATCTTGAACCTCTCTCCCATGGACTTCATCTCCCAGCATGCATTTGGGTGGCCTGCGTGATCGACACAAGCTTATTATTACAGGTTTATGAAGGGTCTTTAACAGCGAGAATGAACTTTCCTAAGCAAACACACGACTGTGAGCAAAGACAGTGTGGACTTAGCCTGACCTAGCTTTAGCTTTAGCTCATTTCAACTGGAATCAGATGCTAAACAGAGAATACTTTCATCACACCAGAGGGAAAGGAACAAGACTTACAAATGGGCTTTGGAAATATGACTAGATTTAAAAATGATGAAACATGTAGAGTCAGACATTATCCATGCATCGCAAAGTATTGGACAACATCTAGAGTTATACTGTAGTCCAGTTATAGTCCGATAAGGCCAGATTCTACGGCACAGCTCAGGAAAAAATTTTACATTTAGCGTTTTCAACTTGCAGTGTTTTTATATACAAAATAAGGCATTTTATGTGTAAAACAAAATTGCATAATTGCACGTATTTGGGAAACATAGATCTGAAAAATGGAAAGAGCCAGGTTTCAATTTCTTGCTTCAGTTTTTTGACATATTAGTTAGAAATAAAAATAAAAATAAAAATAAAAATAAAAATAAAAATAAAAATAAAAATAAAAATAAAAATAAAAATAAAAATAAAATAAAATACATTATTATTAAGATAATATAATAATAAAGCAATCCTGCTCACAGTAAGAACGCATGTTTTTCAGGGCATTTTTCAACAACTGAAGAAATGCAAGATTGATAAGATTAATGCCATTCTGTGGGATATTCCAGGTGAAGCAATAACATCTCCATGGAGACAAGGAGGTGACAGACACTATAGAAAGGTCACATAGTGCAACTTTAACCCACGTTTCGTCCTAGATTGAATATTGCTCGTGTCTAGTCTTTATAGTCCTGTTTTAGTTTTGGGTCGTGGTCCTAATCCTGATTTAGACCCCGTTTAGTCCTGGCAAAGTCAGAGCGTTTGGAACCTATATTTACTGATTTTAGATGTTGTTTAGTCTTAAATCATTTACTTTTTCATCTGGTTCATATGTTTTCCTCAACCCAGAATGCCAAATATTCCCAACAAGTTAAATTAGATTAAAAACAAAACAAACACTATGCCAAACCCTTAGACCTGGCCTTTCTCCTCTTCAGTTCTTAATTGATTCACAGTTTTTTTTTGCTGACTATGTTCTTGGCTCTTTACTCAAACACATTCCAACCTCATTCACGCCTATCACTGTTTAACCGCAACACAATGATTCAACGGTTCTTTTTTCAAATCTATTCTTTTTCAAACTTGTTGGAGCCAAAATGGAGTTCACAGAATTCCTTTTAGATCTGGTTTAGTCAGAGAAACTCGGGGATTAGTTTGTTTAATGTGGAAAATGGAGTCAGGAGCCATGATTTTACCAAAACAAAGATCTATCAGAACTTTGTGACAAAAGATATGGAAGATAAGATTTTTTTCTCTTTACAGAAATGAGGTGACTAAATTAAAAGTCAATAGGCGAAATAAATGATCTTTTCATGTACTATATTGCATTGCCATGTGAATAACAATCATTCATAAAATGAATTAATTGAAAGAAGGTAGAGTTTATATTGCAATATCCTGAAAAATATATATAAAAAAAAAAAGACAGCAATTATGGTTTGTGCAGTGACTGTAGTGTAAAAAGGCCTTTGACCTGAAAAAGTAGACCAGGTTAAGCAAGCCTTGGTTAGACCAGGTTTAATCCATGTTTAGTCCAATGCTCAAGTGAATCACTCACTTACAGCTGTGCTTTTCACATGACACATCTGTATCTTTGTGAGCGGAGGTCTGAGGCAGGACCAAACCAGGTCTAAACCAGGACTTCGACATGATGGATTTGACTCACAGTTTTAATTAAGTGTCGGAGGTCTGAGGCAGGACCAAACCAGGTCTAAACCAGGACTTCGACATGATGGATTTGACTCACAGTTTAATTAAGTGTCGGAGGTCTGAGGCAGGACCAAACCAGGTCTAAACCAGGACTTCGACATGATGGATTTGACTCACAGTTTAATTAAGTGTCGGAGGTCTGAGGCAGGACCAAACCAGGTCTAAACCAGGACTTCGACATGATGGATTTGACTCACAGTTTGATTGTCTGCGGTAGATTAAAAAATACTTGGACTGAAGAGAAGAAGTTTGATCTAATCCTGGATTAGACCTTTTTTAGTTTCTGTTTAGCCTGGGTTTGTCCAAAATTGAGTGTCTAAAGCTAGTTCTGGGTTAAACCTGATAAATCCCAGTTTAGGCCTGGGTGAAATCTGGTTTTGTCCCAATTTAGTTATATAGCTCTCGTTTCACCCTGGTTTAGTCCAAGTCTCGTCTCTCAAGATAGTCTCAGTTAGATCTGATCTTGTCCCAGTTCGGTCCTAGGCGGCGCGGTGGCAGAGTGGCTGGCATTCTTGCCTCACAGCAAGAAGGTTGCCTCACCCAAGAAGGTTGGGTTTCCTCCGGGCACTCTACGGTAGTCCTGACCAAGCCTAGCACAAAGAGGAGATGGTCCCCGGGCACTGCGCGCAGTGACCACTGCTGCTGAGGAGATGCACCAGTGGCATTTAAGGATGGGTCAAATGCAGAGGACAAATTTCCCTACGGGGACAATAAAGTACCTTCACTCCTTTAGTCCTGGGTTTGACCGGGCAAAGTCCCAGTTTAGTCCTTGTTCAGTCCAGGGTCCATGGAAGTTTATTATTACTTTTTATTTTTCAAATGTATTCTTATTGTTGCAAAATAACTAAAAAATAAACCAGGTCTCAAACAGGACTACAGCAAGCTCAAACCAGGTCTAAATCAGGACTAAACCAAGACTAAACCAGGGCTATGACCTGACAGATTTGACTCACAGTTCAGAGATAAATTCACAAACATGTTTTTTCTTCAGCTGCTCTGTCAGCACATTTGTATCACACGGTCTAAACATCTGGATCTGATGTACAGCTCCTGACTCAGAGGGATGAGCCAAAGGCAGACGATAAAAGCAGACAACATATTGTGTCTTTCCCCCCATTATATGCAAAGTATATCGCAATAGGGTGCATTCACTTCGCATATTCGATGGTAAAAAGTACTGTTTAACTGGTTTATATCGCTGTAATTACTGGGCCTATTCACATGAAACAAAAACGGTCACAAAGTTCCTCAAATCATAGAACGTGAACACAACTTATTTTCCCTTTAGTCTCAACCAGGGCCAAACAAGGACTAAAGCGTGACAACATTTTTAACACATAATTTAAACATTTCCAACCGTTCAAATTGTGATTTTGATTGTGATAAATCTAACGAGGCTGAGCTGAACCTTTCCACACTGAACACAACATAGTGACGGGATAATTAGACTTTTCAGATAATAATTTAGAGGTAAAGATGTATTATCATCTGCTTCTCTCCATGGAGATGTTCTACAGTATGGCATTAATCTTATCGATCTCCGTGGAGACAAGCGAGTGCTGCCACCAGGTCAAGTTACAGGTCAGATCTGTGGAGAAAGCATGTTTTTCAAGGTCATTTTTTTTTACACTAAAACACAAATGCAAGATTAACATATTGCCCCTTGAAATCAGCGCATCAACCCAAGTAATCAGATTACTTTGACTTCACATCCGCAGTAAAGTACACTCCTCTGTTTTGACTAACCTTAAGTGTGTTCAGCAGCGGTCCGGTTTGGGCGTGGTGCGTTCAGGTGCGTCTCTGATCACAGGAATCCCACCCGCCCTTGTCATTAGGCCACTTCAGAGGCGCGTGAAACAAGCGCAGCCTGTGGTTTGGACGGGTGGAGCTTAACGGACTAAAGATCAACGCTGCGGGCTCTCAAGTGTCTTTGAGAGATTAGGTTGAATTCAAATTGGTCTCAGCTGTTATTAGACAAGAACTATTCAACGTCAAAGTGATGTGACTCTGCACGAGCACTAATACATGAATATATATATATATGAAGTGACCAATGATCATTCAGATTGCCATGGTTTTAGGAGAAAAACTCAATGTTGCAACGTCGTCGTCGTCGTAGTGCTACAATCCGACTATTTTAATAATCATTAGTTATCTAGACTCTAAAGAGAAAGGTGCGTTCACACGTGCACAAACATCATATCAAAATTGAGACAAAAACCAGGACTAAACCTTAAACTAAACCTAGATCATGGCAACTAAAACAAGACTAGACCAGGACCAAATCACGTCCACACCAGGATCAAGTATTGATAAGTGTGAATGCACCGTAAAACACATGCTAAAAGAGGTTGCATTATTTTATTTAATAATTGAATAACAAATTAATACATTTAATCTAAAAATCATATATATATATTTACGTTTATCTGGGTAAATAAAATGTATTGTAGAAATATTTGTTTGACCGGTCAGTCTATTGAAAAACGGACTAATTGTCTGTGATTATTGTGTGTCAAGTCGTTAGGATCTAAAAAAGCTCATTACTAGGCCCTAATGCTTTTCAAACCGTCAATTAAAAACGTGTTTATAAAAGCAGAATCATCGTATAAAGATCAGCACAAAAAGGACTTCGAAGATGTAAATAGTCAAGTCCGAGTCTCTCAAGTCGGAACCTCGAGTCACTTCCCTCAGAAAGGTACAAGATGGAGTCAAAGTTCCACGTCACCGGTCATTTGTTCACGTTTAATCTACATCGACGACCCGAACACGGGAACCAAAAGGCAGGACCTCATTTTGCTTTCTGATTGGATAGTTTGGCTTCAGAACTAAAACACATAATGCAAACAGAACTTTTACATCACGTTAAAACGTTCCAAAATTAAGAATAAATCCACATTACAGTCGTCAGGAGAATAATCCGTGTTTTAATTTGACCGTTCACTTCTGCAGACACGGGCCTAGTATAAGGTTGATACTTCTGCTTTGAAATCTAGAATACATAATACTATAAAAAGGTAGAGTATAATAAGATAAGGGCACACAATGCGTATCTGAATTAGTCCATTACCTCTCTAGCAGTTTAACTCGAGTTTTAATTGTTACAAAAGATTTTTATGACAATGTCTTTACAAAACTCCCTTCCTAACTTCTCCGTTACCAGCATTAGATCGGTCTGGTGCATCCCGTTAACGCTGTCGTCACACTGTTTGCCCAAATGAAACTAAATATATGTCATTAACGGTGTTTGATATCACAATAAGAGCCCTGTTCTTAAAATTATCACCACTTCTCTCTTTGTTCCCCGTAGATCAGAGAGGAAATTAAAGACTACACCAAATCCAGGTTAAGATCTTGGCTGTAGGCCGGGACTAAGTCGGGTGAGAAAAAAAAGGCTAAAAGGCGGTTGGAAATGTAAAGTCAGATGGTTTTAATGAAGCAAAAACAACAAATGCCACACATTTGAGAAAGCAGTCTCAAGAGTGCACTGCGTAACTATTCCCGCTTGCTTTCTTCCTGGAATATTCCACACTATGACATTACACTTATCTTATCAGGTCAGATCTGTGGAGAGGCGACCCCGCTCACAATACACCGGTCCACATGGTTTGGATGTAAAATGTTGTGAAACTGCAGTTTCCTTTAGCCGATTTGTTTAATTGGAAATAAAAATGCCGATGACGATCCTACAGAGGTGAATAATTATTGTGCGATTTCAAGCCCCCCCCCCCAACATTATCCGTTTATGATCCGTTTTTTCCCCACCACAACTGCTTTGCTGAAGTCCACCAAAGAGTCGTATTCTTTTTAGTGAAATCAGTACGTGGGTTCCATAAATCTGTCCAAAGCTTTCAATCTAGTGGATATTCTGGCCCCGGGGGAAGACCCAGGACACGCTGGGGGGGGGGACCATGTCTCTCGGCTGGCCTGGGAAAACCTCAAGAACCCCCCGGAAGGAGCTGGAGGAAGTGTCTGGTGTGGGAGATGTCTGGGAGCCCCTGCTTAAGACTGCTGCCCCCGCGAGCTAGCCCCGGATAAGCGGAAAATGGATGGATGTACGGGTAGTTGCAGCAAACAACAAAACTTTTGGATCGGACCCCTGGGCGTCACAAATTGCCTGCTAATGGTTTTTTAAATGTTTGTAAATCACATTGGCTCTCCGATATTAAACCTGAATCACTTTACAGTTGCATTGTTTGGGGCACTGGCAAGGCAGGGGCGGTCGAGAGGGTGGGCGGTGTTATTTTCGCTATGCGTTATTGAAATGCCCCTTGAGACGGCACATCTCAAGGACCATTCCAGTAACGCATTTCAAATTCCAGGCAAAGGCAATAACATCTTCCCGGGCACAAGCAGGTGGTGGACCCTTCACCAGAAAGAGGACACTATTAAAATGGGAATGCTGAAAGGTCAGAAGGATAGTGAAGATATGGTGCAAAAGAGGCTGACGTGAGAGGCCTAGAGGAAGAGCGAAGAGGAGGTGAACGGACGGTAATGGAAGGACACGCTGGAAATGATTCAGTCACTGCAACCGAGCAACATTCTTAACCACAACATTTTTTTAATGCAAATGCACAAATATGAGACATTTCAAGACGATAGCGGATCTGAGACGGAACGTGATCGCGAATACTGTGCAAAGACTTGTGACATAGATGATATTAGCATGTATTTCACGTCCAGAATGTAACGACAAATAAAGACGATGAGGTGGGTAGTACTCGTTTACTTTTTTAATAAAATTGTACTTCTCAAGAGTGGTTACTTTTACCCCTACTCGAGTAATATTTGACAGTGTAACAGTCGTCTTACTTTTTCTACAACGAACCACTCCTACGCAAACGAGGCGCTACACCGACTCAAATCAAAAGTTTTGGTTTCCCTTCTCGCTGTGAGTAAATCTACAAGTGACAAAAGCTTTACGTTATCGTCATATATTCAGATACTATTTTTTTTGTCCTTCTAATTTCTGCGGCTTTGGAAATACCAGGTTTTTGTGCATCATTTCACGTTGTTGTACTTCCAATTACAGCCACTTCAAATAATAAATCAGATGTTATGTCCAGACAGTTACTCTTACAATTACACTTACTTGAGTAATAGTTTCCTCAAATACTTTTTTGTACTTCTACTAGAGTAATATTTATATGAAGTAACAGAAGTCCTACTTGAGCACAAGTTTTGGCTACTCTACCCACCTCTGCAGCGAGCTAACAGATGCTACCGACTTTAGCATATACCATTAGCTCATATTAGCGTTGTAAGGCACCGTAACAAGTGCTACTAGGATTTTTTTTGTACAAATTCAAACGTGTACAGTGGCTGACATCGTGTTTCAATTGAATTTTTATAAACAGTCCCAGTTAAAGCATAGAAAACATATATAAACAACCTGATTGTTCAATAAACTAACAGTCATTTGCACATTTGCATATCACCAGGCTCAGAAACATAATAAAAACAACAGCAAATGTCCTTTTTTTTTTTATAAATAAAGTTATAAAAAGCGATTTTTTCTTATTTGGTGTTGAAGAAGTGTCTGTAGAGTGACAGATACCAGGACGTTGGAGAATGGTTGGTAGATTGTGGGGTGAAAAAGTTTGATTTTGAATAAGGTTAAAAGCTTTTGAACAGGTCCAGGTCTTTTTGTGGAACAGCAGGGTCCTTTTTCCAGTCGTCGTCAGGGTAAATGTCGAAGTTTGAAGTGTCGCCGTCGTGAGAAACTTTGGGAACGATCGGCGGCTGAGGAGAGAGAGGAGATGGTTAAAAAAAAAAGTTTATCAATATATTTTCACTATGTCCATAAATCTCCTTTGGTCTTTCTCAATAGATCATGTTATGAACAAGTACTTCTGACATTACTGCTACTATTGTTGCTACTACAATTACCAAGTGCTCCAGAGGGATGAAAAAGAAGCACCGATGCCAGAGCAAATAACCATTCAAAACGGTGAAAAGCCCTCAAAATGGCAGCAATACTACAGCTTTAAAAAAAGAGGATAAAACAAAACGGATCATGGTGAAGGATTGGCTGCAAACCTCTCCTTTAAAAAGAATCAAGCTGATTAAAAATGAACAAAACTTGAATCAAATGCAATCAAATGCACAGCCCTGTGTTTAAGAAAAATAAAACTCATTTTAAAATGTACCTTGAGTTTCCTCAAAGGAACTGCCTCCCAGTCGACCGTCTTAAACCAGCGATGTCTCTTTACATCATCTGCTCCGTTCTGACGTGAAGAGGGGAAAATATATACAATTAATTTTCCGCCTATGGCGCACTTAAAAACTTATTCTAAAAATGGGGCCTTATAACCCAGAGCGCCTTTAATGGATTAATTCTGGTTGTACATGATCTCGAACCGATTTTATGTGTACACTGGTCAAAAATCCAAAATGTTTTATCCAACTTTGTAAACTACAAAGCCGCACCACTTCCAGCATTACGGTTACCTAGCGAAGCCCGGAGTAATACTGGCTTCACCATAACATTACAGGTGTGTATAAGGAATTTGAGGATTTGTGGACAGGAATAACTGAAAAAGTTATTATGTTTATTTACATATAGTAACGAACAATTTAGTTATTGTCAAACGCCAGTTTAATTTAGCATCTGACTGTTTTTTTTTTAACGTGTTGTACCGAGCCATTTTGAGTTACTGTACTGTGAATACCTAACGTTTGATTTAGCGACTGTTGTTTTTTTAGTGTTAACCTGAGCCATTTTGTTACTGTACTGTGAATACGCTAACGTTTGATAGCGTATCTGATGTTTTTTATTTATACCTGAGCCATTTGAACTGTGAAACGCTAACGTTTGATTTAGCAGTATCTGATTGTTTTTTTACGTGTTAAAATTTTGATGCCGTAATGAATAAACGTTTGATTCACCGATCTGATTGTTTTTTACGTGTTAACCTGAATTTTGATCGAAAACGTTTATTATCACTCTGTTTTTTTACGTAAATTTTGAGTTACTGTGAATACGCTTAACGTTTGATTAGCGGTATCTGACTGTTTTTTACGTGTTATACCTGACCATTTTGTATTGAATACGCTAACGTTGATTTAGCAGTTTTTTTTTGTTTATACTGAGCCATTCGAACATTTTGTGCATTAAAGTTGCCGTAGTTTATGATTTGGAACTACCATTTGAACTGTGAAATTGTATTCATCAGACAATTAATAAATTTATATTTTCGTTAATTAATTCAAAAAATAATTTTCATCTTCAATCCAGAGCCTTATAGTGCAGAAATACGGTAATGTTCTTATTCTAAATGGGGGTTTAAACCATCTTGTGTGGTTACCCCCCTTTGGGAACCCATGGTTTAGGATCAGGGAATTACAGTACGTTTAAGTCAGAGTTTTCAAATCCTATTACTATCCTAATAAGAGAACTTATTAGCAATATGAATATTGAAAAAAAGGACTAGATTAAAAATGAACAGATATCAGATATCGATTGGTAAACAATGCAAATTTCACAGTATTTCAATAGTTTTGTTTCTTTCGAACATTTTGTCCCAGGCATTAAAAGTTTATGATTTGGAACTACTAAAAAATGTTATTCACCAATTAATAAATTGAGATTTTTTAAAATTAATTTAATTTTCATCTTCAGTTCATTTTTAGTTTTAATTCATCTTTATAAACATCTATATCTCAAAAAAGTATAATGGGTAGAAACTTTTAGTCATTCCCAATTTTGAGGGACAGAACTGGAATTTCAGCATTTGAGAAAATATGGAAATTTTTCCTTTTTTGGGATTTATTGGGCATGTTTATTATTGTCTTATTTGCAATATATCTATGGAATGTGAAGTGCAACAGGTTTTATACTAAAAGCTAGAATATAACGTTATGCAAAAGTGTAAAATAACGCTTAAAGGGTATAATGTAACCATATCAAATATATACGATTCTCTTTAGTATTTCTTACTACATTCCATCATTTCCTAATCCAAGCCAACAGTCCTAAAATATAGTATACAATTAGTCTTGGCCTTTGTTAGCTGATATTTAAACTTTCATTTTCTTTCACATTTACAGACTAAACCTCCATTTGTTTAGCTTTTGTCCCTTGATGTAATCTCTAAACCAGCTGCAAACTCCACACTAATTGGAAACACACTTCATCATCAACGTCCTGGTTTGAAAAAGGATTCAAGATCGCTGATGTCAGTGGAGAGAGAGGGAGGGAGAAAAGAGAGAGGGGGGAGAGAGGAGGGACAGAGAGAGAAAAGAAGAAGAGGTGATAGAAATAAGGGGGCAATAGAGGGAGAGAGGAGAGACAGAGAAGGACAGAGGGGAGATGAGGAAGAAGTGGAGATGACTGAGACACAGAGAGTGGAGGGGAAAGGAGAAAAGGAAAATGGAGAGGAGGGGGAGAAGACAGGGGGAGCCAGGGGGGAGACAGAACAGAGAGTGGGGAGAGGAGAGAGCGAGGAAGAAAAAGGAGAGATTGGGGAGTAAGGAGAGAGGGAAGGAGAGCGTGAGGAAGGAAAGAAAGAAAGAAAGAGGGGAAGTAGAGGAGAGAAAACGAGAGAGGGGACCATTTTGGAGACAGGAAACAGGAAGTAGCCGTACCTTCATGTTGCCCAAACGTCTGGCTCGGTCGATCACCAGAAACTTCTTGATTAAATCCCTGGGGAGGAAACGACACGGGAAAATAAGGGACAAAGAGACTATAGAAGTGTAGGGGGCAGCGGCCTGTGTGGGGGTATCACTCCTGTCTGCCACTCTAAACGTGCAGTAGTAGAAGTAGGAGAAGTAGAAGGAAAAAGTAGTAGTAGTAGTAATAGTAGTAGTGTATTTGTCATTTGTAGTTTAAAATCACATGAAAACGCAGTAGTGGCAGTAGTATGTTTTTGACGAGGAAAATACATTAGAACGTGGTGCAAAGCTAAAAATCAAAACTAAACTGGCATAATATTGGCGCTGGCTTTAAAAGGTGGACTATGCAACTCGATACCTGCATGTTTCTATGGCGATGTTATCATTTTTCAGGAGTTTTTTAAGCAATAATATACTTTGAATTGAATAAACGCCATTTCACTCTACAGCCGAACAGTCAAAATGATGGATAGAAAACCAATTTGCATCAATAATTTGGCTCCTGAATCACTGGTATACATAGAACAAACGGCAGCAGTGACCAGAGGCTAGTTTAAACCCAGAACTGTAAAAGATTAGGCGCATTCCTCGGCTCAAAACGTCCACCTCTCGCCACAAAATGCGACCCGCTTGTAAATAATGCCCGCGAGTGAATGAAAGAGGTTGAATGAGCGCGTTTCGAATGACAACTGCGCTGTGTATTCATAGAGCTGAATGTTTTGTTGAAAAGTAGCGCGTGCCATAAACTCGGACATCGATACAAAGCGAAGTTGGCAGAGTGCATTGTCGCGGGCCAGACGAACACATAAAACATTCCGGGCGGAGCTAGAACATCTCCTAACCGTTAAAACGGACACCTACGCTGCTCCTCTGCGAACTTCAAAAAAAAAAGGGCCTAAATCACTAAGCAGGAGCTCTTCAATTGTCCTCGGGTCGGTGCCATTAGTCAAGTCTAATTTCTTAAGTGTGTCCGCCGAAACAAAGAACCTTAATTACTGTTCCCGTACCCTTCAGCCCCCGCCCCGCCCTCGGCCCACTCCGCCCAGCACACTTTACATTCATTTAGGCTTCAAATCGACACTCCCCGTGGTTAAAACTGGCCTCTAGTTTGAACCATGCTGAATAATGGCACCCACCGAAGCCATTTGGGATCCCCCACTGTAGCGTGTTCGGCCATTAGAGCAAAGGATTGTGGGTAAACACGGCCCCATCGCAAAGTACGTAGAGGCGTGGATGAATGTGAGGCCAAGAGAGCGTCAGACTGAATTTTACGTCGATGGAAACGGTCGGCAGGTCGAGCGATGCACAGAACGCATCCGAAAGCATGGTGCAAGTTGTGCATTGTGGATCCGATTGTAGAGCCAGGATTTTAGAGCCCGGCAACAAAAAACAAACAAACAAAAAGGTTGGAAATGAAATTGTGAATTGCTGGTTTTGTTGAAAATCAAGTTGTTCTTATATCATTGTGAAGAGGGTTGTTAAAAAATGTAAACCTACATACTAAAACAAGTGTCAAAACGTTAACAATAATATGACATTTACAACCATTTAAAAAGGTACAATCAATTCTGTTTTCTATGCAAATCTCACTTTTTTATAATTCATGCATCAATGACAAAGTGGAATATCCCCTAAATGAGGGGTACAACCAAGAGAGGGACGGCGATGGTCACATACTTTGCAGCCTTTTATATTTATAATCATGTACTTAACAATGTCATTACAAACATTAAAGCATGCAGTGTTTTTAATATTTGTTGTTTAAAATCGTATGAAAATCGAATGCATTTTTAGGCCATATTCCCAACCGTCTTGAAAACATCTCCGTGACACTTTTGGGTACACGAGCAGATTCTCCTAGCGCCCTCTGCTTACTGAAGACCCTTGGATGAAGCTTAAAATGATGATAGACCAAGTGCAGGAAGTTAAAATAATTCACATTTTCTCCCAGTGAGGAATATATTTCCAAACCGAAAAAAGGTAGTAATCCAGTAGATTAAGTTGAACGCATTCATCATGGGTTGTCATTTCAGATATCCAACAAAAACAAACGTAAATTCAATGAGAAAAACCTTATAAAACAGGGGTCATTGAGAGGTCACTCAGGGGTCAGTGTTTAAAAGTGTAAACATGTTCGAATGACCCTAAAACCAAAACAGCCAACTTTACGACTTCAGCCAGCGTTCAGCGAGGGGTCAAACATGACTTCAGCTGCTCTTAACGGGTCCAGGGGTCACAGGTCAGAGCACATTTGAACGCCTTGTAAACTAATAAACTGAACAAAATAAAATAAAAAGGGAAAGTGGTAAAGTTCAAGCCTCTCGTGTTTGTTATCGTAAAAAATCAACTTCTGGGCTCCCAAACGCAGACGAGGGAAGAACGCCGTCACGCCGCGAACTTTTTAATACAAATTGTACTTCTCAGTGGTTTTCCGAGCGCATTTTTTCCTCCAACTTTATTAATCTGACACTGCAACAGGCTCGTACATGAGTTCAAGTTTTGGTTCCTCTTCCCACTGTGAGTAAGTCTAAGTCGCAGCTTTTGTGCATTATTTTTTATGTTTATAAGATTCCAATTACCTTAACTTCCAAACAGACTAAGGACGCACTGGTGTATTGCCCAGTCGATACGGGCCGATATTCACGTGGTTGAGTAATATCGGTCATTTCAGCCGTCGATACTGCGCCCCGGGAATTAAGCGGTTAACCTGACATTCCTTCCTGACATTCCTTCCGGCTGCACGGAGAGACGTGTTGTGCCGCTACATGTTTGCTAACAGCGCGGGCCGCGGGCTGTACCAAACGGGGCGGCTGAGCGTGACATGGGGATGAGAGAGGAAACTGCCGGGATTCGAACTCACAAAAGTCCCAAAAGTCAGAAATGACAAAGTTGCGAGATTTGAAAAAAAAAAAAAAAAGAGCTCTGGAGCAATTTTGAACAGTACGTATCCTTAAATATGCACAACTAATACACCTGCGACCCACTGTAAATGCTTTTTCAGCTATTATTTGACCCGATTTCCTCCTAAATAATCAGTTTGGACGTGTTTACACGGTGACACACGGACTGGAGAGGTACAGAGGAAGAGTTTTAGTCTGATAGACATAATGGGAACGTGTGCTCAAAGATCACACTAAAGCCTAAAAGCTTAGATCTCCAGAAATATATTATAGGCTCCTCAAACCTTAGGGCATTATTTGTTCAAAAAGGTTCTATACATTTTAAAAACAGTAATATTCCTTTGTTCACATTGTACAAAAGTGTGGAATATATATGTCGGTTCTCGTCCCAAGTTTTCCCTCATATTATACTCTAAAATGTATCGTTACTCTTACAATTACTCCAACTGAGTAGTAGTTTTTGCACAATACTTTTTATTTTTTCTCGGACCACTACTTTGCACTTCTACTTAATATTATTTTTAAGTAACTTTGCGCTTGTGTGTAGTGGTGGTAGTGGTAGTAGTAGTAGTAGTAGTAGTAGTAATAATAATAATAATACAAGTAGCAGTAGTATTACTAAGTAATACTAGTAGTAATTGTAGTAGTAGTAAAACGAGTAGTACTACTACGAGTAGTAGTAATATGAGTAGTAGCAATAATACAAGTAGTAGTGTACTACTACTACTACGAGTAGTACAAGTAGTAGTACAAGTAGCAGTACAAGTATTAGCAGTAGTAGTTGTAGCAGTACGAGTAGTAGTAGTTGTAGTAGTAGCAGTAGTTGTAGCAGCAGCAGTAGTTGTAGTAGTAGTTGTAGCAGTTGTAGCAGTAGTAGCAGTAGTACTACAAGTAATACGAATAGTAATTGTAGTAGTAGTAAAACGAGTAGTAGTAATACGAGTGGTAGCAGTAATACGAGTAGTAGTACTAATACTACTCGTATTACTACTACTGCTACTACGAGTAGTAAAAGTAGACGTACAAGTAGTAGTACTAGTATTAGCAGTAGTAGTTGTAGCAGTACGAGTAGTAGTAGCAGCAGTAGCAGCAGTAGCAGTAGTAGTTTTAGTAGCAGCAGTAGTTTTAGTAGCAGCAGCAGTTTTAGTAGCAGTAGTTTTAGTAGCAGTAGTAGTAGTAGCAGCTGTAGCAGTAGTAGTAGTAGTAGTGGTAGTAGTAGTAGTAGTAGTAGTAGTAGCAGCAGCAGCAGTAGTAGTAGTAGTAGCAGCTGTAGCAGTAGTTGTAGTAGTAGTAGTAGCAGTAGTAGTAGTAGTTAGCAGTAGTAGTTTTAGTAGCAGAAGTAGTAGCAGCTGTAGCAGTAGCTGTAGTAGTAGCAGTAGTTGTAGTAGTAGCAGTAGTAGTTTTAGTAGCAGAAGTTGTTGTAGCAGTAGTATAGTAGTAGTAGCAGTAGTTATTGTAGCAGTAGTTGTGTTGTAGCAGTAGCAGTAGTTGTTGTAGCAGTAGAGCAGTAGTGTTCATGTAGCAGTAGTAGTAGTAGCAGTAGTTGTTGTAGCAGTAGTAGTAGTAGCAGTAGTTGTTTGTAGCAGTAGTAGTAGTAGTAGTAGTAGTAGTGTAGCAGTGTAGTAGCAGTAGTAGTAGTAGCAGTAGCAGTAGTTGTTGTAGCAGTAGTGTTGTAGCAAGAAGTATAGTAGTAAGACAGTAGTTGTTGTAGCAGTATTTGTAGCATAGTGTTGTAGCCGAGTAAGTAGTAGTAGCAGTAGTAGTAGCCAGTAGTAGTATAGTAGTAGCAGTAGTAGCAGTAGCAGTAGCAGTAGTAGTAGCAGTAGCCAGTAGCAGTAGCAGCTAGTAGCAGTAGTAGCAGTAGTAGCAGTAGTAGTAGCAGTAGCAGTAGCAGTAGTAGTAGTAGTAGTAGCAGTAGCAGTCGTAGTAGTAGTAGTCCGTATGTTGAGTGTATTTGAGTGTCTCTTACTTGACATAGAAATCCAGATGTCGTGGAAATTCCAGTTTTCCTGCCAGGATCTTCTGGTAGATCCCAAAAGGGTTGTCATCAAAGAAGGGCGGATACCTGACGTGAAAGACAGAAAAAGAAAAAAATTAAAGTAAAATAAAAGTCTCGGATCCGTCAAACTCGGTCCGTAACGTCACACAAATGTATCCTCCGCCTGAAACCTGATGCAAGCGGCAGGTGGAGGAGGAAACCGCTCCTGCTGAGTTCAATCACAAAACCGGATTTATTCCTGACATTTTAAAACTTTTACTTTAAAAACTTCTAAAACTACATACATGTACCGGTATTTTGAAATTGAAACCTCAAAGTACAGCAGCCTAAGAAGCAGAGCTGCAACGATATATCGACAGATCTTGACTAGTTATCTGGACTTTACAGACGCTAAAACACAAAAATACAGACAGTAGAACAAAAAGACAGCATAGAACAAAAAAAACAGTATAGAACAAAACAGTAGAACAAAAAGACAGTAGAACAAAAAGACAGTAGAACAAAAAGACAGTAGAACAAAAAGACAGTAGAACAAAAAGACAGTAGAACAAAAAGACAGTAGAACCTTTTTTGGTTGACAATGTATTCAAAACATCTCAATGTACAATAGAAATCATCATTTGCCTACGGATGAGCTGCAGTCCAAACTCATAAAGGACTTTTAATTTCACATTCAAAAATAATCGCCGACTTGTCGACCACTCAAATAATCGTTGCAGCCCACCTAAGAAGGAAAAGGCATTCATTTTTCTTTCAATAAATTCTGAGCATCAAATTGTCTATCACCGTGGGAGATCATTTATTTCCCAAAACATTTTTATGAGACAAATGTTTTACTGCAATGTCCCTGCCCAAATAAAAACAAATATATATCAATTCTAAAAACTGCAGAAGCCTCAAGAGGTAAAAAAAAGTCTGATATTTAGTGCTTGTGAGCCCCCAATTCCAAAAGTATAAATTCAATATAAATGTGTTTGATTTCATATTGTGGGACATTCGATCGCATCTCCATGGAGAATAGAGTGCGGTGGAGTCTCCATCAGAGTTTCAGAGTTGCACCTTTTTACTAAATCCATTGTGTCAACAGTCTTCCTCCTCTTCGTCCTCATTTGACCAGCCCTGGTCTATTGGCTCCCGTCCGTTTGCATTGACCCAAATTCCTCCGTCACGATTACGCCATTTTACACAATATCCACTCTCCTTCTCCTCCAATTTCAACAATTTCTTTTGCAAATTTCTCACACAAATGTAATATTCTCATCTCCTGCCTCCTCAGGTCTAATGTCTCGGCCCCATTATGTAATTTGGGGGGGAAATTACTTGTCCAGACTGGAGCTGGAGAAGCCATCAGACAGTTGGAGGAGGAGCGGGTGGGAAAATGATCAAACTATATGTGAATAAAAGGGAGCTTTGTTTGAGTTTCAGAGGTTAAAATCACCCCCATAAACCGCAAAACGGTTTCAAGTGAGGTCTGGCCAAAATGACATCATGACGTGGAGGAGGGCAGAGTAATGGCAAATACATGATTCAATACTGGTGAGCAAAAGGGAAATTCAAATGTATCTTGTTTTAATCTGCATAACAAACGCACGGATAGGTAATCCAGCACGTGGTTTGGAGCACAGCTCAGACCTTAGAGCAGAGGGCCAGATTTCTTGGGGGGCCGTGGCCTCTGGGCCGGATAGACTACAAACCAGGTCTGAACAAAGTCTAACACAGAATCAAACCAGGTCTAAAGCAGAATTAAAGGACTAAGCCAGCACCAAACCAGTTTTTAAGAGAGTACTAAACCAGAATGAAACCAGAAAACAAGAAAAAAAAGTTTTCAGATTTGTATATTGGAGGATGGGTCGTGGACCGGATCAGATTGTTTGGCGGGCCTGATCTGGCCCCCGGGCCTTAAATTGAACCTACTACCGTAGAGGCAGACATTTGATCAATTTTAGTCCTGTTTATGTTCAAAATATTTATATTAAAAGACCAAATAAGATTGAATCGGGAATTGAGATGAATCAATGAGGAACATTGTTTTTGTCGTTACGCCTCGTCCTAATCCAATACTTTAATATAGAGATGTGCCAAAATATCGAGATATATCGTGATACTAAATTTGGTGATACAGTATCGATATCATAGGCTGCTGTATCGAGTCATTTTTGGTATTATTTCCTGAATTATTTTGTGACAATTTTGTTGCTCGTTTACGCAAACATTTGACATTTTGACTGACAGAAAAATTGTCTTAAAATGTATTGAGTTCCTTAAAAAATCGTGATAAATCGGATCATATCATGAGCGATATATCGATTATCGCATGTCGCAAAATTGTGATATTATCGTATCGAGGGACCCAGTGATTCTCAGCCCTACTTAAACATAATATCCAAAACAGTGTACTAGTACGACACGAAGAACATGTTTAATATTCTAGTAACTGCCAGAAGAACTTTCTTCCTGTTTGGAGCTCGGCTCTTCTAGTTCTTCTTTTCCTCCTGATCTTGGCCCCTGAGCTTAGAACCAGCCGCCTCTAAAATCCTCACTTCCTGTTCCAAGTTTGATCTCAATGGGCACCGACGCTAACTTTAGCACCCGAACGCTACATGTTTCAGCCCACAGCCAGGTTGGGATGAGAAGAGGCGCTCCTTTGTGTCCTGTGTGGATATGAATCAGCTGAGCACATTAAAGCCCGCAGTGATGCATGCTGGGTAAGGGTCAGGTGTAGACAGGGGGCGAATGAAGTGAATGTAGATAAATGTGACAGAGGGGACCTTTAAAATGAATGGATGGGTTCATTACGCCGTGCTGACAGACAGGAGGCCCGGCTGAAATATGGCGGTTCATTAAAGAAGGATAAATGTGTTACTGCAGGAAACAGGAGACGGGATTCAGCTGTGATCATTAGATGTAGGTCACAGGGAGGGAACTTTACACTAGGCTTGGGGAAAAAACAAAAGGAAAAAAGTCACTCGGATACCAAACGATACAATAACCGCTTCAGCCCCCCTTCAGCCCCGCTTCAGCCCCCGCTTCACCCCCTTTAGCCCCCGCTTTAGCCCCGCTTTAGCCCCCGCTTTAGACCCCGCTTTAGCCCCGCTTTAGCCCCCGCTTTAGCCCCCCGCTTAGCCCCGTTGTGATGGGAAGATGAACCGTTTTGCATCGATACACCGGCTTGTGCATGTGCGATACAAGTAGAAAAGCAATACATCGATGCAATTCAAGTGACAAAATTACAATGCATCGGACTTTCTTTTGTTGTTTGGGTTAAAATCAATAAAAGATTGATTAACCCTTTGTTGGGGGTTAATCAGCGTCACCCAAAGCTGACGCTGCTAATGCAATGGCTAATGCAATGGCTAATGCACGGACTTGAAACGCTCACCAGAGGCTGTTTGTACAGTATTCCAGAGCGCAGAAGCATCCACTCTCCAGTAACAGACATTAGGTGATGCTTTAGCCCTTTGTTTAAAAAGGCAATGTTTTTCCCCCCATACTATGTATAATGTTTTAGGCCTGTACAAAGGCGCTCTGGCTTCTTAATATGCATGTAAACCAAAAGCCCTGCCCCGCTGAGCAAAGTTTGGATTGGAAGGACAACATAAGGGGTAAAACGAATATGGTACCAATGTCTGTCAAAGCGCATTACAACAAATAATTGGGCCATTTTAAGTGGGCCTATATTTTATACAGGCAATAATTTACACCAAATGGAGCCAAATTCAGCGGTGTCCAGCTCCGTTTAGGCACAGCGTCATACTAAACGTATTTGGTATGGCAAATAAACTATAAAATCGTTGGTTGCTAAGAAATGCATCTTAAATGAATCGGATTTCAGCAAAGTGTATCGAGGTGCACACCGTATTCCCTAGTCCCGGCTCATCCCCGGCTCAGTCCCCGGCTCAGTCCCCGGCTCAGTCCCCGGCTCAGTCCCCGGCTCAGTCCCCGGCTCAGTCCCCGGCTCAGTCCCCGGCTCAGTCCCCGGCTCAGTCTCCTTAAGACCCCAATAGATAAATACGTTATTTAGTCAAGGTTTTTGTCTTAGTTAAGTCTTGGTATGGTTTTACCTGATTTGAATCCCTTGTTTACTTTCACCCTGAAAGACATATCATTTCTTTCTTCAGATTTTCATTGGTTAAAGCCAAGGGACCCATTTTTTTCACCCTCATAATTAGTCAATTCTGTTTCCACCCCAAAAAGCGTATTATAAAATCAGACCCCCTCATGAGGTTTTATTCCACTTAGTAAACATTTGATCTTTTCATTCTTGTGTTGTGAGCCCCTATACGACGCTTTGGGATGAGAGTTCAGAAATGCCCCCCTGCTTCACTTCTGTTTCTGAAACAGCTGATCTAGTGCCCCCCCAAAAAACAGGTGCATGTGAATTCTAGTGGTCAAAGATTTGTGAGCGAGGAACGCGTTAGAAAAGTTTAAATACCTACTTCCTTATTTCACCGTTTGCCAACTATATAGTTAAAGCTGGGGTACCTAATTTTTAAGAAATTTGTCCTCCATTACTGTAAAATATCTAACAGTAACCTCCCAAAAGTCCAAAAACAACCGATCGATCACTATTATGCCAATACAACTCTCTTCCTTAATGAAGTCGCTCACTAACAGTCCCATTTTTCTCTTTTAAACTAAATGATTTCTGTATGTTTCATGATAGATTCCATTTCCTCCTCCTCCTCCTCCTCCTCCTCCTCCTCCTCCTCTTGCTCTTGCCTCCTCTTGCTCTTGCCTCCTCTTTGTTCAGCATTGCATCAGAGGAGCAGGTGTGTGTCTCATAATGGACGACAATTGTTTGGTCAAATTATTGTCAGGCGTTACTCCAGTCACATGAGTCCAGGAAGACTTCACCTGCTACGTTTGGAGATTAGAACAAAGCAAATCCAATTCAGGGTTTCGACAGGCTGCATAAGAGGAAGTTCAGCAGCCGTTTTGTCCATCTAGGTTCAGTCCCTGGTTCAGTCCCTGGTTCAGTCCCTGGTTCAGTCCCCTGGTTCAGTCCCTGGTTCAGTCCCTGGTTCAGTCCCTGGTTCAGTCCCTGGTTCAGTCCCTGGTTCAGTCCAGGCATAGTTTGTCCAGGTTTAGTAGTAAACATTAGGGAGTTAGTGGGTTAGAGTTGGGGGGGAAAAAATGTATATAAATTAAAATCTACACTTGAATGATTCATACCAACACTCCAATCCATCGGAAAAGCGGTAAAATGTGCCTGTAAATGTTTTGGTGGAGTTTAAAGTATTGCTCAAACATAAATGGACCACACAATTAACCACAAAACTGCAGAAATATATATACTTATTGCTTATTTTTATATATAAATACACACTTTTTTTAATGGCGTTTTGATATGTTTCTGCAAATCTATTTTGATACAGTTTTCTGGACAATAAAGTTCTCTTGCAGTCCCGCTTAAGGAGATTATAATCATGGTTTTGTGTCCTTATCCAGCCATTAGACCTCAACACACTCTCCAGTTGCATTAGAGAGTGGTGCCCCCTGGTGGGTGGCTATTGGACACGCACAGAAAACTCTTGTGTGTAGTTTTTGCCCATTAAGTCCTGGTTTTGCTGTTGTTCAAGTCCCTGGATCAACCTTGGTCTCATTCTGGCTTCAGTCCTGGTATTGTCCAATTTAAGTCCTTGTAAAGTCTTGCTCAAGGACTAATAACAGACACTAAGACGGGCCTGATTCAGCCCTAGTTTAGTCCTGGATTGGTTCTCATGGTCATGGTTTATTTCCCGTTTTAGTCCTGGTTTCAATCCAAGTCAAATCCCTGGTTTAGTCCATAATTCAGCCTTGTTGCAACACTGTTTTACTCCTGGTTCTGTCTTGTTTCAGTCCATATTTTAGTCTATGGTTTAGCTCCGGCTCAGTCCTGGCCCAGCCCCAGTTTAAGCCCTGGTACAACCCTTGTTTAGTCCAAGTTTTGATCCTGGTTTAGTCGCTGGTTTCAGTCGCTGGTTTCAGTCGCCGGTTTCAGTCCCGTTTCAGTCCCGGTTAGTCTACTTACCCCGCTAACATCTCAAACACCAGTATGCCAAGGGCCCACCAATCGACCGCTCGCCCGTGGCCTTTGCTCTGGATCACCTCTGGAGCCAAGTACTCGGGAGTCCCACACAGGGTCCAGGTCCTGAAGAGAAACCCCAAATACGCATTAAGTTAACAAACAGAAAATAAGATCATTTCGATTAGAGTCCATTATCCCACTGTATTTGCCCGACCCCCCCAACAGCATCTGCAGATTAACTAGCTCCAGCTTCAGTCAAACATAACAGTGATACAGGACGATGGGAGGGCATCTGACACACAGAGATAGCGTTGCTGTGGAAACAGGGTGAAAGTGGTCATCATCACTCTGAAGGAGGTGATGTAATGCTTCAGGAGAGGAGATTTCATCAGAGTGAAGTGGCAGGTGCAGCAGTATTTAGAGTATTTGGAACTGGAAAAACACACGCCTGTAGGTCTCGGGCTCAATGCAAACACCAATGCAGCTGTGTGGAGTTTGCATATCACTAGGGCTGCAACAACGGACTATTTCAAGACTAGATGACCATTAAAAGAATCACAACCAGCCATGCACTGTCAGGAAGTGAGCTGGTTCCCATTCACTTTCTATTGAAACATCTGAGCCTCCTCTGTAGCTGCTGCTGACAGACTTGTCATTCTGGACTTAAAATGTTCGTTTAAAAAGCTCTAGATGATCCTGGTGTTTTTATTTTGACAGTGTCTTTGTAAATCAAGATATGAACAATAATAACTGTCTTCTTTTGCTGACATCCACTACCGCGAGCAACAGGTTTGACTGACAGCATGGCTCGTGCTAAGCCCCCCCCATAGAAACCAGTGGTGCAAACGGGAAAGGGCATGTCCCTTCTACAACCTCGCTCCTGATTAGCTCTGTTTTTGCCATGAAATGCACTTTCTGCTGCACATTAGCTGCTAAAACTGCTAGCCGCAATTGCTGGAGCCAAAACAATGTGGCGACACTACTTCCAGTTCTATAACTATGGTACCACCAGCGGTACACTTACCAGAGTTTGAGGAACCACTGATCTATAAGTTTAGCAGTTCAGATTTGAGTCTTCTGTCAAATGTTCATGCTTCTGAACGGGATTAAAATGTGACCTGTGAAGTGAATCTTGCTTTTGTTTGCAGGTCATTTACCCTCTTTTCATAGTACTATAAACCCTATCCAGTTTCTTTGGGTTCTCATTTTACCCACGATGCACCTCTTCCTCGTGACACTGTATCCCTGTGCATTGTGGGATATCATGTTTCTCAGACTACACAGTGTTTACTCCGTGTCCTGTTTCTATACATCACTAATGCATGAAGCAAACCCACCCTAACCGCACACATTCACTACTATTAGACTGGGGTATTTGATTATTAATTTTATTTGTGTAATTATCTATTTTAACAGTATATAACACAGTTTTATCATAAAATAATAATTTGGTTGGTGTCAGATGCCCTCCCATTGGACAAATTTCTCCTAATTATTTTATCTCATCAAAATGAAATACAAAATATTTCCAAAGTCTTACTAATGTCTTAGTCTTGGCTCAATAACTATGAAGTCCTCCGAGTCCAGGTATAAATGGAATTGAATCTAGTCCAAGTCTGTAACCTTTAAAAGTACAGCGGCGAAGGAGGAGGTATAATGTTTTCCACAAGGCTGTGATTTATGCCAGCCTGCAGGGGGCACTGTGGCAGCACCTAGACTCAGCAGGTTTGTTTAAATGGGTCAGTGTGATCCACATCCACAGACTGGCGTTATCAGAGTGAAATACACAGGAGGAGTGGAAAGTGGTGTGGAATATGAAAAATAAGGTAGAAAAATTAACCGCAAACCAAAACGTGGACATAAAACAGGAAATAAACAGGAATAAAATGAGACTAAGAATAGACCAGGTTTACTGAGGAAAAAAAATGGACCTTCAGTTCAACAAAACCAAACACTCCACCAGGGACCTAAACTAGTACTAAATCATCATGGACTTAACAACTAACAACTAGACTAGGTTTAAAAACAAGAATAGACCAGATTTACTGAGAAATAAGAGACAAAATTGAATAAAACCAAGACTTTACCAGAGACTAAACCAGTAGTAAAACAACATGGACATTAGAACTAAACCAGGTCTAAAATCAAGAACATGTATACTGAGAAAAAAGGGGCCAAAATTACAGCAAAACTAACACACAACCAGGGTCTAAACTAACACTAAACCAGGTCTATATCCGGTTTAACAAGACAAGACCAGGGAGATATGATGCTTGAATTTCACCATAACCAAAACTCAACCAGGGACTAAACCAGATCTAAACTAGGACTGAACCAAGACCGAACTTGGCCTAAACTGGACTAAAGAAAAAGACCATGACAACTGACAAATACAATGCTGAATTTTTAACACAACCAAGACTCCAAACAAGGACTAAATCAGGTCCAACACAAAACGAGACCAGGACTTCTGAGAAATGAGGGACATCCTTTAAACCAAACCTCAACCAGCATTAGACCTGGACTTAAGAAGGACTAAACTAGGATTCAAAAGCAAGATCAGGTCAGCGGCCTCATTTATAAAGGATTGCATAGGAATTTTGCTGAACAAGTGCATACTCCAAGTGGCCACTAGGGACATGCGCCATGCAAACTCCTGATTTATAAAACACTGCGCTCCCTTCCACCACGCAATCTGTGCTTTATAAATCTCACCTGCAGCTGAACTCTGCGTTCCACATCCCGCCCTCTCCACACCTCCAAACGGCACAAAAGGGCCATGCAAAGTGACTTTTGAATGAGATCCACCTAAAACATGAGTCAGTGGCTTTGGCAACGGGACAGAAGGGGAGACAGGGAGACGCTCCACGCAGCAGCGCGCCGTCACATCAAAGCTTTATAAAATAAAAAAACCTCCCTAATTTTACTTTGAAAACGACAGACTGCATTGTATTTTAGTAGCCTGCACTTAATATTTTGGCACTAGGCTTCATTTTTGCAGATATAGTTGTTTTCTCATTGCGCTTCAGACTCTTACAGGCTAAATGAGACTGATTGAGGATTGGCCCCGTTCACGCACATAGATACGTGCACGCGGAGGACTGAATAATCAAAAGGAGGGGGTCTTGAGAGAGTGAGAGATGCATGGATCAGCAGCTAAGGAACCAAGGCTTGAGCTGCAGACACACGTGCAGGAAGAACACTAATGTAAACACCATCAGGCTCTTGGATTCTGCCAGTAAAACTCCACGTGGAGCGTAAAAACTCCAATTACTTATTTGAGTGCGCGCGCCCGCGTTGGGAACAGTATCTAGGCTATGTATTCCATTTAGGGAGCGCACTGTAGGAGAAGCCTTCAGGTACAAGAGCTCTCCGTTTACACAATAATGAGAGGACCATCTGGGTAGGGCAGGCTCTGACGGTAGGCCAGGCTCTGATGCTTGCCGCTTGTGCTACAGGCTTCTGATGTAGCGGGCTCTGATGGTAGTGCGGGCCTGATGGTAGTGCGGGCCCATCGTATTAGTGCGCGCTCTAGTGGGCTGGGCTCTGATGGTGTGCGGGCTCTTGATGGTAAGTCGGGCTCTGATTGAAATACTGATGGTAGGCCAGGCTCTGATGGTAGGCCAGGCTCTGATGGTAGTGCGGGCTCTGATGGTAGGCCAGGCTCTGATGGTAGGCCATTGTTGCACGCTGGCTTGGTTCAGGTTGGTAAAGTCTTGTCTCAGTGAGTCATTAAACCAAACCCTCGCTCACGTTCTCAGAGTGTGAGGCAAGTTTTCCCCCGGGTTCGGTCCAATAAATCCATTCACAGATTCAGTGGATCCTCTCTGCATTGCGTCACAGACAGTACGCGGTGATTTCGCATGTGTCCAATCCATGCGTTTACGAGAATAATGAGAGGCATAAAGAGCCCTTCTCTGTGTTTAGGCCAACATCTGCGCAAATGTGGGAATATGAAATCATTTTTAAAAGATGTATTTGTTGATGATTTCCCACAACACACACTTCCTCAAGCTCCCTTCACTTCTGCACTTCTGCACGAGTGTCGTCTCTTCCCTGTGTCTCCAGACTTTGCGCAGAGCATGAGGAGGGTCTCAGCTGGTGCAGATACACCAAGTGGAAGTTTCATAAATACCAGGTATGGTGCCGAGGGTAGTGTGCAAGCAAGCTTTATAAATGAGGCCCCTGGTCAAAACCCAGACAGAACCAAAAGACTAAAAAGGCATAAACCTGGTCTAAATCGGGACTAGGACAGAACAAAATCAAAACTAACCAAGAGATAACACTGGTTTAACTAAAAAATGCATTTAAAAAAGCCATTTGATTCAAATTGAGTGAATTGCACAGCCCTAGTTTGGGGTGGTGTTGTTGTGTGTATTCTGGAGTATATTGTGTTTTCTGATTTAAAAACAGAGTGACAGATGTGTCACTCATTTTGCTGCCAGTCCATCAATCTATCAGTCTATCAGTCCATCATAGCAGAGGAGAGAAAGAAAAGGAGAAGGAAGAAGGAGAGAAGGTAACTGCACCTGTCAGCTCCCAAAGAGCCCACTTGGAATGTAATGGACAGAGACTCAACACAGAGAGATAAGCCAAAACATTATGACCACCTGTACTGCACTAAGCCAAGGACTAAGCCAAGGACTAAGCCAAGGACTAAACCAAGGACTAAGCCAAGGACTAAGCCAAGGACTAAGCCAAGGACTAAACCAAGGACTAAGCCAAGGACTAAACCAAGGACTAAACCAAGGACTAAACCAAGGAATAACTCAGGTCCAAAACAAATCCCCATGTATAACCCACCTATTGTCTGGTGTAATTGAAACTGCTTCACTCCTCAGCAAAAGCAGGTCATTGCGCCCTCTTGTGGCATTTTAAATAAAGCCTAAGCTACTTCTACTTGTTGTCTAACTGGTTTTCAACCTGGGGGTCGGTACCCCCATGGGGGTTGCAGAATGTTTTCTGGGGTCTGTCTTCTTGTATTTATCTCAGCCTTTATCTGGAAAATAAAATTAAAACGTACTGAACATGCCAAGCGTACCGAACTGGCCAGGCAAACGATTGATTAGAATCAAAAATGTATTATGAATGCACCCGAACGAACAAGGGAGATTTATGCAGAATCACAGAAAAAAGGAAGATGAATTTCAGAGCAGTGGCCGTGTCTGCAGGGGAAAACGGTGTTTTTTGGAGCAAGAATGCGAGAAAATAAAAATGACTCAGATATACAGGAATCACTCTAAGTACAACTTTGAGTGGGTAAATGGGGGGCCAATTATAACATGGCTGATAGCACACAACACACATCCAAGTGAATGAAAAGCGAGATAGAAAAGTTTAATGCCATACTGAGGAACATTTCAGGCAACATATCCATGGAGTCAAGCAGGTGGCAGACCCTCCACCAGAAAAGTTATCAGAAAAGTTACCACAGTGCTGCATTAATTTGAACAAAAAAGCGTTGATTATCATTTTATCAATGATTTGTTTAACCATGATAAACTGTAGAGCACGGGGCACATGGACCTGATTGAAGCGCATGCGCCACCCGGAGGCCCCTGCACTGACTGCACAACACTGGAGAGAGGGTCTTTTTTACATCTTAGAGTGTCTATGGAGTGGAGTTTTGTTGTGGACCACGATGATAAAAACACAAGTAGAAAAAGACTGCAGTGAGGGGTGAAACACAGAGGCTGAAGTGAACGACACACAGACCTAGAGCTCTGAATAACCATCGGTAGATCAGTGTTCAAAGCACAACAAATGGTACAACACTTCCTCCAGAAACAAAGTTTTACAAACACATAAGATAGACATAGATGTTCACTCTTATCCTCGCTGAAGTGACGCGGCATAAAAGACAAACTAATTCATTGCAACTGTAACTGTTGCTCAGATTGGATCTTGCCTGTTTACAATACAGTCACTTATTCTATTCATAACAAACATATACATACCATGTACAAGTAAATGATACAAAGAGACTGAAACGTGACAGATGCACTCCTGGACACTACATTTCATTATATCGTTAATAAAAGTTAAATGAATCAGTCTACTTGATTATTACAAGGTAAATAATTACTCAAGTAAATTACTAAAATAATCGATAGCTGCAACTCTACTTTTACATGTCTCGGGATGAATTCCTGATTACATTTTCTTACCGGTCTGATAATTTCTTTGCAAATCCGAAGTCGGTGAGTCGTATGTGTCCCTCGGCGTCCAACAGGATATTCTCCGGTTTGAGATCCCTGTACACGATGTCTTTGGAGTGTAGATACTCGATAGCACAAACTATTTCTGAGGTGTAGAACAGACCCGCAGAGTTACTGAAGCGCCCCCTACTGCGCAGGTAGCTGAACAACTCCCCTCCAGGAACGTAGTCCAGCAGCATGTACAGAAACCGGTCATCGTGGTGTGTCCAAAACCTGGGGACAAAATACACTGAATGAAATCAATAGATCATTAGAGAGGTTGTCCAAGCCTCTCTGAGCAATTGAGCCAAAATGATTCAAGATGCACTATGTAACTTGGGTCCACTACCCACTTCTCTACATGGAGATGTTATTGCTTTGGCTGGAATGTTCCACAGGATGGCTTCAATGCTGCGCTCTCTCTCTCTCTCCATGGAGACAAGCAGGTGACACTAACAAGCCAAGTTATAGGCCTCTGTGGAGAGGTGACCCCGCTCACAGTGCGAATGCAGGGTTTGCAAGGTACTTGCGAACAATAAAAACACTTGTAATTGAGTTCAAAGTCGGTTTAAATAATGAGCTGAGATATTAGATACAACTTTAATCATCCAAAATATTGACACTGATTTGTGAAGAAAACTGCCAAAAAGAAGTAAAAAGGGTCTTGAAACTTGGGAACTGGGAAATGAACTGATTTTGACAGCAATAGCCAAACTTATGATCCACAAATGAGTGAGATTTATAGGGATTCACATTAAACTTATGAACATTCTTTTTTTTGTCTTTTTTTTTTTTTTTTATTGCAATAAGGCAGTATGTTCACATACAAAAACATTTAACACTGCCAAATATAAAAAAAGGGTTGTTGCAAGGCTGATTTTCCATTCATAGACAGCAGGGGGAGACGAACACTTCAAACGCCCCAAAAATACATATTTACCAACACAGGGGCTTATAAAGACGTTTGATAGGGTAAAAATGTAGTTAGTTTTCCTTTAAGTCCTTTCAACTCAAAACAAGAAATCTTTTGGGATGAATAATGTTCCCATGTTCTGAAACTATTGTGAATTATGAACTTTGTGTCAGTTTTTGTTTCATGTGGACAGGCCCAGTAAATACAGAGGTATAACTGGATTATTGATGTGTCATATCATGTAAATAATGTGTATATTTCTAACTTCTATGTAAAATCATTGCTTTATTGGATTTTTTATTCCGTGTGTTAGGCCGACCGTAACAGCGGCCATGAGACTACAGATGAAAAATTGCCTTTTGGCTAATTCTGGCATATTTACAGAAATGTTTATTACCATAAACCAGGACAATGAATCTTCCGCCTGACAGCAAATTCTATCGTAGACTTCTGACTTACCTCCAGCTCAATAGGCTGTGAACATGTGTTTAGATAGTTGTTATTAAGAAAAAACAAAAAATAAATATATATATTTTAAATCATCCTTACTATGGAGGTCCAGTTCCACATGTATGAAGTGTCTTTAAATTGAGAATGCATTTGTCTCTTTTTAGTTACTCACAGCCTGATGAGGAAAGGGTGGTTGACCTCCGACAGGACCTCCTTCTCGTTGTGCACGTGTGTCTCTTGCTTGAGTCGGATCACGTCTGGGATCTTCATCTGCTTGAGGGCGAAAAACGCACGGGTGTGTTTGTCTCTGACCAGGAAGACGCGCCCAAAAGTGCCCGTTCCTGCAACCACAAAAGAGATGGAGTGCGTCTTAGTAATAGTCCATATACACTACCAACCACAGCCACAGGAGGTCAGTAAAAGAAAAAAAAAAAAAAGATTAGTTTTAGACAGCGAGTACATTTCTTCAGTTAATCAATTTCAACTTTAGTAGTAATGGACAACAGGGGGGCGACGTCGCTCTTTCTCCTTTCGTGAATGTTCTTAGTTTGGCAACAAGTGAAAGTAGTGCTTGTGAACAACCAGCCGGGTGCTTGTGACTAGCCGCGCTTGTGACAACGCCGCGCTTGTGACAAGCGCAAACGACGTCGATGTGCATGTCGATGTGCGGGTTTGCCTGTTGAAATGTTTGAGTTTGTCGCTGTCGCCAACACCAGTGGTTCTCAACCTTTTTCAATCGCGATCACCAAAATAACAACCTTTGGCGTTCGCGACCCCAAACACAAAAAACAGACTGCCTGCAAAGTTATAATGTAATTATAATTTCTGTTGGTTGATTTTATTTCAGGGAACAGGCCTAGATCAGGCATGTCCAAACTGCGGCCCTCGCACCAATTTTTGTTGGCCCTCCGGCTTCCGGCTAAGTTGGTCCAAACTACAAAAAGGAGTACTTTTTACTGCAAAACTGGAAAAACTCCATTTTGATGTTATACCAACCTAATATTAATGTTCCAAGTCTTATTAATGGTGCGGAGGCTCATCAAAACTATGTCAAATGCAAGACTTTGAATGATTCACTTCATTGTCGGGTGTTCTGTGGCCCTCTGCTCCGTATAAGCTTCAAAATGCGGCCCACAGTAAAAAACGTTTGGATACCCCTGGCCTAGATAAATGAATTTGGTACGCTAGCAAGCAGGGATCTACATTCATCACTGCATTTGAAGGTTGTGAAGGCCTATTTAAGACAGTTGCATATATTAGTCCCCACAACATTTGGGGACCCCCGAAATCCTTTTATGACAACATTAGACATATTAGCCTTAAAAAGGACAGAACATGTTCTGTTTTTTTGGCATGTAGGCTTTAGTACAGAGGATAGTATAGCGTGGAATGAGGACGACAGAGGGAAGGACATTGCAGTAAACTGTCGACAGCCGAATTTGAACTCAAGACACTGCGGGTTGCTCACATGGAGCGCACGTGTGCCATCCACCCGACCAAGTGGCACAGATGATATGTTCTGTTGATGTCGTGAGGAAGATGCAACAGAGCAGACCAATACATGCGATCACGATGATGTCCCTCGCGTCTGGCAGCTTCGTGGTAAGCAGAAAACACAATACCGCGAATGGAGCAATGCGAGTGGAGCTAATGAACAACAGGTCAATAACGTTTTCTTGATCATGGTTGTGGGCAAAGACATTGGGGACTTGGGTAAATGTTTTAAAAGTTTCAGGGAAGTTTTAACACTCACAGTCAGTGGGATAAGAGAAGCCACTGCAACATCACATTAGCCTCTCTCTCTATAAACAGTTGTACAGTGGAAATCAGGCGTAATAAAAGTTTGAAACTCACTGAAGAACCTGGGTCTCTTGTCTAATGGCGGTGGCAGCTGTCTTTGCTCTGCTCGACTTCACATAAAACTAGCAGGTTATGTCCGAGTCTGACTGCTTTTAGACCGGCCTTTTTCTCACAGTTCCCCAGTCCACAAGTTAGCCTGTCCCATTGTAGGTTTGCTTACAATCATAATTGCCGTGGCTCTGGTGATAGATCAGTGGTAATGTGGAGCTGCGTTTAACGGTTTGTTCTGTGGACCTCAATAACGGTAGAGGACGATTTGGAGTTCACATCCAAGCATCCAGAGTTTTTACTGCATACATTGTGGTAATGGTGTGGGCTTTGGAGCGGGTGGAAGTAGTGAAGTCAGAATAATTTTTGTCTGACTCGGCTGCTGTGTGACTGTCTCTGGAGTCAGGATCATTCTGAGCAAGGTCAGATCTTGTGTTTGAGGCCCTGCTGGCTTTGCACGGGGTGGAGAGTGAGTGATGTGGGGTTTTTGTGGGTCCCAGCCCATGTGGGAATTATGGGCAAAAAATGTGTGGATCACGTTGCAATGGATGATCCATGGCAATATAGATGTCGTTTTTGCATTTAGCAGCTACGAGCATCAGTGGCAGAGGGAGTGGGACACTGAACGTAGAGGAAGGCACTTCCGCGTAACCCGGAGAAACAGCAGAAGAGAGCAAATCCTGTAAACAAGACTGTGGCTGGGTCACTATTGTGACCTCTACATGAGTGGTAAACATCATAATGGCCAAAGTGAAACTGTGGCAAAGAAGAAACTGACCCTCACGTGGAGTGTCAAAGGCTCCTTTCATTTTTGACACCGGACCTCATATAGATTTCATATAGATGTCGTAGTGCACCACCAAAGGAAGCAATGTACTGTAAACAAGACTACAACAGGACTAAAATAAATGTCAACTTTCCCTTCCTTAATCTGGGTTTCTACTCGAGTGCCATTTAAAGAAGCACTATGTACCTTTTTTGGGGCAGGTCTTCCACTCGCTTGTCTCCATGGAGATGTTATTGCTTTGTCCGATACGTTTAATGTCGTATTGTGGAATAGTAAAAAGCAAAAACGTTATACGTTAATCACAGCACTGAGACTGCTCTTGTCAAGGTGACAAATCCACCTGACCACTGCCTCAGTCTTAATTCTGTTGGATCTGAGTGCTGCTTTTGACACTATCGATCATGGGATCCTCTTACAGAGACTAGAGGACTGGGTGGGCATCACTGGCCTAAACTGGTTAAAGTCCTATCTGGAAAACAGCAAGTACTTTGTTGAAATTGGTGACTGTGTCTCAGACCACATGCCCCTGACATGTGGGGTTCCCCAAGGGTCAATCCTGAGACCTCTTCTGTTCAACCTCTACATGCTGCCGTTAGGACAAATTTTCGCTGCGTATCAACTGACCTATAACAATTATGCAGACGACACTTAGCTCTACCTTTCACTGACGGCAGGTGAATATGGACCAGTGGATTCACTCTGTCACTGCATCCAACAGATCAGTGTGTGGATGCAAAACAACTTTCTCCAGCTGAACTCAGACAAGACTGAAATCATCGTCTTTGGCCCACAGAAACAAAGAGAAAGTGTTAACAGTCACCTCCAGAGTCTCGCTCTAAAACCTACAAATCAAGTTAGAAATCTGGGGTAATAATAGACTCAGACTTAAATTTTAACAGCCACGTCAAATCAATAACGTCAGCAGCTTTTTACCATCTAAATAACATTGCCAAAATCAAAGATATAGTGTCTAAACCAGACTTGGAGAGACTTATCCATGCGTTTGTCTCTAGTAGATTAGACTACTGTAACGGCCTGCTCACTGGCCTCTCCAAACGAGCTGTAAAACAGCTGCAGTACATCCAGAACGCTGCTGCTCGGGTCCTGACTAGAACCAGGACTAGCCACCTGCACTGGCTCCCTGTGGCTCAGAGAATAGACTTCAAAGCAGCTTTCCTTGTTTACAAGTCCCTCCATGGCCTAGCACTAAAGTACATCTCGGGCATGTTAGTGCCATATGAACCATCTCGGACTCTGAGGACCTCAGGGACGACTAAACATAGGGAATCTGCATTTCAGTTTTATGCTGCTAAAATCTGGAACAGTCTTCCTGAAGATGTGAGACAGGCCTCTACTCTGGCAATGTTCAAATCTAAGATAAAAACTGTTTTGTTTGGCTGTGCATATGACTGAAAGGATTTTCTTTGCACTCTTCTCTTTTATGACTTGAACAATTTGACGGATAGCCTGATAATGGCACCTTTTATTTTCTTTAAATTAAGGTTTCGTAATTTATGTCTTGTCTTTGTGATTTTAATGATTTTTTTCTCTGTTGTGTGAAGCACTTTGAATTGCCTTGGGTACGAAATGTGCTCTACAAATAAACTTGCCTGGCTTTAATTTTAGTGCACCTTTAACACAACACATTAGAGCTGCAACGATTACATGAGTAAATAGAATAATTCGATTACAAAAAAGCTTTGATTATTATTTTAGTGCCTCGATGATTCGTTTGTATTAACATATTTAATCAAAAACACCTGAAACTGTGGCTCGCGGAGCGCACGGAACGACTTGTGGCGCTTTTGTCTCACACGGAGCTTGTTCCGCTCTGACGAAGGCGCAACAGGAAGAGAGCGGCACGTTTTAAACTCACGAGTGCGACTGGGAAGAGTGAAAAGAGCCATGGATCTATTATAATAATCCAGAGCTGCAACTCTATAAACCACATCTAGCTCCAATGTCCCAAAAAATTTACCGATTACTCAATTCATCGAAGAAAAGAATCGATAGATTACTCGATTACTAAAATAATCGATAGCTGCAGCTCTACAACACATTGAAAAATTCTTCCCCCTAAATCTGAATTCTGCTCCAAATCACGTGCTTTTAGGATTAACTGTAGCCTTCTCCGTTAAAAAAAAACAAGTGTGCCTTGTTGGAGGTCTATTCATTTTTCTACTTGTTCACTTTTTCCGGACCATCTTAAATAAAACAAATGCAGTCTTGTTGGTGATCCACTTTTGCCATTGCATAACGTGTTACTCACTCTGAAAGGAATCTGCTCTATGACTCGGCATCGTGTCATCGGAAACAGCTTTTTGCAAAACTACAAAGAGGTTAACATACCTAGTGTTTTAGTTTGAGAGCACGTCGGGTTAATTTAACAGCAGAACAAAAGGTTTAAAAGTGCTCCAAATGTCAACAAGAATGAGATAAGACTGTCAGGTAAGAAGGAGAGATGGAGAGAGGGAGGGAGAGAAAGGATAGGGCAGAAGGGGAGAGGCAGGACGAGATGTAAAGTGTCAAAGTGTTTTTGTACAAGACTGAAACAGGAACTTCAAAAAGGAAACGGAGAACAGAGGTGTCAGGATCATTATTATGGGGTGGATTTGGGATTTCCTCAACAGTGGAGCTTATTTAAAAGAGGAGAGCGAGAGAGAAAAGAGAGACAAAAAGGGGAAGATGTAAAGTGAGTTGGTATATTCCTCATTCATCCAGTTTTGAAAAATAAAACAACTTTTCACCTTTCACTCAAAAGTCAATTCTCAATTTGCGGACCAAGTCTGAGAACTCGGATCATGATCTTACTAAGAGATGTGTAAGCTCCGCCCACCGGGGGGGAACCTACTGATGATGCAAGTCCTGTTTATCGATTTGTTTACACTGCCCAAGTTTCACTGGGTACTAATCTTTGTTATCCTAAAAGCCCTGTAATGGGCCATAACAATCCTATTGTTTGTTGACTACAGCCCCCTCATCACTGATGAGTACCTGTTTAACATATGATTGACCAGAGCGGTTTCCTGACCGTGGCCTAAAAATGCTGTAGTATATAACTCGAAAATTAAAACTTAAACCTCCATTTTTGTTTAAAGAGGGATTCGCTTTTTTAACAAAAATGGCCTCCTCAACTTCTCTTTTAAACCATCTCTTCTCCTGGTCAGAATCTTCACCTCACGGTCTTCAAAAGAGTGCTTTGTGGCTTTAAGATGAAGACACAAGGCAGTCTGCAATCCTGAATTTGCCTTCTGTGTTGATACAGCCCATGTAGCGTTGAATACACGACATTGCTTTATTTTTGTGTGACAAGATGCCCACACAAAGATCCCCATTTAGCATTAAATCCGAGTAACTGTTATTTAATGTGGCAGGTGGTGTGCTCAGCTCAAGGAGAAGTTATAGATTGGGTCTGTGGAGAAACAATCACGCTCACAGTAAATATGAATGTTTTTCAAGGGTTTTGTTTTGGTGCAATAAAACACCTGTCGTAATTGCTTTTTATTTTTTTGATGAAATTTTACACAGTGGAGCTTTAAACTAGGACTCAATTACTGCATTAGGACTAAACCAGTCACACATAAATCATTTCTGTGAATGAATCTTGTATCTTGCAAAAACATGTTTTTCGTTCAGAAGTTCCTAAAGTCTCTTTGCTCTGCTCCTGTAATCGCTGCCTCGAGCTAAACAAGTGTGAAAGCCAAGGTTACTATTGTTGTTATTTGTGTTGCCACGGTGACCGTGTGAGGAGACAGAGGGGTGCAACGTGGGTAAAAGCTGAAATTGAGCCGAGTGTGATCACATTACAGTCTGGATTTGCTACATCAGAGCAATGCTATGGGATGAAGATAAAAACCAATGCTGCGATCCGGTTGTTCTCGGAGGTCGGAACTCGGGCTTCGGGGAGACGTTTTCTCAAGAGTTTGTTGCGTTCCAGCGGTCGAGTTGGAAAAAAACAGATATACAGTACATAAACGTGTGTAACGACTCATATCAAACAATAAAACCCAAGAAAGAGCTCAACTCAACCAGACAACGGATCCAATTAAGTTACAATGTTATTACGGCTGTATCAACATCCGTGTAGCTGTTAGCAACATTAGCATAGCAATGCATTTAACTGCAGAGTTTCAGCGGCAGCACCGGAGCAGCTTCAGACAGCAGGGGGAAGTAAAGAGCAACTAAAGAGAAAATAGCACAAGTACTATCCCTACTTTATGCATTTATGTATAAATACATAAATATAATATGTATAATAAAGTTAAATATGTCTGACCAAAACCAAGTCTAAACCAGAACTAACCCAAGTCTAACGGTATGAACAAAGGTTAATAGACAAAACTAGGAATAAACGAGGTTTTAATATGATGTAAAAATTATGTTTATTTTTTATAAATATTTATAAAGACAAACCCACGTTAAAACAGGTCTAAATACAATTATAAACCAGGCAAGTATAACGAAAAATATTGTCTAAACCAGGACTTGACCAGGTCTAAAATCTCTGTCTATTTTTGGATAAAAAATGTATTAATACTGTTACAAGTCACAAATAAAGAATAACCCAGGTCTAAACCAGGACTAAACAAGGCTTAAATAAGCTCCAACCCAGTCCAAACCCAGTCTATCCCCTCTCTTTTAGTAGCTGACTTCAGTACAGTCTTCTACTTTGTGGCCATTTTGTTCCTAGACACACAAACCTTTTGAATGTAACTGCAGAGTATATTTATAGAAGGCGCTTCACTCGTTCTTAGAGTTCACACAAATTGTCGGTTTGAAGTTTTTTTTGTTTTTTTTTTCCCAGGAGAAGCTATATTCAGACGCAAAAGAAACGAGAATAAAAACATGCCACGCTTCACTGCACAGGTGCGAGCGGAGAAGGCAGAGAAAGGATACTACATTAGCTTTAGAAGGAATTACTGATGTTTTGGAATAAAGATTCAGTGAACAGGTCACATTTTGAACATGTCCAGGAGCATTAAACATGAGGAGACTGAATCCCATGATCCCATACACGAGAAAACATTTTAGAGTGATGATTATTGTTAGAAAAAAACGACACAATTTAAAGGTTATTCACAGTTATTGAGACTGGGACAAAACAACAGTAAAAACTTAAATTTTCTTTCATTCCCGTTGACCGGCTTTAGTGTTAAATGGGACAAAAATAGACGAAATAATAGCTAAAAAAGTTCTTTACATTTAGGTCTATTTATTGGACAATAGATTGAACTAAAAATCTAAACTCAATTTTGCTTCTAAATTGTCACAATTATTATTTTTTGGTTCTTATGATTAAGTGTGACCTGAATAATCACGATTATCGATTAACCTAATAATCTTGACATGGCTAATGAAGGACACTCTCAAAAAGGACACTATATTTCCTTTTGTTGTGCCCTTGCATGTGACATATCTCCCACCAGAAACCAGTGGAATCAGGAACAATTTGACCTGCCCTCCATCTCCATTCACTTTTCTGGTGGTCTTCACACCACCTTCTTCAGCCAATTAGGCCAAAATGTGTGTGCATGACCACACAATCATGCCAGAGCGTGTGGGCATGTGTACAGATGGTGATCTACTCTTGTACACAAGGCTGCGTGCATGAACATGCTCGTGTGTGTGTGTGTGTGTGTGGAGACAGTTCTACACACACTTACCAAACACAAATGACTGTATGCATGTTACCATGGTCGCTTTCACATGTATGGGCAAGTGCAAATAAATAAATAAAACTTAGCACAACATGTATATTTTGCATGCACTTGTATTGAAGCGCGTCCGCCTGTCCGTCCGAGGGAGTCGGATCTCTCCTTCACTGTGGAACCCCTACAGGTTTCTACTTTTTCCCAAACAGTTTTGGTAGTTTTTCCTGGCCGAGAAGGAGGGTCTAAGGACAGGGGACACCCGTCTAAGGACTCGGGACGCTGGGACATTTCCAAGTCCCAAAGAACATTGTTTATTCTGTTTATAATTCTGTTTTTTTCCACTGTAGCCCCTCGAGGCAACTACTGTTGTGATTTTGGGCATTACAAAAATAAATTGAAATGAAAGTTGAATTGAACAGAACGATCAAACATGTGGTTGCATCAGCTGGTATATGTGTATCTAATGTATCATGTAGTGCTTTGTGAGCAAATAAGGGCTAACCGTTTAAACGTTTTTGTACTTCTGCTTACTCCTTTAGAAAACACATACTTTGAGGACATACAACTACAGTAGGTGGCGGTAAATGCATCTTTTCAGTTGGCTGAACAACAACAACACTCCTTTTGGAGGTTTGTATCCGTTTGATTCTGATTACAAACGGCTCAAATAAACATAGAAACTAAACTGAACGGAAGTCGTTTTATATCCCAGATAAATACATTTTGTAATTATTAAGTTGCGTAATGCCCTTTTAAATGCAATAGGCCTATACAATATTGTGACGTTATTTGACACCCAGCAATAGGCTTTTTAAATGATTCCATTTAGTGCTCATTCTTGTGCTGCCTTTGCGTCTTGGGATTGCCACAGCGAATGGTGCAATATGCATTAGTGAGCTGGACAGGGCAAAAAGCAGGCTTAATGTTCAGAGAAAGAGACGGAAAGAGCAGAGTGAGCGATGGAGAGAAGGGTTAGAGGGAGTCCCATGGAACGCAGTGGTAAATCCCATTTTTGTGCATTTTATTCTGATGAGAGGATTTTCCCCCAAACAAAACCAAAAGCTCTTTATCTGCCCACGCTCCAATCGAGATCACGAGGCCGCATCAGGGGAGCGCACAGAGTACACACAAATGTATGTCGTGTATGTACTTTACGTCCAGGCTTAGCACAATAATTGACATTAAAAGCACTACTATCATTCTTATTCTGTGTAAAAGCTACTAATCCTGTAGTTTAGACCTCAAACATGTTCTGAAAAGGCATGGGATTAGCAGTCAGGATTTCAGTCTTCACACATTTCAAACCCATCCAGGAGCATAAATATTTGAGAGAACTGTATACTAAATCTGGATTAAATAAAATGTAAAACGCATTTCTAATCGCAATTGCAGGCTAGGTAGTAGTTACTCAACAAGTAACGGCATATCTCCTCTGACGCAGTTGGTTAGTTAAAACCCTTAAGGCGTTTGTTGATTGACTCATACTAAGCTTTAGTTTAGTCCTGGAGGAGGAGGACAGGGTTGGAATGACACGCAGAAGTGAATTCCGTACATGTGAACCAGCAGGTCTCACAAGAACAATGAGCATTTGTTAGATGTGTTTTTGAACCTTTTGGAGAGCAGCAGATTCACATGTTTGCCAAAGAATGATCAGTATTCAAGGTTTGAGGTAAAATGACAAGTTTAGTTCTGAAACCTTTGTTTGTTGGCGTCAAAGCGGACGTGTTCTGGTCATTGACATGCTTTGAGCCCAGTTTGTGTCCACGATGTAAACTTTGTTCGGTCCTGTTCTGGTCTTTTGTCTGGGTTTAGTTCCAGGTTTAGTCCAAGTTCAGTCCCAATTTTCATGTTTTACCCCGCTCCATGAACCAAAGATTCATGGCCTTTATTTTGGATAAATTATCATTCAAGTCATTTTTATGCGTCTCCACCAATCTTTGCCCACATTGCCAATTATGAAAGTGGTGCGAGCGTGAATGGTTGGAGATGGTCAGAGATTGGAAGGCTCGATTTTCGATACGAGTTGTGAGAAACTGTGCGAATGCCAGGTTGTAAGAAAATAGTAATTCAAGATACTGTAATACTAAAAGTACTATTTCAGAGAGTATGGATTCTTTAAAATCACATAAATAGACACAATGACGAATTTTCTTAATAGTTTTCGAATGGTCTTGCTCTTTAGCAGAACTAGTATAACACCAGAACTTAAAATAATATTCGAAACTGAGTTTTGCACTACTGTGCGAGGCCCAGCTCTATTCAAATTATAATCACAGTAATACGTTTATAAATCTTTCAACATTTAAATTATTTGGGTCAATCGGTTCAGAAGGGAATGATTAATGATGTGCTTCATCATTAATTAAGCCAAAAGACCGCTCCTTCACATTAAAATATCTTTGTTTACTCTATAGCGAGGATAATAGTACAAATTACAACATGTACTCGTCGTGGAAGTATAATTATGTACTATTCTGTTTGGGCTTGTTATAAATACGTATAGTTATGGTAAAATGTATCAGGGTTCACAAAAGTTCATGCTTTAGTTTAGATTGTTGACTGAAGTTGGCAGAGTTGTGCACATCTAGGATAATCAAGTTAATCAAAGATACTGCTTAGGGGGTTTTATTGGGTAATTAAGTACTGGAATTAAAAAACAAAAAACTACAGTTTGTGTTCCCTTGGTTTTTTATTAAACGCATTTATTACATGTACATAAGATGAATTAATGAAAGTTATTCAACTTTCATTCATACGCATAAGAATAAAACATGGTCTAATTTGTGACTAAACTCAAATCTAACCCAGACTAGGACTAAACTAGGACTAAACCAGGTCTAAATAAGGACTAAAGCCTTTTGCCTAATTTCAAGCTTGAGTTGTCGTTCCACTAGTTTGGGGAGGCGTGGCCTGAGCCGCGATTCCCATAAACGATTATTGTCTGTTTACTTTTGTCTGTGGGTCGATCTGATTCTGTTACGATTTATTCGCAAATCGCAAACCTCCAATTGGGAGGCACCAACAACTTTACCACAGCCAATCGGAGCAGCCAGACAGTGCTGGGCTCTGACGCCTCGTGAAAACTCTGACACACTTTATACGTTGCACAAACTCTGTGTTGGTGTAATTTGTGCTAACATTGTCATTATTCCACAGCGCTACAGCTCCTTACCTCATTACCACTCAATCTCTTCATTTTGTTTTATTTTCACTCTAAATAAGAGCGCACGGAAAGGCAGCTCACGCTCGCGCTGTATCCTCGTATATTTGTTTTCAGTACATAGCCAAGTTCGATCATGTGTCACTCTCCTCCGCTTGAAACAAATCTTTCCCTAAATTACAAGTGTGTAAGGGGGCTGTACTTCAACCGAGTGGGAGACAAATAATCGTTGCAAAATGTCCCCACGTCTGTGCTATGCAAACCTTTGTAACATCTTAAAATCGCAGACAATTTCAAAATCCTAAAATGTGCAGCGGGCTTTAACCAACAACGTACCGAGTCTGAACCAGGTCTAATCTGGCACTAAACCAGGACAATGCCAGGCCTAAAGCAGACTTAAAGCAAGACTAAACTGAATTTGGAGCTGGGAAAAATTGCCAAAAACTATAATAACATTTTCTGCACACTTCGTTTGGACAAAAGCACTACATTTTAAGAATCCTACCAATGATACAACAACCTTCACCAACATCACTAATAATTCTAACATTGAACCTAATCTTGACATCTGAAACTCCACATACTGTATAAACTTCTACACAATGTCCAACCTGATTTGACTAAACCGCACTTTACAGAAAGGATATTTGACTACTGAGTTTGGATAAAATAACCTGAACACTTCGTTTGAATGAGTGACATTTGAGCCATGTCAGAAAGTAGCCACCAGGGGACTATAGTTTGAACCAGTTGAGGCTGTATTCTTACACGTTTGAGTCATTTCACACCAGAAAAAAGGTGTAATGTTTTCTAAAGGAGGAAAACACTGCTGAGACCAGAGTAAAGCCCTTGTAAACTACACCCATCTTGTCAATTGGAGATTAAAATGCTTCCAACTATCTCACAATACAGCAATAGACAGTTTGGTACATGTTTTTGTTGTATTGTATTCATTGTAGTAGTGAAAACAGAAGTCGCAGTTGTAGTAGTAGTAGTACTAATATAAAACAAAGAAAGATGACAAAACTGGCATGTTTTGCAATATTTTTTAGAGCAATAAAAAGATACAAAAGAAAGTTGAATGCAATATCGTGGAATTGTTCAAGCATGGTAACAAGCAAGTAGTGGGCTTTCCAACAGAAAAGTTACATAGTGCACCTTTAATAAGAATAATACAACTATGGCTTTTATGGTGGTACTTTTTTCTATTTCTGTTATATAAATTATAACTTGATCATGCTAATATTGATATTCTGACTTTTACGTTTACTAAAACAGCTATAAAGTACAATTATTTTTCTATAACCAGATGATTGTCAAACCTTGGTTTCTCACGACTATCTTATTTTCTATTTTCTATATTTTTGTACCTCTGATCTAAAAAAAAATAATAATAATAATAATAATAAAGAAGAACATTTTTGGCAATAGTATTCAATACTAATTCAATGTAGCCGAACCCACTCAAAAATATTTGCCAAATAATAGGACTATTTGTGTATTTATCTGTTATAGCAGGCTACTGTGATTGAACAAGAATCCCCTGCCCTTTTAGCCCATATTTTTGGTTTTTAATTGTAAATTCCACTCACCCACAGTGGCCACGGTCTCCAGCTCGTCCAGGCAGTACATCCGGTTCCCCTGCGCCGCCTCTCCCTCTCCTTTCCCCGGACTCACTTTACACTCCTTCCCGGCCTCATTCTGGAGAACACTCTTCGCTTTGGGAGACGCCATATCCAAAGTCTGTAATCAGCTGTTTTTCCCAGTTAAAAATATCCCAAAACCCGGCAACATCGGTCACTTTTACGCATCTCCACCCTCTCCAAACGCGCTTGGCTTACTTCATGGTCTTTGTCTATCTTTACGACTTCTCCTGGATAATTTACGTCTTCAGAAATAATAAAAACAGCTAATGCAGTTAGTGTTCCTCTTGACAAGTTGATTTATCAAGTCGTAATCCTTAAAAATAACTCGTCGTTTTGGAAAATGCAAAAATAGTAGCAGGTGCACTCGGTTTCGCCTCTTAGCCTTTCGAGCTAGCGAGACACAGGCGTAAACGTGGGTTCATTTATACAAAACCTGCGAAATAAATACACGTTTCGCAGCGGAAAAGGAGAAATGAGGTAGAGGATTATGTAGTGAGAGAATGACGCATGTTTTGAGTGTTTTAGTTCATGCGTAAAAGAGGAATAAAGCGCAGACACGGACCTCACCCAACGGGACACATCAACACTGAGAGACAGGAAACGCTCCGGTGTCACAGGACTTTCAAAATATAACACTCTGGTTTAGTGTTTTATTTATCAAATGTGAGCGTAAAGTTGGGCTGCAAGGCACGTGGTTACTAACAAATTAATAGTAATAATAATAATATTTTTTGCAAAAGTATTGTTCTGTGTAAAAGATGCTAACCCTGTTTGGAGCGCTGCAAACATGTTCTGAAATACGTACATTCTTGGATTCGTGCAGTAATTCAGATTTAGGCCTCAAATTATGTTTAAAATGTGCATTTTGTAAAGAATCCCACTACAATTAACCTCTCGTTCCAGTCATTCTTTGGGAATTAAGTCTTGCTCAAATAAATCAAAATGAAAAAGCTCTCAGCAGAGAGCGAGTTACAGTTGGATAATCACTGGCAGCATGTTAGGACTTTTGTGTAAATATGTCACCAGAGGAAACCTATGTGTTCATAAAAGTAAGTAAATATATGTATTCTTAAGCTACTTGCTGGTTGGTAAAAATATTTTAAGAATATATAAGAAATTGAGATAAATACAAGTTAGGCTATTAGAAATTATTCTTTTATATTTTTACAGGAAAGCAACAAATGGGGTTAGAACTCATCTTTTAAATTTTGAATTTAGTTTTTTTATTTTGCGACAAAAATCATTTTAGTTTTAATTTAAGATTTGTTTAGTTTTAAATGACGAAAATGTTACCCAACATTAGTCGACTGAAACCTTGGATGAGTTGTTGTTGTGTTGCTTTGAATGGTCCGCCGAAAGGTACATTTACCGCCACGCACTGTGTAGTTGTACGTCTTCTGCTGTTGTACGTGTTCTGTAGTTGTACGTCTTCAAAGTAGTGTTTTAAGAGAGAGAGAGAGAGAGAGAGAGAGAGAGAGAGAGAGAGAGAGAGAGAGAGAGAGAGAGAGAGCACATAGAGTAGATTATAGATATGGGTATTGATCTAATAGTAAACATTTAGTTGTCAACAACTTCATAAGTCTGTTGACAACCATAGCCATACCACTTATTTGCCATCTCTCTTCTCATAATAAATTAGTTCTTTGTTTGTTTGATTCAAGCTACATAAATATAGTGGGTCTTCTGACTAAGAATGAATAAGTGAAAACATTAGTGTATTTTCCTTTTTGGATATTTCTCATGAGAATACTGCAGAATGATACAGACACACAACACATGTCAGATGAAATGCTCTTGTTTTGTAAAAGCCTCCACTTCACTTCCTGTCGCGTGTGTATTTTGACTTGATGTGCCACAGAAACAGAGCTGCTGTGTTGACACTGAGCAGCCAATCAGGTCTAAGCTCTGCCGGCGCCCCAGCCAATCAGAGGTCAGTGTGGAGTAGGTAATCAAAAGTAAACCGCTGCTGCCGGTTTTCCGGGGGGAAAAAACAATATCTCCCCTCTACTTACTACAGAAACGCAGAGCAAATGTTTAACAAAATATTCTACACTCAAGTTATGTGTTTAGCATTAGGCTTAAATCAGGAACAGATAAGGGTTAAGGTTAGGGTTTGTGAAAGGTTTACTAACCAAGCATGTTGGCTAACTTGCACTGGGAAATAGAAATTGCATTGTTTGCTTATTCAATCGGCTTGTTCAAGCCGCACAGGGCGGTGAAGGCGGCTGAAGGCGGACGGCCCTACAACACCTGTGCGCCAGCCCCTGTAATATTGTGGGATCAAGACAAGATCAAGGCGCCGGGCAAGGAGGGGCAGCAGTTGAAAAGCAACGCCTTGATGGACAACCAAAATGCATGATGGAAAATGCAGTGCCGAGTAACACACGAGGAGACAGCGGACTGACGGCTGATTGGGCCAGATCTGCTTAGATCATTGGCAATACTTGCTTGCCAATGATCTCGTCAGCTCTCGGAAGCTAAGCAGGGAATGGTTTAGTACTTGGATGGGATGGGAGACCACTGGAACACCAGGTGCCTCAGTGGGGGGCTAGTTTTGCCATTTCCTATCTCATTTTGCTGGCGCACCAAATGTTTGAGTTTTGGAAAAGGGAGAATGAGGAGATTTTTAGGGGTGTGCAAATTTTCGTTACCTTTTGTCAGTGTTCATTGGGTGAAAAATAGGGCGGTCGGTCCCAAGAAGAAAGAATAATAATATTCCGTTTCCCATTAAAAAAATATATCATAAACTATACATTTTCAGAAAGTTCTCGCGCTTTCCTATATCATGGTGTATCTTGTTTTTGAGTGGGCTCTGCCCACTGTGTTATTGGCCCTCAATGCAATAGTAATGTTTGATTTTTGCATTACAAATGTATATGCATGGAACGTGCCTGAGTTGGGGAACGCATGAGTGAGCTACTGAAACAAGCACTATACATGGAAGCGGTCGCCAACCCCAAGTGCTCGATTTCGTGCGCACTTTTGCCGCCGTGCAAATAGGCCTCTCGTAAGCTTGTGGCGCTCAGGCCTAATAATCAGAAACTTGACACCCTGCAGTTCGGGACCCCTCCTCCTCTCTCCCCCTCTCATCTATCTACATCACAGATGGTCCAAATGAGATGGAAAAGGCCCTGGCATAAGTAATATATGATCTTGATGTGCTAAATGTAATCTTCACCATTGATAAAAATCAGCTTAAACTTAATTGGCTCTGTTTGTGTCGGTCCGTGGTGTGTGAGGGGGACAGGAGACAGGAGCATTCACAAAGTGTAATTTAGTTTTATTCAGTGCCACACTTGACAGAAACGTGAGCTCGGTCCTTTCGATCTGAGGCCCCCTCCCTGTTTTCAGGCTTGTGGAGCCTTCAAGTTGTTTCTCCCCCCCTCTGCTTCAGCCGCCTTGCTGACCATCCAGCCGGAGATTAATCAAGGCTGTTTAAACAGGCCTATTGTAATAGAGGGGATCAGAACATCCCGGAACATCTGTTTACACTTCTTTCCTCTCTCTCGTCTCCTCAATTCCTAGATTCTTTAGCTGTCATCACCTGCGCCATATTAAGTAGTGTCTCTAAGCTCTGAGGAGACATGGGAAGGTTTAGGAGGAAGATAAAAATAATAAAACTTTGTGTCACATTTAGGATTTTGTATTGTGGCAACAGCACAGGTACAAGAACAGCAGCAAAGGATAAAGGATGTTAAACATGACACAAACTTTGTTAAATGTGACATCAAAACTATTAAATATATGTTCAAATTATATAGATAAATACATGGGTGTAGTAGTTCTACTAGTATAAGTACTGCAGTGTAATTCATGTCCTCCCACTTATGAAAGAGAGTGACATTCAAGGTTGATATTGATTTAAGAATTGGATTAAGATTTCAAACATGTCATGCTGCATGAGTGAGGGTTTATTTATCATATTTTAATATCATATTTTAATAATTTGAGAATGTAACCATGACATTGACCCCTTTTCTGTAAATGAATAAACACCACCACATTTTTAAGCTTTAAATACCAAATAATAAAAATATTAATATGGAATATGCAAATGAGTCGATAAGAGATGGAGACACTAGATACAATTATTCTAGGTCTATCTAGTTGTGTGTTAGAGTTAATGTTGCTTCTGAGATGATCTTATCCCCCAAACAGGCACAGGAGCTGTGTGATCCAGCAGAGGGACCTGACTCCTCCATGGTTCAGCTTGAGGTCACGCCGGTGTAGGGCATGGGCCACTCGGTCTGGAGCTCTGGCTCTGACACAAGCTGAAGAAGCGCTGGGTCAGGTCTGCTTTATCTGCATTTTCCTTGGCTCTGAGACGTTCAGATAACGACTGGGGCTGTTGCACTGATCCACCGATGAGGCCGATTTGAAGAGTGTCCTGGATCCAAATTTGTTGTAGACTTGAAAGACACGTGCTAGTATGTGAGTCAGCTGACAGAGATGTGATTTAGAATTCCTCCATGCATTCTTGGAACATTAACGAGGCAACATAGTTACACAGGTGAAAATAAAACAGTTAAATGAAATGCAGGACAACATTAACATTATGTACAGTAAAGGACAAAGTCTGCATTCAGACGATTGTTCCATAAAACGTTCCAAAGTTTTAGCTTTTGCCTTGGGACAGAAAATGGCTTTCCCAAGGTTTAATGGTTAATTGGTTAATAAAATGTTTAATTTTAATCAAAAAATAATCATTTGATGGAAAAGTTCATTCTGACTTTAAAAACTTTTAGCCAATGTATGCAGAGACACCATACATCTCTCCAAAGGTAGGGGGATGGTACCATGGTAAAAACCTTATGTCCCGCATTCCCGTCACATGACAACGTTCAGAGGTCATCTATAGGTCGTTACATTGGTCTGACTTTAATGTCCTAGAACAATAAAGTATGATAAGCCTAATTTTAGTCCTCACTACATTGTAAATTTGGTCAGAGCAGCTCCTGAGGAAGGTCTGTCCCATCGACCATAAGTTGTACCACCCAGTTTTGTCAGCCAATCAGAAGGCTTACACTAAACACAATACGAGCGTCGCACAGGAGCGTTAGGACCTGCAGCGGGACAGTTTTGTTTCTGTTTGACGTTCAGGTGCTATGGAGAACACACAAGATCAAAAGGGGAGACAGAAGGAGCAGGAGGGAAAGGGAATAGAGAGGAAAGGTGCACTGTTTGTCTGTGAACTCTGTGGTTCAGGTGGGAGACACAAACAGAAAGGAGAACGCAGAAAACACTGAAATATTGTTGTGTGTGTGTGTGTTGTGTGTGCAGCGTACAAGGATCTACAGGGGGGGAGTGAGGAGTTGCACGCATATAGTTTGGAGCTGTAACATTTCAGGCTGGCCATGTTCTGTCTGGCCCAGCAGTTTTTTTTTTCATCCTGGCACCCCTGATGCTAGATGTAGCAAAATGCCACAGAGAACCATCCGCGACTCATTTCTCTGAGCATTTTGAATGTCTTGAAGATGGTAAATGTGCTATATATATAAATACACGTAATACTACTACTACCACCACTACCACCACTACCACTACTACTACTCAACTACCACCACTACTTACTACTACCACTACTACTACTACCACCACCACTACTACATACTACTACTACTACTACGACCACCACTAACTACTACTACTACCACCACCACTACTACTACTACTACTACTACTACTACTACCACTACCAATACCACTACCACACCCACTACTACTACTATCTACTAATAAATACCACATTCTGTTGAATTATTTTAGATGCAACATTAAACATGAGGTCAGTTGTTTCTTAAAACATGCCCTTTTTTGATTGAATATATGTTGTTTTTTTATTGCTCAGTGTTTTATGTTTCACCTTAAGGCCGAGACAAGTTCCTATGTTTGTGAATTTTGTTCATTGACAATGGCAATAAACTCTTTCTGATTCTGATTCTGATTCTGATTGTCACAGCCAATCAGGGACCAGATAGGTCAATAATGGTCAAATCAATGTTTCATTTCTCCCTGATCTTACATGAGGATGTTCAGGTCTGTAAATTGGTTTATGCAAATTTTATTTAAAACAATACAAAATAAAAATAAAAAAAGATTTTGAGGCCTGAAAGTAATTTTTTGACCCAAACTAAATTCGGTTAGATATGACATTTTCAGACAGTCACAGCCCCTCGTATCATGTGAAAGATGGTCCTCTCAGGCAAACTGTGATGCCTTTTGTTTCCAATACACAGAGCTAACCATCACGCTAACATCACATCTTACCTGCCCTTACTCATACAGTTGCACTGCAGTGAAATAAGATGTTAATGAACGTTGGTGTTGGTGAGTGGAATCACTCACACATGCACAGTGCTGTGGTGTTATGCTCAGTCACAGTTACAGATTTATTCCAAACTGCAGTTACATGCTATATTCTATTGTGTGGCCTCTGATTAGTGTGCTTTTGCCTATACTGTCGCAACCGTCCCCAGCCTGTGTTACAACCGACCCCTCTAGTGGACTTAACATTTGCTCACAGCGTTTGTGATAACGTGTGTAAAAGTTTGAGCGCTGTATGTCCACAACTGAGTGAGCTCAAGTGAAAAGTGTTACAACCATCCCAGGTCTCCCATATACAAGTTTTTACTCCTAAAAATGAAACAAAATAGAGGTTTTCCAGCAATTTTCAGTAAACCCTGGCTTCAGTTCGAATCAGAAGTGTATTGTGAATGCACCCTGAGCGACTCGCTGCTGTAGATAAGGCTCGAAGCCCATAACTTCTTCTTGAAGGATTCCTCCTTTACATTTGACATTTTATTTGTTCTTTTTCATGACTATCTAACTGCGAGACAGGCAGCAGCATGTGGTGTCGTCTTCAACATCGCCGTGACAACAAATAAAGCACGTGACTGAAACCCATGAATAAAAAAATCTGTCTCTTGCCCCCATCTGGGAGTATGACATCATCATGGTTAGAATCTTGAACACAACCAATTGGCTCTGTGCACAGAACGTCAGTTTGGCTGTTTATTTTTACATTGTTATGCTTATGCGTTTACATTGAGGCACAAACACCTCCCTTTATAAACATGTCAAGTGTCCTTTGGTGAAGTATTCACCTGTTTTGTAAAGTCCTTAACATGTTGTCTGGGACATCCACCACAACTCACTGTTCACTGCCTGATCTTACAGCATTTTTCCATTTTAGACTGAAAGAAATGAGACGAGGCCATAGCATACATTTGAATAATTTAACGAGAAATGATCATTATGGACTTATGTAACAATATTAAAGCTACAGGCACATCATGGGAACCAGGTGCACGGGGATACATGAGGATGGGAGGGCATCTGACACCGGGATATAGCATAACACATAGCAAGCCGTCAAGTCCATTTGATGGCGTGTCCTTTAAACTAGAAAAATAAAGGAAGTTGGAAATGTTGAACTACAACGCTGACACGATTTGGTTAAACTAAAACGCAGGTCTAGGCAAAAAACAAAACAGAAACTAAACCACCCACTACACAATCGCTCACAGTCACAGCCCAAAATCCTTGATAAAACACAAAAGAAAAAACCCACTACTTACTTCGACGTGCCTTCAACTTTCTGCATGTAGAAATCCTTATAATATAATCACAATGAAACAATTTGTCAAATAAAAAAATAATTTGGTCGACTAAGGACTGACAGTCATCATTAGCATAAAACCTACTGCGATGATCTTCGGGTGTTACAAAGATTTGCATTCATCGTTTTAGCTGGATTCATCTGAGATTTGGTATTAGGTAAGGTCCATGCATCTTTGCAGTCGCTTCGTCCTCTTTCTTTAGTAAACATGGAGCAGAGGGGAGAGGCATATTATTTAGATTTTGTGTCGTTGTCTGTTAGTTAGATTGATGACGCCCCATTTCCCATCTGTGTTATGCTCCTCTCCTCCCCAAAAAACAACTTTGAGCCGCTCATGGCTCAGGCAGGAAATGTATGAATAATAACTGGATATTATCAAAATGAGAGGATTCAAATATTTGAGAAAGGAATGAAACCAAAGGCTTAATACAACATTGCCAAATCACAGGCTAAAATAAATAGAGCAGCGTATGTTACTGTATTGTACGCTTAGTTAGTGAACCAGTAATGATAAGGTTATGTTCACACCTGGAATTAAACTTGAACCAATGTTTGTAGAGCACAATTCGTACACAAGGCAATTCAAAGTGCTTCACACAACAGGAAAAACATGCATTCAAATCACAAAACCATTTCTATTCATTCAATTGAACAATTTTGCTGACATGGATCATACATTTTGCACCGACGATCAAAGACTGGACTATCATTATAATGGACATTCATAAAATGGGAAAGATTACATTTGGACTTGATTGGAAAATGGACACATTTGCCAGACTGGACTAAATGGGGCGTTTGCTTTGGGGTCTGTGTGCCAGGACTCTTCTCTTTATTCATTTATGGCTGCTGTTGGACGCTTATTTTGGTTTATGTCTCCTCTCTCGGGTCATGTTATGTTTTGCTGTGCTCTCTTTTGTTATAAATTTGAAAAATAAACTTTTTAAATATAAAAAAAATGAAGAGACCACTAATATTAGTATAGTTTAGACAGCTTAGTAGGTCAGTAGTTGAATAGTGTACATTGAATTAGTAGCTGTACCATGTTTTAGTATCAGCGCGAACATTTTAGTTTTGTAAGTGTTTTAGGTTTGCTCTCAACTTGAAAAAGAGTTTTAATTCTGTGGTTTTCCATTATTAATCTGATCCAAACCCGCACTCTAACTTTGAATAAAATATTCCTTTCTCACATTGTGTTCTCTGTTCTCTGTCCTCTCCCTCACTCGTTTTTACTTTTAATCTTTTTGTCGACGGCAGAACTTTTCCATTTCCTTCCTGATTTCGAGGCAGCGGTTTGTAATTTTCACTCAAACAAAACAATCGAGACTATAAGTTGAGCGTTTCCCCGGCAGAGGGTAAATGCAGTGCGATAGAAATGAGCACGTAGAGAACTGAAGGAGTCGTTGTGGAGGAACACATCAACAGCCAGAAAACAGTCTTTTTTTACAAACAAGAGTTGCCACATTTTGCAATACGTACGGAATGCATTATTCAGACTTTTAAAACTAAGGTTGGGCACATTAGCATTTGTATGTTTCATGTTTTAGTGATTGTTCTGGTTTTTAGCATACAAAACGTCACCGTTCTCAGAAAGGATTAAAGCTCTGTAAATCAGGATGTAATAAGGCTGCAAACATGGATTTAATAGTGACAAAATGAATACTGAAAGAATGGCAACAATACAATGGGAACAGATTTGCAAGACAACTCTCTCTCTCTCTCACACTCACACACACACTCACACACACACACACACACACACACACACACAAACACTTCACACACACACACACACACACACACACACAAACACTCACACACATTTCACACACACACACACACACACACACACACACACACACACACTCACACACCACACACCACACACACACACGCACACACGCACTCTCTCTCAGTTTTTCTCTTTCTCCACACACTCACTCTCTCTCTGTTCTCTCTCTCTCTCTCAGTCTCTTTTCTCTCTCACACACACACACACACACACACACACACACTCTCTCTGTTTCATCCTGCAGCATCTGGACTCCCCGAGAACCTACGCCAGGATCCTGTTTGTGGACTTCAGCTCTGCGTTCTACACCATCCTCCCTGCTCTGCTCCAGGACAAGCTCTCCCAGCTCAACGTGCCCGACTCCACCTGGAGGTGGATCACTGACTTCCTGACGGATCGGAGGCAGTGCGTGCGGCTGGGAAGAATGTCTCAGACACTCGGACCATCAGCACAGGAGCTCCACAGGGCTGTGTACTTTCTCCTCTGCTCTTCTCCCTGTACACAAACTGCTGCACCTCCAGCCACGACTCCGTAAAACTCATCAAGTTTGCGGACGACACCACCTCATCGGGCTCATCTCGGACGGGGATGAGTCTGTCTACAGGAGGGAGGTGGACCGGCTGGTGTCCTGGTGCAGTGGTAACAATCTGGAGTTCAACGCCCAGAAGACAGTGGAGATGATCGTGGACTTCAAGAAAGTCCCAGCCCCCAGCCCCCTCACCATGACAGACTCCCCCATCACCACCATGACAGACTCCTTCCACTTCCTGGGCACCACCATCACCCAGGACCTCAAGTGGGAGCCCACCATCAGCTCCCTCATCCAGAAGGCCCAGCAGAGGATGTACTTCTTGCGGCAGCTGAGGAAAGCCAAGCTGCCAGTGCAGATGATGGTGCAGTTCTACACGGCCATCATTGAGTCCATCCTCACCTCCTCCATCACCGTGTGGTACGCTGAGCCACAGCCAGGGACAAACAGAGACTACAGCGCATTGTGCGTTCTGCTGAGAAGGTGATCGGCTGCAGACTTCCATCTCTGCAGGACCTGTACGTCTCCAGGGCTCTGGACGAGCAGGTCGGATCACAGCCGGTATGCATGCCTTTTGATTTCATACATGTTTTTTTTTTTTTTATTGATCAGTGTTTATGTTGCACCTTAATGACAAGTTCCTATGTTTGTGACTTTTGTTCATTGACAATGGCAATAACCCTTCTGATTCTGATTCTCTCTCTCTCTCACACACACACACGCACGTCCAATCCTCCCTTCCGTCCTCCTCCCCCTCCTCTCTGCTACTCTCGCCCGCCCCCCGCTCTCCTCTCTCTCCTCTCCTCCTCCGTCCCCCGCTTCTCCTCCTCTCTCCGTCCCCCTTTGCTCCTCTTCTCTCCGTCCCTGCTCTCCTCTCTGCGCCTCTCTCCCGTCCCCCCGCTCCCTCTCTGCTCCTCTCCCTCCGCTCTCCTCCTCGTCTTCCTCTCTGCTCCTTCTCCGTCCTCTCGTCCTCTTCCGTTCCCCCGCTCCTCTCCCGTCCCCCGCTCGTCTCCTCTCTCTCCGTCTGCTCTCCTCTCTGTCATCCCTCTGCTCCTCCTCCTCCGTCCCTCTTGCTCTCTTCTCTCCCCCCGCCCCCCTCTTCTCTTCTGCCCCCGCTCCTCTCTGCTCCTCTCGTCCCCCTCCGCTCTCTCTCTCTCCGTCCCTTCTCCTCTCCTCTCTGTCTCCTCCTCTCTCCCGTCCCCCCGCTCTCCTCTCTGCTCCTCTCCCTCCGTCCCCCGCTCTCTCTCTGCTCCTCCCGTCTCCCGCTTGCCTTCTCCCTCCCCTCTCCTCTCTCTTCTCCTCCCTCCTCTCCCTCTCTGCTTCCTCTCCCTCCTCCCCTCCGTCCCCGCTCTCTCCGCTCCTCCCCTCCCCCTCCGTCTCCTCTCTCTCCGTCCCTCCTCTCTGCTCTCTCTCTCCGTCCCCCGCTCTCCTCTCTCTCCTCTCTCGTCCCCCGCTCTCCTCTCTGCTCTTCTCCCTCCGTCCCCCCGCTTCCTCTCTGCTCTCTCCCTCGTCCCCCGCTCTCCTCTCTGCTCCTCTCCCTCCGTAAACCCGCTCCTCTCTCTCTGCTCCTCTCCTCCGTCCCCCCGCTCTCCTCTCTGCTCCTCCTTCCCCCCCCCCGCTCTCCTCTCTGCTCCTTCCCTCCGTCCCCGCTCTCCTCTCTCTCCGTCCCCCGCTCTCCTCTCCTGCTCCTCTCCTCCGTCCCCCGCTCTCCTCTCTGTCCTCTCTCTCCGTCCCCCCGCTTCCTCCTCTCTCTCTTCTCCCTCGTCCCCCAGCTCTCCTCTCTGCTCTTCTCCCTTCGTCCCCCGCTCTCTTCTCTGCTCTCACCCTCCGTCCCCCGCTCTCCTCTCTGCTCCTCACCCTCCGTCCCCCGCTCTCCTCTCTGCTCCTCACCCTCCGTCCCGTCCCCTCTCTCTGCTCTTTCTCCCTCCCTCCGTCCCCCTCTGCTCTCCTCTCTGCTCCTCACCCTCCGTCCCCCGCTCTCCTCTCTGCTCTCACCCTCCGTCCCCACCCGCTCCTCTCTGCTCCTCCTCTCCCCCCCCGCTCTCCTCTCTGCTCCTCACCCTCCGTCCCCCCGCTCTCCTCTCTGCGTCTCTCCCTATAGTGTTTACGCTCAACAGAAAATTGCCCAGGACAGATGTTATTGTCCGGAGCAGAGGACTGTGGGTAAAACAGTGAGCTTGAGTCTGACTTCAGGGGGTTTAGGAAGGACAATTTGCAATAAACTATTTAGTGGATGATCTGAAACATAAATGCGTCTAACTGAAAGGTATATAAAAGGATAAACAGTGGGTTCGGCACCTTCTTGTCTCCATGGAGCTGCAATGTTCCACACTATGACGTTAAACTCATCTGTCTTCATTGAGACAAGCAGGTAATGCCACCAGGGCGAGTTACAGGCCTGCTCTGTGGAGAGGAGAGTCCGCTCACTGTAAAAAGTCTAGTTTCTTATTAGCAATAAAACGCCAGTAATGAAATTGATGCAAGATACGTTTGACACCATATTGTGAACCATTCCAGGCAAAACAATAACATCTCAATGAAGACAAGCAGATGACGGACAATCCACCAGGAAAGCTAAATGTTAGAAAGTAAAATAAAATAATAAGTCAAAGCCAACTGAAAGACCTGTGGTGTATTCTAAGCATTATACTGTATGTAACATTTTTTATTCATTTATGTATTATTAAAGATGCCTTTTAACCTGCTCTTTAGTAACTCTGCTTTTGCATCTCATGTTGTAGGACCTATAAAATGTGTGTTCAAAAAGCTCCCATGACTTCACATTAGTCAGACATTTCCCTTCTGTTAGCAAATGAGCTAGAGCGTCATCTTCTGGCAGCAGAGGAGATTGCAAAGAGGATAAACAAAAGCTAGCATTCTTAAGCACGCAGTTGTAATGAATGTGCTGTGAGTCAAAAATGATCAGAATGAGTCTGTCGATTATTCAGTTCAATTCAATTCAATTCAGTCCTTAGACCCTCCTTCTTGGCCGGGAAAACCTACCAAACCTTAAAACAGTAGGCCTACAGGTAACGTCAGGCTCAGAGAAGGAGCAGTGAACAGGATTAATGAAACAAGTGTAAATGAACATCTGCAGATACGTTTTCCAAAAATATCCTTTCAATATTTTTGTATCATATTTTCGTGATTTTGGTATTTCAAATCAATAACATTTATCACCTGTCCTGGCCCTGGAGCATTAACATTTGAGAGAAATCTGAACCGCTAAACTAAACCAAGAATCCACTGCATTTTCAGACATTTTGTCACAACAGGTTTGTAGAGTCTAAACCACAGGCAGAGGCGAAGCCACACAACACACAAGACAGGCATTTGCTGGGGCCCTTTGATCACCAGGGGCCCCTAGAGGGCAGTCCTTAGGCTACAACAGGCTAATTACAGTAATTAAAGTTCATTGACAGGTCTATGACCTATTGACAGGACTATGGACAGTAGATTTATACTGTGACCACAAAAGGTGGCTGACATCAGTGAGCCTGATTTCTTTGACAAACTCTCCTCATGATTCCAGCAACTGCAATAGCTAACTGACATTATTTCTGCAAAGCAGAAGAACCATACTAATGTTTAAATTTTGCTTATCTTTTTTATGTAAAGTCAAAAGTAAAGAGAAGAAGGGGTGGAGTTTGTCTGGCAAGCCCCTTGTGAAGTTGCCTTAAAAACTGCAGACTTAAGGCAAGGCAAGTTTATTTGTAGAGCACAATTAGTACGAGGCAATTCAAAATGCTTCACACAACAGGAAAAAAGCATTGAAATCACAAAACAGTTAAAAACATGGAAGTGAAGAGTCGAAATAAAATCCTTTCAATCATATGCACAGCTAGACAATAGTTTAGCAATAGTTTTTAGCCTAGATTTGAACATTGTCAGAGTAAAAGCCTGTCTCACATCTTAGGAAAGATAACATGGAAACGCAGATTCCCCATGTTTAGTCCTGACTCTGGCACCAGCAGGAGGCCGGTCCCTGAGGTCCTCAGAGTCCGAGATGGTTCATATGGCACTAACATGTCCGAGATGTACTTTGGTGCTAGGCCATGGAGAGACTTGTATACAAGCAGAGCTGCTTTGAAGTCTATTCTCTGAGCCACAGGAGCCAGTGCAGAGACCTGAGCACAGGACTAATGTGATCGTACTTCCTGGTTCTAGTCAGGACCCGAGCAGCAGGCGTTCTGGATGTACTGCAGCTGTTTTACAGCTCGTTTGGAGAGGCCAGTGAGCAGGCCGTTACAGTAGTCTAATCTACTAGAGACAAACGCATGGATAAGTCTGGTTTAGACACTATACTTTTGACTTAAGGGTTTGCTGATTCACATGTTGATGCTATAATTGTGAGTTTTCAATAATGTAGTTGTAAATTCGGGCCACATTTTCAAACAAAGACAGATGTACTGTCTGGGTACAAAAGCGTATAGAGGGAGTGAAGAGCCGTTCTCGAGAGCAGCTGGAGATAAGAACCGACAGAAAAATATCTTCTTTCATTTTATCAATCTCACAGAAGGACATTTTATTCTCCTCTGCACTCTCTCCATTCTTCTGCAGCAGCTGATAAGGAGAGAGAAGGGGAGAGAGAAGGAGGTGAGAGGCGCTTTATGTGGACTCTTTATGGACGTATGATCCTGAGCTCCACAGATGACATGTCTCAATGATCTGTTTAATGCATTGCAAGTGTTTTTCCTTCTTAGACTCGAGACCTTATAGACCAAAACATTCTGATTTGTGGAATATGGAGGCAAAAGTGGAGCCACCACAGAATTTTATAAAAAAAAATGAAAAATCAAGGTGGTTTTGGCAAATAAAATTTGCTAAATGTAAAAAATATCGTAGCCTGGTTTAAAGATATTTGCAGTAGTATTTTACATTATTTGTTTATGTAGTAATAGGATAATTTGATGACGCCTTCCATTTTTGCTCAAGGCAAAGAAAATTGTAAAAAGAAAAGTCACTATAATCTAAAAGGAACGAGCATTTTCAAAAAGCCCAGATTCAGAACCAAAGTATGGGAACGAAGCGTTTCTGTGAAAGGAGTGAATTTAAGGAATGATCTTGACAAAGACACCAAAGAATCAAGAACAATAACTGCATTTAAGAAAGACTTGAAAGTATGACAAGTAAGTATGGAAAACAAAATTAGGTTGTTAAGAGAAAGGATCTGCCTGCTGTGTAGTTTTGTATGTAAGTTTACAGCAAATGCTTATTGTAATGTGTTTTAAATATCTGCGTAGAGTACAAGTTGAAACGGGGGCAGATAACAAGATATCTCTTTTTGTGTAACTGTATGTCGATGATAATGTATTTTATATGCTATGAATGAAATAAACAAATCAAAATTTAAAAAAACATTTAAAATCCAGATTTTTACATTTTACTGGCAACGTTTCGGCAACGTAGGCCTTCATCCGGCAAATGATGAAGGCCTAAGTTGCTGAAACGTTGCCTCTTCCAGCTGTTAATACATTTCAACTTGCAAGGAACACAGTGTGCAGGATTTCTCTTTGTTCGAAATGTTACGCAAACCTTCTCCAACACACCTGCTGTCAACACCATGTGCAGAACACCGTCTTCACAATACGTTTCACTGGAGAAATGCTTGCAGAGATGTTGGCTTGAGATACGTTACATACTATAGTAAACGGTATTTTTTCACCCTTCGTTGTAGAAAAGCAAAAAACAAACTGACCCTGTGCCTTGGGAAGTGAAAATTGCATCTCATTTCCTGCTTTTAAAAAGATTTCAAACCATTAGCATTTAGATCTGATCTCAGTAACCCTTTGAAGATGGTCTACGGCTTCATTTTGCCTCCAGTTGCTTCCAGTCGTCAACATTCCTGAATTCTAAACGTTCTGATGACAAAGCATTTAAAGTGTCTATCTACAGAGACATTGTGGTATGTACGATGACCTGCTGCACATAACTCCATTTACTACCAACCATGATCATACTGCATTTGACTATGGTGCAGACAGGAAATATAAAGTTGATTACATGATAAATGCCAGTAATCCACACCCAAAACAGGAAAAAATAGCCTTGGCACGATGCTAAGCAGAATGATTATTTTACGCATTCGAATTTATACAGCCCTTTTCATTTCAATCACAATGTACTGACTCCCCAAGCTGTTTTGCTCAAGGACACAACAATTACGTACAATAGTGCAACTTGAAGCTGGGATGAAGTGTTAAAATGCCGCTTTAGTTGTGTCCTAGACCTGGTTCTGAGTGGTTTCAGTCCCGTCTGAATACGTCCTTGATGCAGGAGAATAAAGATGACTCCAACAGGCATGAATCACTCTAAATGCAACTTTGACTGTGTAAATGAGAAGGGAAAAAAACAATCATAACGTGGTTGAAATCGAGGTTTGATTTGCGTGGTCAAGGTGTGTGTGCGGAGTGTTTTGCACAAAGGCACAAGAAATGTACACAGTGAAGGCAGTGGGGATCGAACCGGTATTTTTCAGTCAGCGGGTAAACGGTTGTGCAATAGAACATAAAAGCGAACAAATGCAAACTCCAACTGTAATTCTTCTGTTGGAGGGTCCGCCACCTGCTTGTCACCACGGAGATGTTATTGCTTGGCCTGTAATGCTCCACAATTCAACATTGAACGATTCTCCAGTGCTGCGTTCTACCTTTTAAAAACCAAAACAATGTAGATGTTGTTCTGCCGTTTTGCGCCCCAGAGGAGAGCCGTGTCTGACCTGATTCTGCCGCTCTGCCCCAGGACGGCTCCACGAGAAGAGTTCAGCGTTCGCTCACGTCTGAGAATAAAAGGAGAGAAAATGTTGAAACAGTAAAGACGAGACCGGATCTGAGATAATTAAAGACAAAGTTTAGTTACATAAGATATTGTTGTTGACAAAACAATAATGCAGTCTGGATTTGGTAAGGATTTTAGTGCACTTATAGTACTGGGTTAGTCCTGGGTTAAGACAAGATTCAGTCCTGGTTTAGTCCTGGGTTAAGACAAGATTCAGCCCTGGTTTAGTCCTGGGTTAAGACAAGATTCAGTCCTGGTTTAGTCCTGGGTTAAGACAAGAAGATTCAGCCTGGTTTAGTCTGGGTTAAGGCAAAGATTCAGTCCCTGGTTTAGTCCTGGTGTTTAAGACAAGATTCAGTCCTGGTTTAGTCCTGGGTTAAGACAAGATTCAGTCCTGGTTTAGTCCTGGGTTAAGACAAGATTTCAGCTCCTGGTTAGTCCTGGGTTAAGAACAAGATTCAGCCCTGGTTTAGTCCTGGGTTAGACAAGATTCAGTCCTGGTTTAGTCCTGAGGTTAAGACAAGATTCATCCTGGTTTTAGTCCTGGGTTAAGACAAGATTCAGTCCTGGTTTAGTCCTGGGTTAGACAAGATTCAGTCCTGGGTTAGTCCTGGGTTAAGACAAGATCAGTCCTGGTTTAGTCCTGGGTTAAGACAAGATTCAGTCCTGGTTTAGTCCTGGGTTAAGACAAGATTCAGTCCTGGTTTAGTCCTGGGTTAAGACAAGATTCAGTCCTGGTTTAGTCCTGGGTTAAGACAAGATTCAGCCCTGGTTTAGTCCTGGGTTAAGACAAGATTCAGTCCTGGTTTATCCTGGGTTAAGACAAGATTCAGTCCTGGTTTAGTCCTGGGTTAAGACAAGATTCAGTCCTGGTTTAGTCCTGGTGTTAGGACAAGATTCAGTCCTGGTTTAGTCCTGGGTTAAGACAAGATTCAGTCCTGGTTTAGTCCTGGGTTAAGACAAGATTCAGTCCTGGTTTAGTCCTGGGTTAAGACAAGATTCAGTCCTGGTTTAGTCCTGGGTTAAGACAAGATTCAGTCCTGGTTTAGTCCTGGGTTAGGACTACAAGATTCAGTCCTGGTTTAGTCCTGGGTTAAGACAAGATTCAGTCCTGGTTTAGTCCTGGGTTAAGACAAGATTCAGTCTTGGTTTAGTCCTGGTTTAGCTCAGGTTGAGGGCAGTTCTAGTTCTGGTCTATTTTAGTCCTGGTTTAATCCTTGTTTTGTCCAGGTTGAGTACAGTTCTAGTCCTGTTTAGTTCGGGTTAAGTCCAGTCTTGGTTTAGTGTTTTATTCCGTCCTGATCTTATCCTTTAAACGTTGTCCTAGTTTTAGTATTGTTAAAATCCTGGTTTGTCCTGGTTATATATAGTTTCAGTCCTAGTTTAGTCCAGCCCATCCCAGGTTTAGAACAATTTAAGTCCTGTTTCAGTCCTCAGTGCTTTCTCATCAGATCAGGTTTAATACACTTACAGTCCTGGATCCAGTTTCAATCGGGATTTTGTCTTTGTTTTGTCCAGGTTTACTGAAGTTATGGTCCTGCTTGGTTCAGTTCTGGTTTAGTCCTGATTTTATCCCAGTCCGGACCAGGTTTGAGCCCAGTCGTTTTCATTCATCGTGGTTTAGTTGTCCAGGTTCAGTGGAGTCTGAGTGCCGTTTTAGTCCTGGTTTGAACCCTTTTACACAGCTGTTATCTCCTTCCTCATTCTCTCTCCCAAACGCATGTAGCATTTTCTTATCTAAGCACTTGTTCTACAGCAGCCATGTTTCCCTCGCCAAAGATGAAGACATTTTCTGCCCGGACTCTCGATTACTTTTCCTCTCCGTGGGAATCCGCAGTCTTGTTCTGAACTATTTGTCTCTTTCTGGTTTAAAAGAGAAGTTTCACAAAGCAGATTTTTGCATCATTAGCCAAAGCGGACAGCAGGTGGTTGGAGCCGAGGTTAAGAAGTCTCACGAAAACTTCAGAGGAAGAAAGGGAAAATACTTTATTGCAACAGAAATTATAATGCTTTAGTTAGAATTATTTTAGGGGTCAAAGGTTAATCACCATTGGATCAAAACACAATTTTGAGCTTGTCTTGAGAGCTAAGTACGGCAAGTTTATTTGTAGAGCACAATTCACACACAAAGTAAGTCAATTCAAGAGGAATTGGAATCACAATACAAACAAATCAAAACATAAGGGGCTGACGCTGTTGTTGTGTCCTTGGGCAAGGCACTTGACTCACTTTACAGACTGGCAGCCGTGTTTCTGTGCATCAGCTTCAGGGCAGCTGTGGCCACAAGTTGAAGGAGCTCGTCACCCGTAAATACGACAAGTCCTGGTTTGGTCAGGTTTAAAATACAGGTTGGCTTTGGTCCTCTAAGGCAGTGTTTTTCAACCTTTTTTGAGTCACGGCACTAATTGTATTTGAAAAGATTATAATCACATCAAATCAAAAGCGGTTCGTATATAGCAAATTGGCTTATTGCCCATGTCACGGTCTGGGTCATTAAATTTAGTAGCTTTCATTTGCTCATAATTCCCCAAAACGTAAAATGATGCCGTTAAATGCACATGTGAAACTGTTTACTCAGTTTGGAGATTTGTTCAAGTCCTGACAGTATCTCAAGGCACCTGGTTGTTCCCGGGCACAATGGCTGAACATCAAGGCTCTAAGGCACCTTCACATTTGCTCTTATTTGGTCCTAATTTCAGCTTAGTTTAATTCTGATGCGGACTTGGTTTGGTCCTGTTCTAGTTCTTGTTTAGTTCTGTCTAGTCCAGGTTTTATTACTGGTTTAGTCTTGGTTCAGTACAATTTTTATGTGGTGAATGCATAAGTATGAACACGCCCTTAAATCTTGGTTTAGTCCATTTTTTGTAATTGTTTCGACCTGGAGTCCTGGAGGTAGATTGCACTGACCTAATTTGACCAAGTTTGGACTAAATTTGATCCTGTTTTCTTATTTAGATTTTGTTTAAATCCACTTTACATATCTCCTATTAAGGGCTATGTATTTATTTATCAAAATGACACAGCTTTTAATATCACAAATATCTACAACTCAATTCAACCCCGGTACCACTTTTTGTTTTTTTCTTAATCTATATCACTTTTGAGTGTATTTTAACAGTCTGTCCATCGCGCCACAATTTTGTTCAATAATTATAATCAGGCTATACAATGTCCTAAATTCTGCTGTGACTAATCCCCTCACAGCAGTGTATTTAGCCTCATTTGCCAATCAGCGCTGTCACTGTTGGAATGATGAGGTCGTTTTAAGCTTAGGGACACGTCTTTCTCCACGGGACATCTCTAAATATACAGGAATCTATTGTACAAAGTGTCCATCAAAATGCAGGGGGCAGGGAAATGACGGCTTACATAAGAAGTACACTGGCACATATACCCCAAGGCAAGACGCCGAGACCTCCTCAGACGAAGCATGTGCCAAAAGAGAAGAGCGGGGAGAACGAGGGCTTTCTCCGGCCTGCAGGGGGAGCTGTTGGGCTGTGGAGAGGGGGCCAAAGGTGTGCAGGGGAAGGTATACAGGCTTGAATAGGTCTGAATAAAGCATAAGAGGAAGGGAGAGGGAAGTGGTGGAGAAGAGGGGATGGAGGAAGGGAGAAAAGAGGGAATGCAGAGGAGGAGAGGAAGGGTAAAGAGATGGAGGGAGCCGAGGGAAAGAGCGAGAGACTTGGTGTGTGAGTTTATTAGGAAATACATAATGAAGAGATGGGAAAACACCAAGGTTAAAAATGAAAGGCATGTTTGGCCCGTAGACTTCACTAGACAGGACGGACACTACACGTTTACGTGGAAGTCAGGAAAACTGGAGAACTGGCCTGGCGGGTTAAAGGGAGAAAATAAATACAATAAATACATAAATAAAAGAGTGACATTTTTGTGTAATCAAAATAAATTCCACGTTTTCGAACAGAATAATGCTGTGATGTGCATATTTTAGATTTTCTACAACGACAAGGTCAATTAGAAGGCTATGTTTTTGCGGAAATAGACCTTATACTATAATGAGCCCAGAGCCATTCGATTAGAGAAGAAGGAGGTCCGCCTGAACAGGGTCGAGGGTCTCACCGGAGGAGTCTACATTAGCCTGTTGAGCACTTCTGAATGAACATTAGGCCAACCTCTTAAAACGTTGTGACAGTGAATAATTCGTAGATTGCGCGTGTGTCACTTGTGGCTCTGATGACAAACGTTTGGGAATTCAAGCGTCACACACGCACAAAAAAAAAAAAAAAAGTTAAAAGCTCGACCCAGCTCACGCTCGCGCACATGCAGCGATACTTACCGTTACATCCATGATACTTACCGAACCCACTCCGGGTCAAAGCGTTCACTGCGCAGCCGCAGACTAGCAGAACGCAGGTAACGTTCTGTGCCGAGTGTCAGTGGCAGAATAAGCATATCGCAGTATTTACATGTATTTACATGATGCTTTAGTGCTGTACCTGCAGTTGGCAGAAGCACTCTTCCTCACTCCCTTTTCCTCTCTTCAGGCGTATTCTCCTCGCCTCTCCTAAAACCCTGTGACACTTTGACTCACGTGTCTTTCACCCTCCCATCCACACAGTTAACCCCTTTATTAACTTGCGCCACATGTTTCGTCTTGAGGAAAAGCACATCGCGCGGGCCGGTGACAGAGCTCAGCGCGGTGTGCCGAGTGACGTGGCAGCGGAGGGACAGTCACAGGTGGGCACAGGGCCCTGTCACTGAACCCAACTGTGTGGGCTTTGTCGGCCTTGGGCCAAGAATTCACACTTTAATGTGGATTAAACAACCAAAATCTATGGGACTGGGGTATTAATAGTATATCGTTTTTAAATAACACATTACGGATTGACGATTTCTGTCATTGAACTCCGACTTTTAAGTCCAATTTAAAACACAGAGGTCAACAGCACATGTCAGGGGCATTACAAGGTTACAGTACAAATACATGAACCCCTCTTGCTTAGGCACCTATTTTTGCAAAACGCCTGAAAAAATGACCCCATTTAAAACTGAAGCTCTTCCTGAACCCTTGGAGCACAAACAAGTTGGCTGGAGCCTTTGTGAAGAGACTCTGTAGTTTTGGACTCTGATGTCTGTTTTTACTCTAATTATAAGTAAAAACGAGCTCTGCTCAGAGGAATGCAGATTTTAAATCCCGCCTAGATTTTCTTTGTTAAATATATGAATGAGTAAAGCTGGTTTCTGGAGGATGGTCTGATTGACACTAAAATGAGCGTTTGTTGGGTTTTGTTCATTCTCTTTTAGAAGCTGAAGGTAAATGAACTAAAAATGAGTTTTAAGGACTTGTAATAAATCAAAAATGTCCAGGCAGAATCCATCTAAAATAATAGTTTCATTTTATATTAGGGTAATATTTTACTTGTGTGTTTGGAATATAAACTGATGCTTCCCAGAATGACTGATTTGACTGGAAATAAGTAGGTTACAGTTTTATTTTTATGTACAGCAGATCAAGCAGCTTGAGAGTTCCCTTTTATAAGATTGCGGACAAAATTGAATAAATAAAGAGTCCTAAGCATAAGGGTTTTTTAATAATGTGGTTAAAATCTGAATTAATGTGCAACAGCCATCAGCAGATTTCACAAAGAGCAATAATTGTAAATTGTTGAAGAAATGTAAAGTGCCAATTTAAAAGCACAAACATTGAGTGCTGTTGTGTTTTTAGTAGAAATGGACAAAATGGATTATTACTATCAGACCTTTTAGTTTCCGTGTGAGAAGTTCCAAGAAGAAGAAGAAGCGGAGAAAAAGAGCTTCTTTTGCCAGCTCAAGTCCGAACACGAGGGATGTGCAAGTGATGAATGGCATTTAGTATTGGTTTCCATGTAAACCCAGGAAATGTAATTGAGTTGAATTGAATCTCAAACGATGCTGCTGCATGTAACCGTGTCCGACAAAGACTGGGAGCAAACGAGGAGAGTACATTCTCTGTAGGAGGAACGCAGACATATTAGACATGGGTTTGGATGTTTTATCAGCAGAGTGTACACACAGCAGTCCCTTCACTAACAACTATTGCTTATGTTTCATTGTTTTCGTCTGCTGCATTAAAATGAATGCAAAAACGACCAGAGCTTTGACGTGCTCATTCACACTGTGGTGAGAAATTGTGAGCAATCAGTTCCTAGCATGTTTAAAAACTGAACACTCAAAGTAAATGAGCTGTCGCTTATCTATGTTTGCCAAAAGCGTGGTTCTATGTGTGATGCCATTTTTGCTGTAAACTGGGACAAGAGTAGTCTGACAGGTTTAAGAGGCCAAGACTAAATGAGTTTGGTTGTTTAGCACACATCAGAGGCGGGAATCGATCACACGCAGGCTAATCCTCCAGCAAGGTCCTGACCAGGATCCTGGCTCAGATCTGGTTCACTGCTCCTGACAGGTTTAACCCAGAGACAAATAGAGGGCAAATTTACCCATAGGGCAATAAAGTCAAGCTTAATCAAAACCAGGACTAAACCAGGACTCAGACTGAGGTCTTGTTGGGATCTCTGGATTAGTCTAGTCGGAGGCCTGAGGTGCTGCTGTATCTGACCTTTGGAGTCAAGTGTCATTTAGAATTGATTGCCTCAAAGGAACAGAGCTGAAAACAGAGAGAGGGAGAAGGAGAAGAGTATGGCTGAACACTTTATAATAACTACACTTTTAATAGCCTTGATAAAAAATGAACAAATGCTTATTTCATAATGAACAAATAGAATGATTCAGGCTTGGTAACTGCCTAATTAACACCCTAACCCTAACCTCATTATGAATTGTTCATCATCAATTGCTCTTTTTACAGAAATTACAGAGTATTTTATAGAGAGCACAAAAGTACAGCAGTCAAGACCTAGTCAACCAAAACAATGTCACACGGTTTGGGGGGAACAGCCGAGATTTAGACCTTGTTTTTGGGGCTAAAAGCAGTTAATTAAGGTGTAATAATTATAAAGAGCATGGTACCATATATCCAATTGTAATCTAATAGATATTTTAGTCAAGCGTCCATTCATCATGAATAATTCATCATTATCAGAAAGCGTGGCATTAACTTCCACTGCTATGCAGATGACACACAACTGTATCAATGAAACCTGATCAGACCGATCAAGCAGACAGACTTTGTACTTGTGTGAAGGATATAAAAACCTGGATGACACTTCATTATCTGCTTCTTAACCCTGAAAAAAACAAGGTTATTGTACTAGGCCCTAAACATCTACAAGACGCTTTATCTGAGTAGATAGTCATGCTGGACAACGTCAGTGTAGCCTCCAGCTCCACTGTAAGAAACCTTGGAGCTCTCATTCAAAGCACACATAAATCAAGCCTGTAAAACAGCCTATTTCCATCTGAGTAATATAGCCAAAATCAGAAAAATCATGCCTAAAAGTGATGCTGAAAAACTTGTCCATGCGTTTGTAACATCTAGACTACACTACTGTAACTCCCTGCTTGCAGCGTGCCCTAAAAGCTACATAAAAAGCTTTCAACTGGTTCAAAATGCAGCTGCAAGATTACTAACAGGAACTAAAAGAAGAGAGCACATTACGCCGGTGCTCGAGTCTCTTCACTGGCTCCCTGCTGAGTTTAGAATCAAATTCAAAATCCTCCTCGGTGACTTACAAAGCCACAAATGGCCTGGCCCCATCCTATCTCAAAGAGGCTATAGTACACTTATCATCCAAACAGAGCACTTCTCTCTCAAAATGCTGGACTTCTGGTGGTCCCAAGAGTCTCTAAAAGCACAGTAGGAGGTAGAGCGTTTAGCTACCAAGCTCCTGTGTTTTGGGGTCAGCTTTCTGTCCATATTAAAGAGGCCGACACAGTCTCTTCATTTAAGACCAGGCTTAAAACGTTCCTCTTTGCAATGGCTCATGATCAGGTCAGTTAGGAACAGAAATAAAAACCTACCAGTTCCCAGCTATGCTGCCTAGGAGGAACTATACTGGGGGAAGTATGGCAGCTTGTGCACTATCCTCTGCTTTCTGACTACTTTTCTATCAAACAATATTTAACATTTAATTTCACTTGCAATCTGCTCATCTCTTTTCCTTCTTCTTCTCCCACTTCCCCGATGGGAGTGGAGCAGGCACATCGATGACCTGTGGATCCAGATGCTCCTCAACTGCCTGGAGAAACGGTCTCTACTCCAGATGAACGGTTCTTCATCATACTCGCAGAATTGGTTCTCCTCCTGAGTGGGTCTAGCTCCACCGTGTATCTGCAAATTGAAGCGCGTCCGCCTGTCCGTCCGAGGGAGTCGGATCTCTCCTTCACTGTGGAACTCCTACAGGTTTCTACTTTTTCCAAAAGGTTTGGTAGTTTTTCCTGGCCGAGAAGGAGGGTCTAAGGACAGGGACTTGGGACATCTGTCTAAGGACACGGGACGCTGGGACATTACCAAGTCCCTATGAACATTGTTTATTTTGTTTTTATTCGGTTTTTCCACTGTAGCCCCTCGAGGCAACCACTGTTGTGATTTGGGCGTTACAAAAAATAAATTGAATCAATTTCTTCGGATCGCGGAGGCACTAGTCTTGATGACAGATTTGCCATCAACCACCCCCACACCACCACCACCACCACCACCACCACCACCTCTGCCCCACTCACCACCACCACCACCACGTCTGCCCCACCTTCATTAAATGGAGGTCCAGTGTGCACAGTAAGGAAGCGTTTGGCTGTGAGACATCGAGGAGGGGGTTACAGTATCTTGTTTACTGGAAGGGAAACGGTCATGAAGAGCGTTTCTGTTGTCCCGCCAGCTTATAGCTTGGAATCCATAAGTTATTCTGAACTTCCATAAGCATCGTCGTCAAGAACCCGGGCCGTCAGAAGTCTGCCCTAATGTCCCCCCCTCACTGAGCTCTCCCAGGGACAATTTTGAAACCTTACTTGCGTCTCATTTTCAGATCACTTTCACTTCCTGGTCGTGTCGGCCTTGCCTCTCGTGTGATCGCTCGCGCCTGCGATGTCTCACCTGGTGTCCAATTGTAGGCCCCTCCCAGAGTAAATAAGTCATCTCCTCCTTCCTTCGTCCTCTGCCTGAATGGTACTCACCCATGTGTGTCAGCGGTCCAGCCTTTTCCATTGTGGTTTGTGAGGATTTTTGTACTCCAACCTTCGCTTCTATTTGTTACTCTGAGTTTGCCTACATTTTGGATACCTCTGCGTTTTGATTAGATCCTTTCTTTGTGTGGTTCTGATCGCCTCTACATAGGGTTAACATGCGGTCGCAGTTCAATGGTCTACAGCTTTAGCGAGGAGAGATAAAGTAAATTACCTGCACACTTTCTGTAATTCTGGTAACGTGTTTTGGAGGGTTTTGGAGGGTTATTACAATCGTCTATGGACTTCGCAATACAACCTCAATCATTTGTAGTGCTTCAAACCCCACTCAATACCACTGCCTTAAAGAACAACACTCCCTTTTAAGATATAACTAAATGTTCATAATTTTACATGAAAAATTAATTTCCATAATTTCCCTGCACGTTTGCTCCAAGCCACATTTCCAGTATCATTTTTTTTTTTTTTTTTTTTTTTTTTTTTACCTCTTTAGATCCATGTTGGTCTCCAGGTGCGATTATCTTAGAAATGTATGCTAATTGTTTAATAACAGCACTTTTATTTTCATCAAAGACCAAGATTTTGAATAATTTGTGTTTGGGAGTTCAAAGCGACCCGTAAAGCTTGCATGTGAAAGAGTTATTAAGAGGCAGGTTATCTCAGATTTTCACACAAAGACGCAGGTGCCCACAAGCTTTGTCTGATTTTAATTGGCGAGCGCAGTGCTTGAAATGGGATTAAAAATGCAACGTTTGTTTAAGACCTGGGGCAGAGGGACAATGCGCAAATCCGTTTTTTTATGAAGTGAAGTCTGTAAAAAAAAAAAAAGAAAAAAAGAATCCTACTTTTGTTTGAAAATAGAACACAATCAAACTGGAGAGTGGATGAGGTTAAGAAAGAGTGGAGGACAGGGGAAAGAAGAGGTTTAAAGTTTTAATCATGAATTCACGAAAGAAAAAGTCATGTGAGATGGCTTTAAGTCACATTTATCCCTGGCATTCTGGTCTGTTTTGGCAAATTCTGGTTTGTTCCTGATTTAATCCTAATATTTAGACCTGTTTTTTTTAGTCTTGGTACTTTTACTTCCTCTGTCAGCCCAGTGTTTGTTGTGTGCTGTCATCTTCAGAAGAGCCACGTGATGTTGCTGTCAGGTGTCTTGCCGGCTGATCGACACAGTCTTTGGGGTGGTCCTCCTTCCCGCAGAGAAAAAAACGACAGCTCCGTCTGCGGTTCCACTTCTGTAGAATAGTATCCCGGTAAGAGAACGCGCGAAGGCCCCCTTGTCTTGGAATAAATACGAAATTGTTTCCAGATTTCTGTTGCTTTTTGATTGAGCCGTGGTGTTTGTTATCCTTTGTCCCTATGACTTTGGCTCCGCCCCAATCCTTAACATTGGTTTTCCCTTGTGCAGTGGTCCAAGATTACAGACTTTAGTCTTGGTTTACTTATGCTCTACATGGTTTCTGCCTGTGTGCTCCTCTTCCTAATTTGATTTTGTCCTGCTTTTGCACTAATTCAGACATGGTTTAGACCTACAGGTTTAGAATTGGTTTAGTTTTTACAAATATGACCAAACTATTTTCCCTTTAAATCTGTATTAGTTCCATTTATATTTTCACCTCTGTGTTTCCTCGCTCCCTCATACGTTTAAAGTTATTTCTGCTCCTGTTGATTCCACTCAGGGTTTTGCTGAGTTGCGTCTTCATTTTGCTCATTTCCCTCGAGGTTCTGTGGATATTTTTAAAAGTCTGACTCAGAGCAATAATCTAACTTAAGGTGCGTTTATGAAAAAGGAGATGTTTTCAAATATAGTCGCCACTGTTCCAAAGTATTAAATAACATGATAATTGGTATAAACAGTAACGCTTTGAAGTACGATTTATCGCTCTTAAAATCTTAAAATATTTATATTTTAAGATTTTGTGCCCGCTTTATTGACAGGAAAGTGGTGTGAAATGGGGGATGAGAGAGAAGGGACATGCAGTAAATGTCAGAGTCGGGAATTGAACTCACAACAGACGTGTGCTGTGCCATACCCAGTCGACCACCGGGCAGCACCACTGCTGATATATGTAGTAATGTAATAGTTTATTTAAAAAGTGTGTCAGGCTCTATTAGTTTGATTGATTTATTATTTATTATAATTGTGTTCACAGTGACATTTACTGGTATTCTGCCCCTAAACAGTGAATTTTAAAGTCTGAAAACATGTTTGCGTAACATTCTTTTTGATGGACTTTTACCACTGAAGTAAATTCACAAGCCTAAAGGTGCAGTATGCATGCGTGTTGAGTAATTCCTATGCGCACATGCTCACAATGAATGCCTCTTTTCAGGACTCATTTACATATCAGTGTCAGTCCAGTAAACACAAATACAGCAATTATCACTTTACAGTAGCCAATGGCAATGAGAGAACAGACAGGAAATGTTTACAATGTTGTGACAGCATTTCACAAGCTAAGCGCTAACTAAAGGGAATGAAGTGTCAAAACAGACATATTTATAACAGCACTCAGACAGGCCGCCTCAGCTCCAAAGTCACACACCCAACTTATTGACAAATAAGATTTATTTTAATCCTGATTCCAAACCATTGTCTGTCGTGAATACAATCCAGCATGTTGTTGCTGACCCTTAAATAAAATGTTGTTACTGGTATGATCTGTGCTGAAGTTAACTTTTATTCTTGAGTTAGTAGCTGAGTTCAGAGCACTTGATTCAGAGCACTTAGGTTAGAGGCGTGCTGGACTTACGTAAATGGTCAGCGCGCACACAAACAGGGCGGTCCACTCATGTCTCTGTTACACAGTGACAATAGCTTCACTTTTTACTCACTCACAATTTTCTGTCTGAAGCTCGGTTCAAAAAAAAGGGGTTTTTGTCCTTGACCAAACGCTGCTGAGTTTAAACAAAAGTCTTGAACTTGTAATGGCACCGCGATTTACATTGAATTAACTATTATCTAAAAATAATAGTAGGAAAGTAAGCATTAGCACGACGGGTCTGCATAGCTCACCGCGACTAAATATATTGGTTAGCTCAACCGCAGCCTATTCGCTAACATAACAATCTACCCAAAACAATTTCCAACAACATGTTGTATCTCATTTCCGGGGTCTGCATGCTCCAAAGGACTCGGTCCGACGGAGGCTGGTCTCCTCCATAGCATCCGATGCGACCGAAAAGGGCTCCGCACCTAGCAACCAAAGAATCTCGCTGTTTATGCTAACGCCACGCCAAATTACGCACATGGAACGTATTAAAAGAGCACGCAGCAAAGGATAAAAATATTCTGACTTTGAGCCAAGAGATTTATAGTTTATCTCACTACCAAATCTTTTGGTCTAAAATAAAATATGTTCAGCGCTTTGGTAAAATATAATTATATATATAATATTATAAATTACCAATGTTCCTGTTGGTGACAACTGTCAAAATGATCTAGAAGTTTCAATTAAAGTAAGGAAATATGCCTTGTTAATTTCAGAATGGGATTTTATTATGATCAGGCAATACATTGAAAGGTAATGTGCATTTAAGTCAGTTTATAAAAGAAGAGAGATTTCTGGACAAAAAATATTTAAAGATCCTATATTAGATCCTATTTTCCCCCGTTTCATTGTCGAGCCCTAAGGGCATAGTTATAATAAGTGTGTGTGTTAAGACCCATAAGATAATAGTTATAAAAATATCATACCACATCACCATAATACTAATTATTTATCATATTGGACCCCGCTCCTCCTTCCTCGGGAAATTGCAAACGGGGGACGTGACTTGGTGATTTCACTCCGGTGAGTAGACCCTTAATATAAATAAATAGAACAATAGTAATAGAGTAATCATATATATTAAATATAAATATATATACCTTAATATACAATATAATTGATTATATATACTATATATATTATTATATAACATACCCTATAATTGATTCTATCCTATATGAGCCTTAATATAGTTATATTGTAAAATATATATATAATACTATAATAATAATATTATATATATATATATATATATTATATATAATTTTCTTATATAATAATTTTAACACAAAAACGTTTTTACTCCCACCCTGATTTCAATCTCAATCACTTAAGTGGTTGCTTTTATATGATTGTGTTACAGAAAACAAATTAAAACCAAACTTCTTTTACAGTTTTGGGAGCGTTACGCCCTTATTTTATGACAACACTCGCGCGTGTACTTTCATGTTTTCCTCCGCTGTCGGGAGGCGCTGTTTCACTCCGCCTGTTTTAAAAACATCTGACTAGCGCGGCGCAGTGCATTGTGGGATATATAAGGCAGCGAAGTGTGTTTGCCACGGGCTTCGTTCACGGCCATTCTCCATGGAAACGCAGGCCGCATTTGTCGGCCGCATTCGTAGGCTGCATGAAATGGGACGGTCTTATCCCGCAGGAAGTGACGCAACCGGCCTTCCAATGTAGTCATCGGAGCATGCAGACCCGGAATTGAGACGCAGCAATTGTATTATCTTCTAACTCTGCTTTGGTGTTACTCGCGTGTGGTCGAGTGATTGTCAGTCGCCAAAACAGCCCTGGTTTGTCATAGTTTACAGTGTTTGGAGGCTCAAGCTAACTCTCCCATTGCATTATTGCTAACGTTTGGAAGGGTATCAGGCTAATGGAAGGCAGAGTTTTGTTTACAAACACTGGGAGGGTCTATTATAGAGCTATTAACCATGAACCAGGTCATTTTAGCATGTAATTCTATAATTAACAATAATCTCAGTGTAGAAAAAGACTCAGTTGTAGTCATCTGGACTCTGTTTTAAAAAAAACGATAAGTTTCGATGTTTCCAAGAGTCATTCTCAATCTGTGAAACAAGTCTGAGAACTTCTGTTTATATCCTACTCTGTGAAAGCCCTGCCCACAGGGCGGGACCTCCTGATAATGGCACATTGAAATTTAACTGGGATGGGCCTATTGTTCCCTGGCGTTTGGCTGCCTCACCTTGAGTGGCTGTTTAGCATCAGAATACCTCGGGCGTCTCCAGGGTTTCAGCAAACCATTATAAACAACTGGAAGGTTGAATTTTCCTGGACTCCACAGAGTCCAGATGACTACAACTGAATCTTTTTCTACAATGGAACACTCCTGGACGAATGAGGGATTACACCGACATATAATCTCAGTGTAAAACTATGGTCTTGGTCTGGAAACTGAACCAAGAAGTTTCTGGCTGTGAGGCTCACCATGCTGTGTTGTATTGAAGTAGAGTCTGAAGTATTCTTTGAAGTGACAGAGTACATGGCAGCAGAGTCGGATTTGTGTCGCGGTGCTGAGGAGCAGAGAGGAACATACATTTATCCTGTAGCTGTGATAATTGAACATGAGCATCTGAGGAGAAGAGCTAATCCTCATCTGACAGATAGAGAGAAGGAAGGGGGAGCGAGGGAAAAGAGAGAGAGAGAGAGAGAGAGAAGAGAGAGAAGAGAGAGAGAGAGAGAGGAGAGAGAGATTGGGCAGGAAGCAATAGGTGAAGAAGAGAGAGAGGAAGAAAAGAGAGACCAAAAGAACAGATTAAATCACACAGAAGGGCCCAGTCCAATCCCGAGAATCAAACCCAGGGCCATTTTAATGCAAGGGCTTATCTGGGCTGCCCGCTTAGGGGCCTACAGACACACACCGAGATGCTTTGTCGCACAGCAATAAAGTCACCTCCATCGTCTGTGTCTGCAGGAGTGTGTGGGTACATCTATTTCAAAAGTGGGGGGAACCAAGTCGCGTATTTCTTTACATAAAAAATAAATTCCGGAAGCCATATGACGTAATCCTTCTTCCGGTTAATTAGTTAACACAGAGCTGCCGACCTCAAAGAAAATAAGTTCTACTCAGACTGAAAAGCGGTTGTCGGGCCGCCAGGAATCGTGCATTGGTGACTAAGTGGTCACATGAACACTGGATATTTTACAGAAATCAATCTACTTTAGCCACGAGACTTTCCCTCGTTCTCCATTCAAACCAATGGAGTTTCCACTGGACCGGAAGTGCGATTACAACGAAAGTGCCGATCACTTGGGAAAAGAGGGATAAGTGGGCGGGGCGGAATAAGGTCAATAGCTGGAGGAAATGTGAGTAAAATTATGGCTTTTAGTATAACCATAGTTTAAAGAGTAAAGCTCAAGCCCACAACTACGTAATTGTAAATTGCCTATTCTATTAAACCTATGCACCTAATGTTAAGCCTATTTTGTAATTTCAATTTAAATGTTGCACAGCTGTTCAGACTTCTATGGAGCCAGGGAAAGGCGCCGAGGAGGGTCCACCTCAGCTCCCCTCTGAACCTCTCACATTATTCTGAGCATGAATAAAAAAGCATCGCAAAAATGTATGTATTTTGTTTTAGACCACAAAATGTAGAAAGGCAGATGTCCTGAAAGGATCGGGCAGTTCGATAATGTGGGTCAGTGGCTGAAGGACAAGCATAACAAACACACCTATGACGCAAGCCTAGAAGCAAGCTTATAAGGACCGAGGCAATTTTCAGTCTCTTTTTTTTCTTTTCTTTAATCCCTGGTACAAATAAACATACAGTGATGGCCAATGGTAACTAATATCTCTTTCAGTCCAAAATATTCTGAAAAAATACTGTAAATATCTAACTTTGAGGTTTATAAAGTCAGTACCTTATTTTTTTCCTTCCAATTACATTAACTTCACAATTAAATCAGATGTTAAGTCTCTTTCAACTACTCTTTGTAGTTTTCCCACATTCTTTTTTTTTCTCTTGAATGATTTGTATATCCACTTGAGTAATAATGTCGGTGTAATCCCTCATTCGTCCAGGAGTGTTCCATTGTTCAAAAAGATTCAGTTGTAGTCATCTGGAAACATTTCGACTCTTATCCAAGAGTCTTCTCAGTCTGTGAAACAAGTCTGAGAACTCTGGTTTATATCCTACTCTGTGAAAGCCCTGCCCACAGAGCGGGACCTCCTGATAATGGGCCATTGAAACTAACTGAGATGGGCCTATTGTACCCTGACTTTCACTCCCTCCTCACTGTGTACCTGATTAGCATCAGAAAGCCCGTCTTCTACAACTGAATCTTTTTCTACAATTGAGTAATAATGCTTTGAATGAAAACAATTCTCTTTCTAAATTTTTTTTTTTCCGACTGAGTAGAAGGAAGAGTAGAGAGAGAACATAAGGGATTAAGCCCCAGCTGTGCCCTGTGTACATTCCATTGCCTTCCATTCCAAAAAAAACAGGGCGAAAAATATCTGCGTTTTTTCCATTAGACATGAGTTATTGATGACAAACATTAGCGACTCTCGAGCGAGCTGTTTATGGGCCTGCAGGAGAGTCCGGGGCCCTCATGTTGAGAACCGCAGGGCGCTGAAGCACCTGTCTGACAATAGATGAACAGATTTGTGAGAGCGAAGAACAACATTAGAGGGAAAATACGGGAGAGAACATTAGACTAACAGCACCCAGGAGCAGATAGAGAGGGAAGGAGGAGTGGGAGGTAGACAAACGAGAATGCATATTGGTATAGAATACTTTGGTCCTGGTTCAGTCTGGTTTAGTCCTTGTATAGTCCTACCTGGTTTAGTCCTGGTATCATGTTTATTTTAGCTCTAGTTCTTCTTTAGTCCTGGCTTTGGCCTTGGTGTAGTTCTAGTTTAGCTAATCCTGGTTAAGTCTGAGAATCGTCCTGATTTAGGTTGGTCTAAGCCTTTTGCCATTGGCCAATCAATTAAAAACGCCTATAAAATTCAACTTGAATATTTCATCAAATGCAAAACAGACCCTCTCCCCCTCTCCACTAACTCTCTCCTCCTTATATTTCTGTGTTGCTTCATAACAGACACAAAGCTGATTAAATAAAATGCTTCTACACTTGACTCGTGTGTTTTGACTCCTCATTAGAATTCAGACTGCAGCGTTTGTTACTCCACTCTGTCTACGCTGCAGTGCACTGATAAAACAGAGAAAACTACTAAAAACATAAAAGAGAGAGAACAAGGGAGGGAGAGAGAGCGAGGCGGTGTCAACAGAACGAGTTGATGACATTATTAACGCCATTGTATAAGGGATCAGCCAAAAAAATACAACCCTGATTTGGTCTAAGTGGTTACTGCTGGTTTAGGCCTACACTTTTGTAACTTTTCTTCTGTCACCTGCTTGTCTCCATAGATACAGATAAGATCACTTCCATACAGGGTGGAACATTCCAGGTAATGCAATATCTCTAATGAGACAAGCAGGTGGCAGCAGTAAAGTAAAACATTTACAATTGTGATACACAGAGAATTTACCCTTGAACTAGACACATCTTGGTTTAGCACTTTACTATTGCAAACAAACCATTTCACTCAATTAACCTTCTATGGCTGGACAAATAAATATATTTTCCTTCAATTTATTGTTATGACTAAAACAATATACTTAATCTACTAAAAACACATTTGAAACCAAGTTAAAGTTCACAAAAATAATTACGTTTTTCAATCCGTTTGAGTCTGGCAAGAATTTAAATTTACTTAGCGTTTGAGTTTGTGTTTATGTTTTTAAATGAATGACAATGTCAAAAGGAGCAGAACAGATGTGCAGAATTCAGCTCATTTGCATCGCTTTCTGTAGATTAACGACAATAATTACAGACAAATAATGCAATAAAACGGATGGTTGCGGAACTATTACAGGGAAACATGATTAACACTTTTTATCTTGGTTTAGTCCTCATTGAAACCCTGGGTTTTAACCTGGCGTTTGTCCTGGTCTTGTCCTAGTTTTGTCCATGCTTTGTCCATGCTTTGTCCTGGTTTAGTCAGGGGTTAGACCTGGTTAAGACCCTGTTTAGTCCGGGGTTGATTTAATCCTGCTTTAGATCAGGTTTGCACCTGGGTTGGACCTAATTTGGTTTTAGATTAAATCTGGTGTATTGTGGTTCTTCCCCTTGAAAATCACCCTTTTAACCTGCTTCATTTCAGTCAGTGCATCTTCTGCTGAAAACAATGCATCAATTACTTCTCTAGTGGTCCAGACCAGTGGTTCTCAACCTGGGGGTAGGGACCCCCATGGGTGTCGCAAAATGATTTCAGGGGGTCCCAGGATCATATGAGAGAAAAATAGAAAATGTATACAATAGTCAGGGCTTGACACCCTTCAAATGCAGTGGTGAATGTAGATGATTGTTTGCTGTCCCACCTAAGTCATTTATCTAGGCATACGTATATCCTCATTTGACATACATTATTACTTTGGGGATAGTCTACTTTTTAATTTGGGGGTCGCGTCTGAAAAAGGAGCGAGACCCACTGGTCCAGACAACATGGTTAAAAGCTGCGAAAGGTCAGTTTTGCAGAGCATATGTTATTTAGAGGCCAAAGTGTGGCATAGAAAATCTACACAGAAGTTTTACATAAAAGGCATCAGAGCTGTTGCACCAGACTGGAGTCATTAGTCATTAGTCTGAGTGGCCTTAAGAGCAGCAGAGGGGGAGGGGATTTGTAAAACTTTTTATCTGGGTTTTAGTTCTGGTTTAGTCCTGGTTCTTGGTTTAGTCCTGGATTAGCCCTGGTATAGATAGATACTTTATTGACCCCTAAGGAAATTCAAAGTTCGGCGGCAGAAAAAACTAAATATATATATATATATTTAAAGTTGACAGTTCAGCTTCCTGTCCATGATAGACAAGTGTTTGTTTAGGGCTCTATCTTTGCTGCTACAGATATTAGTGACACCACTCTGCACCCATTACAGAGCCAGCCTTCCTCACCATCATGTCCAGCTGTATAACATCATTGTTTTTTGTCTGGTAAAACATCAGCAGGAGCTTATGGCAGATTGTTTTGAAAGACTTAAACTTCCTAACGAAGTACAGCCTGCTCTGTCCCTTTCTGTAGAGCATGTGCATATTCACAGACCAGTCAGGTCTGTGGTCCAGCTGCCATCACACCTCCACAGTGCCCTCTCAGTGATTACAGTCTGCAAGCTGTGGCTCAAAACAATGGCTGTATCATCAGAGAATTTCTGCATGTGAACATACTGTTGTGTACCTGAAGTGTGACGTGTAGAGCGTAAACAGGGACTGGTGACAGTACAGTCCCCTGTGGAGTTCCACTGCTGCAAACGATAGCATAGAGGTTGCAGTCCCATTGGGACATACTGAGCTCTCGCATTGAGGTAGACTGTAAACAGATAACTAGAACTGAAGTAGGGACTTTCTTCAGGTGCAGGTTCAAATTAGAGTGTACTGCAGAGGCTTTAGTTCTTCACCACAATCCTTCAGGAGCCTCAAAGATATTATGTCTGGTCCCGCTGCTTTACAGGAACAAATCTTTCTCAGTCACCTTACAATGACGTCTCAGCAGAGCAGTCACTGAGGGGTACCAGATCCGAAGTCTGAGCAAGCTCTCTGTTGTTGTTAGTTTAGACCTGGTTTGGCCCTGGTTTATTCCTGGTTTAGCAATGGTTTTCCATTGTTGCTCGTTGCTGGTGCTTTAATTCTAGACATCTCTCTGAATACAGGCATCTATCATTCGTATGTGGAAGAGGGGGCTGCCATCTTGCTAAGGGCAGCAAATACCAGTGGGACAGAGCTTCTTTCTCTTTGCACTTCAGGGTCAGGTAAGGACAAAAAGAGGAGCTTGAGAGGCAAAAGATGTTCCCAAAATGTCAGCAATGTCAGACTGTTGCAGTGAGTCATTTCTAAGGCATTATGCTAGGAAATGTGTGTGAATTTCTCACTGCAAATTTTACATTTGGAAATATGTTCCATAGGAAAAGAAAAACACAAGAGAGCAGACATTCATAGTGGAATTAGATTTTTATTTTTCAATTAATAATGAAAGCATTATGCCATTTTCCTGGTAGAAGTAGAACATATTTTAAGATTAAGTTACGTTTAAGTTTCTGGATCTTAATTCTTGAGAATACAATTTTATGCTTTGTTTCCCTGCCATCATCGTGTAATTCTGAATAAAATGTCCCAGTTTTGAAGAGTATGGGCATTTTTCTGCGTTTTTTTATTGTTTGGAACAGAGTTAAATATGGTCATATGTACCTTTTAAATCTGTAACCCTCCAGTGACCAGTAAATATGATGTATTACTGAAATACAGAATCAATACTTCACTTTGGGCCCTTGCAGCTGATCAGACCTTTGTTAATATAGACTTAGCTTCTGCGCGGGGAATAAGCCTGGACAGTGTAATTTAGTAACATTATTGTACACTACCAGATAGGATTCTTATAAAAATGCAATTACAGGTACACACACTGCAATGAGAAGCACAATCTCTTTCCTCTTATTGTACATTGTACATGTATTGTTTTTAGTGGTACGGGAAGTCTGAGTACCCACGGGAAACTTATACGCATTCAGCGGATTGGTGAATATTTTCTTAGTCAAAACTACAATATATATATAATAACAAGCAAAAAGTATGTTTAAAAAAAGTATATTAAAACACATTGTTTTGTAATTGGTTAACGATTTAGAATTTAGGGTTGGGATTGATGATCTGCAAATATTTTCAGCCTGCTTATCTCCGTGGACAGACAAGTTCAATGCTGTACTGTGGAACATTCAAGGCAAAGCAACAACATCTGACAAGCGGGTCCTTTGGCTACAGTTACTGCATGGGAAGATGGGACCCGGCAGGTGTTGAGATGTTTCTTATTATGAAGTGCTGAAAGTGCTTCATGTAGAAAAAAAAGCTCAATGGCTCAGAGCAAATAAAGGAGGAGAACGATAAGGTGGAAGTACTACTGCTACTACTACTACTGAAGGACTACTGCTACCTACTACTACTACCTACTACCCACCACCACCTCTTCACTACTACTACTGCTCTACTACTACTACGCTACCTACTACCACCACCACTTCTGCCACTTACTACTACTACTGCTACTGCTACTACTACCACCACCACCACCTCTGCCACTACTACTACCTACTGCTACTACTATACCTACCTACTACCACCAACCACTTCTGCCACTACTACTACTACTGTATGCTACTACTCCCACCCACCACACACTCTGCCACTACTACTACTACTGCTACTACTATACCTACTTCCACCACCACCACCACCACCACCTCTGCCCCTACTACTACTACTATACTTACTACTACTTACTACTGCTACACTACACTACTACCACCACCACTCTGCCACCTACTACTACTACGCTACTACTACCCACACCAACCCACCACCTCTGCCCCCTACTACTACACTACACTACTACTACTATACTACTACTACTACTACTACTATACTACTACTACTACCACCACCACCACCACCTTGCCACTGACTACTATACTACTACTACTACCTACTACTACCTACTACTATACCACCACCACCACCACCCTCTGCCACGTACTACTACTACTACGAACTACGACTACTACTACTACTACACTCTACTACTACTACCACTACTAAGAAACAAACTATTTCCTAATTCAGCCCAGTATTTCCTACCCCTCCCTCTCCATTCTCCTTCTAGCCACACAAATCATTTTAATTAAAGAGACACTGTTAAATTACCAGTAATATTTCCAACTTGGTGGTGAAATCTTTCTGTTTGACCTCTGTTCCTGATGATGCTGAAGATGTTAAGGCGTGCAGAAATCCGGTGTTCTTTCATTCACAGTACAAATTACTTATGAACAATTAGATTCACTCACAGTGTGTTGATTAATTTCTGTAAAAATATCAGGAGACGCTAGGACAGAGGCAAATGGAGGGGATTGTTACAGTGGAAAGAATGCAGGATTAAAGCTCAGTTTGGTTAGTATTGAGATTGACCTGGTTTAGTCTTGGCTTGGTTCTTGTCATTTAGTCTTCCTCAATTTACTTTCTTGAGTTTAGGACTATTTTTGAAACCCACATTTTTTTTGAATGCCTTAACAGTGCTGCGTTACATCATTAGTTCTAGTTTAGTCACAATGTACTCTTGATTCTGTCCTGGTTTAGTCTTGGTTTCATCAAGGTTTGCCATGGTTTACTCCATGTTAGACCACTTTTAGTCCTGGTTTAGGCTCTTTCACTGGTTTATTCCAAGTTCTGGTTTATTTAAGTTTTTCTTTTCTGATTAAATTTGTATTTAGACATATCTCTGTCAATTTTGAGTGTTCTTATCTGGTTTAGTCCAAGTTTGATGCAATTTCATATTCCAGTTTCTATTTAGTCCTGATTTAGACATGATTTATTGCTGGTTTAGTGCAGGCTTTGTATTGTAACGATGCAGCTTTATTGACACTTTCAATCTTCTGTGGGACCAGACTGTTGTTGCCAAAAATACCAAAATATCAAATTATTAAAAAGAAAACAAATTCCTGAAAACGCACGGACCAGATCCATAATTTCTCTCCATTCTGCCTTATGAAATATGTATGTCCCTTTCTAATTGATTTAGTCTTTTACAAAGGTGCTATATTACAACATTTTTAGATTCAGTTACCATGGAGATAAAAATAAACACTAGCTGCTTGAGCGTCTAATCGTTACAAAACAAAATGGCACAAAGTAATAGAATAGGCCCAGAATATACCATTTGTGAGAAGGTCAAAGAGTGGTCTGAATACTGATCTCACTCCTGATGTCTTCCCAGTGTTACTGTGGCAGAGTGGTTAATTTAAACAAAGTAAATAAACAACTATGTCAGACTTTAGCGTATGGTTACTGTCAGGGATGAGCGTATTTTGAGGGGCAGGTGCCCTACAAGGGCACTTTTTCATATGGCTTACACCGTTGTGAAAGTATGAAATATGATAATGATTCTTTAGAAATAATTTTTAGATTTGTGGCTGCTAAACTCTAGAATATATGAGTTGAGGGATGTATTAATAATATAAAAGTATATAATAAAAAGCAGGGGGAAGGAACATTTAATTTCTGTATAAAATAGATTTCCCGTCAATAGTAATTTCCTGTAATCTGGGGTATTTTCAGTCTGCTTTCGGCCCAGGACAGGGGTACTCACACTTTTTCAGATACTTTTAAATTCAGCAAAGCCAAAAGATCTACATATGGATTTATATTATCATTTCTTTACATTTTTATCGTCGGTGTTAATTTCAACATAATCAGGCTATAGAAGCACAATATAGGCCTATTTTAATTATATTGTATTATGTAAGGCATGCAATATAAAGCAGGGAAGAGGAAATATGTTAATTAACTTGACTAGAACAGTGGTTCTCAAATTTTTCGAACCAAGTGCCACCGAAGAATATATTTGGCCCTCCAAGTACCACCGGATCTAAAACCCTGACTGTTTTAGGTCTAAACTATGGCTAAAAGAAAGCGCAGTGCTTTACTAGGCCAAACTAAAAAGATGACAAAAAATGAATTGACTTTATCTTTAGCAAATAACTTCATAGAAATCTGCATACCACCTGAAGGAGCTTGCATGCCACCAGTGACACATACCACAGTTTGAGAACTCTTGCTAGACCATTTAATGCAGCTGAATATTTTGAAAATAAGATATTGCCTCCATAACCTGGCTAAATAATAGAAGTGAGTGCGTGTGAGAGTGAGAGTGAGAGTCTGTTTCATATTACCTTGTGAGCTCACTGGAGTTCTTGAATAATTGAGGGTTGAGTTTTCCCCTCCTTGAACCGCCACCTTAATGTGGTGGAGGGGTTTGAGTGCCCGAATGATCCTGGGAGCTATGTTCGGGGACTTCATGCCCCTGGTAGGGTCCCACAAGGCATACAGGTCTTAGGTGATGGGTCAGATAAAGAGCGGTTCAGAAGACCTTTAGGATCAGAAAGAATGCAAGGCCAGTTACGTCACCCGCATTGGCGTTACCGGGTCCTTCTCTACAGGGCCCAGCTGGGGACAGTCCAAACGAGCAACGTGGGGCCATCCTACCGTGGACCCACCACCTCTACTGAGGGACTTCAACGCCCATATGGGACAATAGTGACACCTGGAGAGGGGTGATTGGGAAGAACGGCCTCCCCGATCTGAACCCGAGCATTGTTCAGTTATTGGACTTCTGTGCTAGCCACAGACTGTCCATAATGTACAACTTCAAGCACAAGGGTGTCCATCAGTACATGTGGCACCAGGACACCCTAGGCCGTAGGTCAATGATTGACTTTGTTGTCATGTCATTTGACCTTCGGCCACGGAGGTCAAATGACCTTTGAACACTCAGGTGAAGAGAAGGGCAGAGCTGTCAACCGATCACCACCCAGTGGTTAAATTCGATTAAATTCAACAGCACTTGCCCCGAGGGGTGACAGTGAAAAACAGATTAAACAAGTGGTGAGTTTGATCCGCTGGCAGAGGAGGAAGCCGGACAGACTGGTAGGTCCAAGCGCATCATGAGTGTCTGTTGGAATGTTTTGCGGAGCCCTCTGCCAGAAGAGTCTTCGACTCACACCTCCGGGAGAGCTTCTCCCAGATCCCAGGGGAGGCCTGGGACATTGAGTCCGAGTGGACCATGTTCTCAACCTCTATTGTCAATGCGACTGCTCGGAGCTGTGGTCGCAAGGTCTCAGGAGCCTGTCGTGGCAGCAATCCTTGAACACAGTGGTGGACACTGGAAGTAAGAGATGCCGTCAGGCTGAAGAAGGAGACCTATCAGGGCTTGTGGGACTCCTGAGGTAGTTGACAGGTATCAGCATGCCAAGTGCACCGCAGCTTGTGCTGTCACAGAGGAAAAAACCCAGGGCTGGGAGGAGTTCAGGAGGCCATGGAGGAGGACTAATCGTCGGCCTCAAAGAAATTCTGGTAAACTCCTCAGTGGCAGGGCTCCAGGGATGGATGACATCTGCCCTGAGTACCTTAAGTCTCTGGATGTTGCAGGACTGTCATGGCTGACATGTCTCTGCAACATCGCGTGGCGGTCGTGGACAGTACCTCTGGACTGGCAGACCGCGGTGGTGGTCCCTCTGTTCCAGAAGGGGGAATGGAGGGTGTATTCTAACTCCAAAGGGATCATACCCCTCAGCCTCCCTGGTAAGGTCTATTCCAGGGTAGTGGAGAGGAGAATTGGACCGATAGTCGAATGTCGGTTTTAGGAGGAGCAGTATGGTTTTCTTCCTGGACACTGGACCAGCTCTATACTCTCCATCAGGGGCTCAAGGGTTCATGGGAGTTTGCCCAACCAGTCCACATGTGCTTTGTGGATCTGGAGAAGGCTTTCGACCGTGTCCCCCGTGGGGGGTGGGGGGTGATCTAGGAGTATGGGGGGCTGGGAATGCCTTGGGATCCCCCCAGAGGAGCTGGAGTGTGTCTGGGGTGTGGGAAGTCTGGGGGTTCCTGTTTAGACTGCTGCCCCCACGACCCATCCCCGGATAAGCCAAAGAAGATGGATGGATGAATGGGCTGAGTTTGTAGTGTGGGAGAATCGGTACTGTTGACAGATCTCGAATATTTTGGACTCTATTACAGCAAAGCAGTGGTTAAAGTGCTTTGGAATTCTGAAGATAGTCCAAAGATCGTGGTTTCAACTTCTCCCACATGTTCGCAGAAGTCCTAAAAATGCTTGGGGTGAAACAGTTGTCAGCCTATCACCTGCAGGACCAGGGTTTGCTGGAGCATTTTCAACGGACCTCACGGAGTTGGATTGGCAAGAAGGGCTTCCATGTTTTTTCTGGCTGCACGAGAGGCAGTCCTAGAGAGTATGGGGTCCAGCCCAAACAAGCTCATTCGGTGTGGTCCCTTGGCTGCCCTGAAAAGTAAAGTTCTGGAAACAGATCCATGTAAAGACTGTGTTGATTTTGTGAATGGATTTCTTCACCACCTGTTCATGGCTGGATGATTGGTTGAGGAAAAATTGTGACAGTCTCAGGAAGAGATGACAAATATTCATGTTCGTGAAACAGAAAGTCATGAACTTAGCTCTGTCGACCAAGTGCTTGCCCTAACATCTGTTAAGTTCATCCTTTCAGGCTAAATGTGACAGTCATTATACTGTCTGATTTGAACTATTTGATTGCGATACCCGATAAAAGAAAATCTAAGTGACTTTATTGTGTTAATGAACTGAAACCGTACTATCAGCGTAGCTTTCTTATTCCCTCGCTGTTGCACAGGATGGCAGCGTGCAAGAACCAGATGATTGTCAGCTGTGGGGTCATCTTACAAATTTAGAGTCTAAGGGTGTTTTTCTGCTCTTGGTTACGGTGATGAAGAATCTCTATCTTTATGGCCATTTTGCGGCGGGTGGAGTTTTGGGGCTGGGTGCCTGTAAAGCTCGTGCTCACCACAGCGCACGCCGCCCTCCCAACTAACCACTTGCATCTTTTGTTCACTAAGAATGTGCACCATGCATCAACTAAAAATATCACCACCCACCCTGATCATACATCCATCCATCCATTTTCTACCGCTTGTTAGCGTTAGGGGTCGCAGGTGACTGGAGCCTATCCCAGTGCCTTTGGCTGGGTAACACCCTGGACAGTGGCCAACTCGTCGCAGGGCTAACACAGAGACACACAGACAACCATTCACTCTCACACTCATTCACTAGGGCCAATTTACAGTTGCCAATTTACCTAACACATGCATGTCTTTGGACGGTGGGAGGAAGCCGGAGAACCCGGAGATGAACCCACTGGTAACACGGGAGGACATGCAGACTCCACCCAGAGAGAGATCATGTGATGTAATGTTCGCCCAGAAATCGAGGCGAGAGCTCTAACCGCCTGCGCACAGTCACACAAATACTCCCAGGTCCACGGAACTGGTAAGTTTTCTGTTTTCTGTTTTTTTTTAGTTTGGTTATCTGATTATTGTCACAAACTTGAAGCCAGGCCGTGACAATTGGATACTATCAAATCTGTTCAATATATTAATTTAAATTAGGTCTGCAAATAATTATTATTTTAGTAGTTGACTAGTCAGATGGTTATTTCTATTGTAGGTTGACACTTTTAAATATTTTTTAACCGTATAAAGATTGAAATATGGGAAGTTTTTAAAAGAGATATTTATGAGTAAAGTGAAAATCAGAAAGTTTATTATAATTTTCTGTTTTAATTTAATAATGCAACTAACTGTCTTTGTTATAAAAGACCTTTGGTTTAGTATGTAGGCAAGTTAAGGATAAAAGTAATCAATATACAATTATTTAATATCAACTAATCAAGATTATTCAGGATTAATCATTGCAGCCCTAATCATAATCAGGAGTTTTCATGTTGGATATGTGACTGTAACTATTAAATACGTTAATAAGTTGTTACACATTTGGGCTCCATTCCTGGCTTCGACAATCTGACGAATGTCTCTACCCTCTGACTTCCCTATTTCACACTACGATGTCCTGTCTGATAAAGCCTTCAGGACAGAAAATCTGAAAGAAATGTAAAAAGTATTTATCTTTAACAAAAAGCATGGTCATGAACAGTTATTATAAACAGTGTACTCACAGCAAAACCTTTTAAAAGTAAACATGCTTGTCTCCCTAGAGATTGTTTGCCAAGATTGTCCCACACTATAGCTTTAACCTTATCTCACAATTTCAGAGAGGATTTGAAATATTTAAAAACATATAAGATGCAAAAGTCCAGAGGGAGTCCAGATTGCTGCAATAAAACACCAGAAACAGCAGGTCAGAAAATAGGAATAACGCAGTGACCCTTTCAAAAATAAGCATGCAGACAGATACGCCGTGAGTGGAGCTGCGGTTAAGATGTTACAAGTTAAATAACACGAAAGAAATATGTTGAAAAGGATTTTAGAGTCATTTAGTGAAGTGGAAATACACACTACCTGTTGGGTGAATCAAGGGTTTGGATAGTTGATTCGGAGAAGCAGAAATTCAAAAGATTTGCAGGCAGAATTTTGTTATTTGATGAACATTTACTGGAAGAATCCATACCATACTAAAATTAAACTGTTCAAAAGTACATTGATGACATCCTTTCATTTTGGCAAGGAAAAGAAGTTGAATTGACGACTGTTACATATGTAAATAGCTTCTGATTTCCTGAAATTCACATGTGACTTCGACACATATCAAAATCAGTTATCTGGATTTGAAGTATACAAGGACGAAATGGAAATGTCAAAACCTCAATCTACAGAAAAGAAATGGAGCACAATTCCCTGTTACATGCAACTAGTAATCATCCTAAATATCTTCAGGACCTTCCCAGTTTCTAAGACTCAAGCGTAACTGTTCTGATCCTGACGAGTTTGAGAGGCAAAGTAGAACAATGGCTGACCGCTTTGACGATAGAGGCTAAAGCCCCACCTGTGTCCAGAAGGCCACTGAACGGGCTGATAACACTACTCGTGCCAATCTCCTCAAGAGTCCAAGTCAGAAAAAGAAATCATCAAAAGCGCATATGTTTCCCCACAGAATATATTCACTGTGCTTCATAAATCAAAGAAGTACTGAAGAAACATTGGCACGTACTTCAGGCAGAGCCATCGCTGGAGGACATCCAAAACCCCACCTTTGTTTACATTTAGAAAAGCACCCACAATAAAGAACAAAGTGATGTACAAGAACATCAACAAAACTGAAACGACATCAACGTGGCAGACAACAACAGCCATGTTACGATGTGGCAACTGTGCCTGCTGCAATAATACAACCGAAGCAAAATCCTTCAATCATCCTCATACTGGGAGAACGTTTACAATCCGCCAATTTATTAATTGTACATCAACACATGTCATATACATGCTCCTGTGCCCCTGTGGCTTTCAACATTGAACAATATGGTACCAAATGGACTAAATGATGACTTAAATGTGTTTTGGGCAAACTGGATGTGTTGGTTGTGACATAAAACAACAATGATTAATCCTACAAAAGCCAGCCCACCACAATAGACAGTAAGCACTCTGAGGAAGGCGTCGTGTCGAAACGCGTTCGTGTCTACTTGTTTGTTGGAGCAAAATTTGAAAAAGTTATGTAAGTATCTTTGTCCTAATATTTTTTTTGAAGATGTGCAACCCCTAAATATTTTCAATAATTATTTTCTTTTTTGGGTTTCACGCTCAAGCCTTGAGGACGTGCAATCTTCACCCTTTTACAAATTTACTGGCACAATTTTTACTACTACAAAAAGGTTATTTCATATCTTCTTTGGGAGCTACATGTCCCTGTGTCTTCATGGTGTCTCATTTTGTGTAAAAGCTGCTAACCCTGTAGTTTGGACCTCTACAAATATGTTTTGAAATACATGGAATTCTTGTATTAGTTTAGCAATTCAGATTTCAGTCTTCTCTCAAATGTGAGTGCTCCTGGATGGGTTTAAAATGGGACCTGTGGGCTGAATCTTGATTTGAAAACAAATTGTAAATCTACTGCCTCAACCTGCTTTGAGCTGGTTCAGTTTGACGGTTAGATTCCCTGTTTGATCGCTCTTTCGCTTCCTTCCATCCCATAATATCCTGCCAGGCTTATCTCTGCCACTACAGAGTTTTTAGGCTTTTCACACTGGTTCACTTCAACAGACAACAACAATGTACCAAAAAGTGTATTCATTTGAAAAGACATATTACAATTTCACATTTTATACTTCAAAATGATTTACACAAAACATGTTAATTTGCTTTCACTGTCCTTGAATGATTTGATTAGGTGTTTAGTCCCAATTTAATATGAGTTCAGTCCTTGTTTAATCCTGGTTTAGTAAATCAGTCCTGGGTTTAGCCCTGGTTTAGTCTTGATTTTAACTTGGCTTCGTCCCCAGTTTAGTCCTCTGCTAGGCTTCAACATAATTGATTTATTATTTACAAATAAAGGTGTTGTTAAAGTATGTTTTCCAAATGTAGACCTTATTTTAAACTAGAAAATGTTCAATACTAATCCCAAGATGAAGAAAAGCCAACAATAATGCCGAATAGGTCCACTTTGAAGGTGCACTACAGGGGCACTCATCAGAAATCAGATTTCTTTCTTCCCACTCCTTTATGGGTGTAAGTGGTAATAATTGTGCATATTGCACAGGTTTTCTGACATGTCTACATTGACACATATTGCTTTGTTATTCTACTTCACTGCGTGTTCTCTTATAAAACACACTTTAGTCTTTACATGCTTTTACTACCGCAGGATTATCCCCAAGGTGATCGTCACAATTACAATAAAACTCAATAATGGCACAGGTCTAGTAACATCTTACCTTCAATAAGAGTCATATATATATAAAGTCCATATTAATTTCTGTCCATTCTGCTCTGTAGAAGAGCGATCTCCTCCTCACAAGCAGATGGAGCCATCCATTCCAACGCTGGTATTAAGAATGATGTTTATATGAGACATGAAGACGGATACAGAGACGTTAATGAGATTTTAATTAGAGAGAACAAAATGGCGGCGGGTACAGGGACATTTATCATATATTTATAGTTCATCAGGCATTAGGAGGAAAATAACAGGACTAACTAAGGACTGCAACAAAATCTAAACAAAGAACTAAATCAAGGTCAGGGTTAAACGAAGAATTAACCAGGACAAAGCCAAGGACTAAACCAGATCTAAACAAAGTACTAACGGTCTAAACCAAGAACTAAACGACAACTAAACCAGAGCTAAACAAAGCACTAAACCAAAGACCACACCAAGAGTAAACCAGGACAAAACCAAGGACTGTTCAATACTCAGGTGTTAATCAAGGACTACACAATGGACTAATCCAAGGACTGAACTAAAACCTTACATCAATGAAATCATGAACAGAACATATTAGTCATCAGCAAACTATATTAATGTTAATGTTAATTAATGTGGACACTCCCTTGATGAATAAAATGAACAAGTTTGGCCCCAGTACTGACCCCTGGTTGCATCCACAGGTAATATTTAGGTATTCAAAATTCAGCTCACCTATATTTATATATTCTTTATGGATACTTAAATAGCTTTCAGCCCAATCAAGCACCACCCCCCTGATTCCATACCTCTCCAAAGTATCAATTAGTATTTTGTGATTGATGGTGTTGAATGTTTTTTTTAAGGTTTATGAATAAGTCAATAGAGTATTCAGTGGATTTGCTGATTTCTTCAGTTGCCTCAGTTATGGCTAAGGTTGTTAATCCATTTGTTCTAAATCAATATTAATTATCAGTGAGAAGGTTGTGTTTTTCTATAAATCTCTCCAATCTGATAACGAAAAGTTTTTCTAGTATCTTTGAAAATGGTGGTAATAAGGAGACTGGTTCATAATTTGTAAATTGGTGTTTGTCTCCATTTTTGTGCAGTGGGAAAACTTTTGCAATTTGAATTGAATCTGGAACTGCGCCCGTTTGGAAGGAAAGATTGCAGAGGAACGTGAGAGGCTTTTAGATGCTTGTAATAACATCTTTAACCAGTGCCATATCCATTTAACTATAATCACATTCTTGTTTACCATTGTATTTCATCACAATATCCAATACTTCTCTTTCCTCCACAGCCGTAAGCAACATTGAGTTAGCATTTCGCTCTATCAGGTCTTTATATGATTCATAGTTGGCATCCCATTTGTAATGTTTGCAGCAAGATTTTGATCATCTACACACAAACACTTTTAAAAATGTTTTTTTCTCCTTGATCCTGTTTTTCAGGATTTTTTTTTTGGCTGTAAAGTTTTGAAATGCAAAGAAGGGCAAAAAATACAGATGAAAGACGGAATTGGATTTGCAAAACTGGATTTGAATTACACATTTTTAGATCAGATTTGGAAAAAATAAAATCAATCCACCTGGATTAATCCTGGTTGATGTTTTAAATATCCACCCCTCAAAAATTATTTCAAGTAAAGTGGGGGGATCCTGCAAGAACTAAACCAGAACTAAACCAGGTGCAATTCAAACCTAGTCCATAGACCGTATTCTTATAGCTCAAAATATCCGCCCTCTCCCTTCACCAGGGTGATCATGTCAGACGCATTAATAATGTGAGATAAGACTCTACAAATCCATACGTTTACTACAGCAGAACATCGATCATCCTCCGACCACAAAGTCCAGCTCCAACACGATAACACGTCTTATCTCTGTCAAATACAGCGCTAAAAAGGACTCAAATATATAAAAACCCTGTCTTATCAAGGAGAGGAGCCAGTGACCCCCAAGAGGAGAAAAGGAGGTTTAAACCAGGACACAGAGGTTAATAAGAGATTGAAATAAGTCTTTGGATAAAACATGGAGGAAAAAGGTGAATTTGAATGGGGATTTATTAGGGATGAATAAAGTGAAACAAGGATTAAACCAGGATTAAACCAGCACTAAAAATATAGACTTCACCAGGACTAAAACTAAGACTAAACAAAGACTAAGGAATAATGCAGGACTAAACCAAGGACAATACCAAGAGTTAAAGACTATAAGAAGGAAATGAACCAGGAATGATCCAAGACTAAAAATGTCTAAACCTGGACTAAACCATGACTACATTAGGACTAAGACTAAGATTAAACCAGAACGATACCAACTCTAAACATACTGTGCAAAACTGAACTTTTACAAGAACTGTGGATCTTAGAGATAGGAACAAGAGCAGGTCTAAACCATGTGTAAACCAGGACTTTTGTGTGATAAGAATTTAATGAGACAAAAAACAGGGTGACAAAGGCTAAACTAGAACTGGACATGGAAGAAATATACATTAAACAAGGACTAAGAAAATATATTTTTAACCTGATGTGAAACAAGACTAAACCAGGACTAAATCAGGGCTAAACCAAGACTAACAAGCCAGAACTCAAAAAGGCTCTGGTCTTTTTACGTTATGTCATATTGTGAATTATTTTGTCCAAATCGATGGCATTGGACATGTGTTTGGTCTACTGTGTCTCAGATTCAAGGACAAAAGAGGAACTTGATCCGGTCTCGGGTCTGGACCGAGTCTAAATAAAGACCTGTAAGACTACCTGAGACCTGGGTTTAGACTTTGGGACAAACTGCTGTCCTCGTCCTGCTGCTGTTCTTTCCAGACTTTTAGAGATGGGGGAATATTTGATTAAAAGTTTATTTTAAAAGTTGTAATTAGAGAGAACAAGATGGAGTATTTATAGTTAATTAGGCATTAGGGAAGCTAAATGGGACTAAACCAGGACTAAACCAGATCTAAACCAAGGACTTATCCAGGAATGAATTAACCACAACCAAACCAGGTGTAAAACAGATCTACAAAAACAGAAAACAAAATCAAGTTCTAAACCAAGTACTAAACCAAAGACAAGAACAAGGACTAAACTCAGGACTAAACCCAGAACTAAACCCAGGACTAAACCGAGGATTAAACCAAGGACTAAACCAAGGACTAAACCCAGGACTAAACCAAGGACTAAACCCAGGACTAAACCCAGGACTAAACCAAGGACTAAACCCAGGACTAAACTCAGGACTAAACCAAGGACTAAACCCAGGACTAAACCAAGGACTAAACCCAGGACTAAACTCAGGACTAAACTAAACCCAGGACGAAAACCCAAACAAACCCAGGACAAACCCAGACTAAACTCTGCGACTTAAACCAAGACTTAAACCCAGACTAAACCAAGACTAAACCAGGAAACCAAGACTAAACCAAGGACTAAACCAGACTAAAGCTGAAAACAACCCGGACACGGACTAAAGGAATTAACCCAGGACTAAACCAGAACTAAACCCAGGACTAAAGCTCAAGGACTAAACCACAGGATAAAACTGCAGGTACTAAAACCCGGACTAAACCCAGGCACTAAACCCAGAGACAAAACCAAGGACTAAACTCCAGACTACTCAAACCAAGGACTAAACCCGACAACAAGACTAAACCGCCAGGACTAAAACTCGAACTACAAAAACACCAGGACTAAACCCTCAGGACCTAAATCCAAGGACTAAAACCCCAGGACTAAAAACCCAGACTCCAAGGACTAAACCCAGGACTAAACTCAGGACTAAACCAAGGACTAAACCAAGGACTAAACCAAGGACTAAACCAAGGACTAAACCCAGGACTAAACCCAGGACTAAACCCAGAACTAAACCCAGGACTAAACCAGGACTAAACCAGGACTAAACCCGGGACTAAACCAAAATCTAAAGTACAATGAGGCAAATCTTAACTACAATGAGATCATTGGTTGATTCCTTCACTATGGGAATTCTCCATTCACATTATAGGACTCTAAGAAATAATGTAGTTAAAATGAACCAAGAAAAGAGAATGTTTCCAGAGAAAAATCAGTATAACAGAAACTAAAGTAGAACGCTATGGAACCCATTGAACGAGATGATGGGAAGAGCCCTCAACATCATACAGTATGCAGAGCATGATGGAGTCTTTCAGCAGTAAAGTACTAATCAGTCAGTATAGTATCATATGATGCAATCTTAAGCAAAACTAAAACTGTAATTTTGCATTCCACCCAGTTGACAGATCATCTCCTGCAAAACTGTTTACAAGGCTCCCTGATGGAAAAGCCTCAGGAATGGATTATTTGGACTCAAAGCTCATTAGTATAGCTGCTAAAACTCTGACTTTTTGCATTGCTCATAATCATCTAACTTTATCACACTGCAAATTTCCAGAAGAATAGAAGGAATCAATAATGATATCATTATGTAAAGATAAAAGAGCCACATTTATGAGGCAGAATAAATCAAGAAATATACTTCCTATGCAGTACTCAGGAAAATTGTGGAAGCAATTTTGTTTGAACATATTCATCAATATTGTTTTCCCCCAATGGATTAAGTATCAGCAGGGGCACACCACATGTACTGCATTAACTCACATAACAGACCAGTGGTTAGAGGAAATGGTCTCAAACACATTAGTAGGTGCAATCATTTTAGATGGTAGTGCTGTGTTTGGCCTGATTGATAATGAAATATGATTTTAAACATCAGAATTGTATGTTTCTTGCATTTCCAGCTGTGCCATTAATGGGCAGCAATCTGAGAAAGCAGAGTGTATTTTTTTAACCATCAATATTTCACTATGGAACCGGTACACTGGGGAACACCTCAAGGCAGCTGCTTTGGCCCTCTCCTATAGTGATAATAATTATCACACTTGTTTAGCACTTTTTTGGACACTAAAATATGTCTTACATGCAAAGAGAAGACAAATATGACTTTAAACCTTGTATGTGGTTCAGTGCAGGTCAGACCTTTTACACCTTTCAGCCGTCAAAGCGCAAGCAGCATGTGTGAACAAGGGACAAGGCGTTTAGCACGTTGGAAGCTCAGAGCGATCAATGTGAACACAACATTCAACATACTTCAGGTTGCAACTGGTCTAATTAAATGTGCTTAGTAATTCCTTACTTCATTCATTTTCTACCACATGTACCCGTTAGGGGATGAATGGAGCCTATCTCCGTGACACCCTGGAGCCTACTGGGGTACGCCCTGGCGTCACTGAGATAGGCTCCACTAGTTGCAGGATTGTGTGTTTTATAAGCAGAATCTCCCTTTTCAATCATAGAAAATGTCTCCATGAACGTTTTATAAGTTGTCTGTTTGGCTTATCACAACTATAAAGATTAAATTTAGGTAAATAAAACTAATTAGCCAAAAAAAATCCTCAATGCCTCTAAAATATCCTAAATACATCACATTTAACGCAGCTTTCTCAGAAAAAGGGTAAATGTGCAGTTCGTACAAAAGGCCTATATTGCAGCAGAATGCATTTTTTTTATTTTTCAACTTCAAACGCCATAACTCCAAAAGCTTTGAAGATGACTGAAATATAAATAGCCTATATAATTATCCACTTTTAAATGTTCATATCCATAAGTCAAACGGGTTCGTTAAAGGCCAATGTTTTCTGAGGCTTATCTTTTGTGTTTTATGACCCATTCTAATCAGAAAATGTTTACTGGCCAAATAAAAGAACATGAAACACGCATAACTTACCATTTAGAGGCACTAGAGAACCATTCCATGTACCATAAGATCCAAACCATGCCTAACATAAAACTATTCCAGGTCTAAAAGAGGACTATACAATTCCTATACTAGTTCTAAACCAGGACTAACCCAAAGGAAGACAGTATTGTGTATTCGATTAACTCTAAACTCAGCAAACCTTTTAACTGCAGGGGGATCTATGTACCACCTGAAGGAGCTCGTATGCTAACAGAAATACAAGTCCCACACTTTGAAAAACACTGTTTTAGTGTTTAGTACTGGTTTAGTCCTGGTTTAGACTTAATCAACAATTAGTGACGAGCTGCATTTCCCACCAACAAGGACAAGATCTTAACGAAGACTAAACCAGGATTTAAATGGGGCAAAATCAGAGAGCAGAAAAAAACGTGTCTGGCAAATCCCCCTCAATCAAACCCGAAATGGAAAGAGATTTGTCAAAATATCCCTGGACTTGTTCCTGATTTAAACTTAATGGATAATTTAGGTCTAAGATCCTTACTGCGGCGTCGTCTCTCATCCTGTTCAAACTCATCAGGTTAATCCAGAGAATTTACCTTTGTGTCTGCAGCACAAAAGAGGAGAGTGGTTGTCCTGTCTCCTCTTCTCAATGAGGAGGAAGTGGGTTCGAGTATTGATCTTTCAAAGACCCTTTAAAATGCTAAAATAGCCTCAACATTGTATTTGAGCAAGACTAAAAAGTATCATTTGTGATAACGTATGTAATATATCTGTAGTTAAAATGAAAAACTATTATGGACTAAACATTTCTGTAAATATTTGTTCAGTTAAATCTAAAAATCTACATTTCATATAATCTGCTATTAAATAAACAAATATGCAAAATACAATCGTAAATGTATTTGTTTACAAACTTGAAGGGTCTGTAATAAATGAATGCAAGAGTGAATGCTTTTCTCTGTACATTCACAGTTGCTTTACAATTAGATGCCCTGGGGCAGACTGACAGAAACATGCCTGGCAATCTATGCCTACAGCCTCACCTCAAAGAGGCATTAAATACATGTATTGCAGGTATAGGAGCTTTAGCATGTTAGTTATTCCCTCCTCCAGGCTAAATACAAAAACCAGCCGCCCTGGGGCTGGTTTTTAGAAGTGTGGCTTACCAACTGTACCAACCACACAGCACATTGACAGACATATCAGCAGTATTCATCATCATGGAATCAAACTGGCAACGTTTGAATGAGGATAAACATAAAAAATAACAGCACCTTGAGAATTGAAAATGTCTGATGTCAGATCTCTGATGTCAGATCTCTGAAACTAAGCAGGGATAAGCCTGGTTTGTACTTGGATGGGAGACTGCTGCGAACACCATTCAGATTCATGGGCTCTTGACTCTTTCTTTACCTTTGTGTATATCCTCTCCATATCGCAATTCAACTGAAATAAAAACGTTAAAACGAGTTCTGAATAATTCTTCCTCTCACTCTCACACCCGTCAATTTAATGGCTCTATTAATTATATTGTAATTTTTCGCTGCGGATGACAGCGCAGCGCGAGCGTCGCGTCACCTTTAGTGTCTCTCACAGCAAAGCTAAAGGTAAAGTGGATTTGAAGAGATTATCCGTACAAGAGGCCCTGGCAATGCTTCAAAACATTGATGAGGTTGATTCGGGAGGTGAGGAGGACGAGGACTTGTGGGTTCAGACAGCGAGTCGAAGGATGAAGAACAAGCCCCCACAAAAATCTCACTGGCAGTAGGTCTATTGTAAATGTTCAAAGTATTTATGACAAACTTTATTATATAGTTATGGCATTTTAGGCTGCCCCGGTAACATCACCGGGGGAACGGCATGTTCTTCGCAACGGCGACAATATTCAAGGTATTAACGAATCCTGTGTTATAATAATATTTGGCCGGCTTTTTATTAGGAAGGTGGGTCCAGATCAATGAATGAATATGCTTATATTCTCTGTAACAGCGGCTTCGCCCACATCCCACATCCTCCTCTTCCTCCTTCCTCCGCTGATTATGGTCAACTTCAGCGTGCGCTCTGAATAATGATAATATTCATTAAAGAGGCTAGTGGAACCATTTTTAGCGCGTTAGAAGAATCATTCTTTTGATTACAATTGTCAGAGTACAACCAACAAATCAGAATCAGAATCAGAAAGAGTTTATTGCCATTGTCAATGAACAAAATTCAAAAACGTAGGACTTGTCTCGGCCTTAAGGTGCAACATAAAACACTGAGTAATAATAAAACAACATATATTCAATCAAAAAAGGGCATGCATTAGGAAACAATTTAAAATTACTACACAAAATAAAATAAAATAGGCATTTCTATGTACACAAGTTTACAGTTATGTTTAAAGTTGTAGTGCAGAAAGTGACAGTGCAGTGAGTGATGAATATTGCAGTTAAAGTGACAGGTGTTTTGAAGAACAGCAGAGGGAAAGAAACTATTCTTATGGCGGGAGGTTCTGGTCCGGATGGACCGTAGCCTCCTGCCTGAGGGGAGTGGTTCAAAAAGACCATGTCCAGGGTGAGAAGGGTCAGCTGTGATCCGACCTGCTCGTCCCAGAGCCCTGGAGACGTACAGGTCCTGCAGAGATGGAAGTCTGCAGCCGATCACCTTCTCAGCAGAACGCACAATGCGCTGTAGTCTCTGTTTGTCCCTGGCTGTGGCTCCAGCGTACCACATGGTGATGGAGGAGCTGAGGATGGACTCAATGATGGCCGTGTAGAACTGCACCATCATCTGCACTGGCAGCTTGGCTTTCCTCAGCTGCCGCAGAAGTACATCCTCTGCTGGGCCTTCTTGATGAGGGAGCTGATGGAGGGCTCCACTTGAGGTCCTGGGTGATGGTGGTGCCCAGGAAGCGGAAGGAGTCCACGGTGGTGATGGGGGTCTGTCATGATGAGGGGGGGCTGGGGGCTGTGGTTTCCTGAAGTCCACGATCATCTCACTGTCTTCTGGGCGTTGAACTCCAGATTGTTACCGCTCATGCACCAGGACACCAGCCGGTCCACCTCCCTCCTGTAGACGGACTCATCCCCGTCCGAGATGAGCCCGATGAGGGTGGTGTCGTCCGCAAACTTGATGAGTTTTACGGAGTCGTGGCTGGAGGTGCAGCAGTTTGTGTACAGGGAGAGAGCAGAGGAGAAAGTACACAGCCCTGAGGAGCTCCTGTGCTGATAGTCCGAGTGTCTGAGACATTCTTCCCCAGCCGCACGCACTGCCTCCGATCCGTCAGGAAGTCAGTGATCCACCTGCAGGTGGAGTCAGGCACGTTGAGCTGGGAGAGCTTGTCCTGGACAGCTTGGGAGTTCTAGTCGTTCTAAAATCCTGGTAGTCCTAGTGTTAAAAAAAGAAGAAGATTGGAATGGACCCAATGAAGCACACGTTCAGTTTTGGGAGCTGAGCGCAATTATATGCAAATCAAGTTGCATTCGGACATGACGATGAAATAAAAAGCATTGAATGTAGTAGTAGTAGTAGTAGTATATAGATACCGTTTGTGGGGGGAGGGTCGTGTAAGCGAGAAAGGCAGAAAGATGAGAGAAGGGCTTTTCGCATTGGCACGTTCTTCGTGGTCGGAAGGAAGGCGAGGGCCTCTAATACCATACTCAGCTTTAATGTATTATTATATATTCATTATTATTAGAATCATTACATAAACAGCATTCCTCAACATTAACATTTAAAATGATGGAATATTTTCGTTTTGATCCCCAATTTTCATAAAGTAAATGCTAGATTGTATGAGCTCCGGGCGGATGTTCTACTGTGATTAGACATTCGAAGTGATGACGTTTAGGATTATAATTTAGGTATCAGGTTATGGGTAAGGCTAGTGAAATTATCGAGTTATCACCTTGAATTATCTGAAATTTTCTACACATATTTTTTCAGAGGCCAAAACTACAAAGTGTCAGCATTTGCTCGTATTGAGGTTCGTATTGTTCATTTTAGTCTAGTAATCAGTCGTAATGATAGGAGGTTTTAATGCGTTAGTAACTTAAAAAATACTAATTTGTCAGCTTTATCTCATCCTACAAATATCATCTTACATAATCTAATTTTACAATATAAAATGTACAACCATTTTCATATAACAGTTTAGGCTCTTCATAGCAACAGAAGTTTACACATTACCGTGATGGCAATATATGTCACCTCTTCCATCCCTCTAAAGCGGACTAACTTGTCCAATATACCGGTATATTTGATATATTTTAACACACTTTTCTTGACTCTTTTTCATATTGAGATGCACAGTGTGTTTTCAATGTCATGCCAGACTCCCTCTCCTCTGCTGTTATCTCCTCTTGGAGTGTGACCCATTCAAGCCAAGGTCACAATGGTGCGTTCGAGTGCCCAGACAGAGAGCGGGACAAACGAGCGCCTGTTATCTGCCCTAGAGTGATGAATGGGTTTGTATCGACAACAAAAACACAACGTTACCTTCAGGCGCCAGTACAGAGGCTAACGGGGCTAAGGCTAAACAGGCTGTCATGTTTAGAGCCAGGGAATTAATTAGTTTTGATAGTAACAATGTAGAAACAGTGAGGATTGAGCGAGTACAAGAGCAAGAGGATATCAAAGGTGAAGTGTGCTTTGGAAATTGAAATTTTGTTACGTTAGTTTTACGTCCACCAAAAAGATTGCAGAATTTGACAGAGCTTATAGGGCAGGGCGAGTGTGATTGCATTTAATTAGAGAGAAATTTGCACATGTTTCTGTTCTCCTTTGGGTTAATGATTATTTAGAACTACCAATTTATCCATGATTTGGATCTTGCAGCAATAACATCTCGGAGACAAGCAAGTGGCAGACCCTCCATATGAAAAATTGCGACAAATATGGTTTATTGCTGCATCGCATTGTGAAATTAATATAATCAGAAGGCGTGTTTCACATGTTGAATCGTGATCCTAGCCCTATCAACTTGTCATGTTATTGACAGTTTTATTCCACTTATTTGATAACCTCATATCCAGCTCTGTAATGTGATTTTACCTACATCTCTTGGCACATTCACCACAATCTGTCAATGTCTTTATTAATGTTACCCTCTCCATATTTCTGCTCATTTTGGCCCAGGTCCAGCTCCAAACATCTGGCCCGCTCCGCTCTGCTCTCCCCACAGGACTCCCTCATCGATTACACAGGTACACCACACACTCATTTAAGTTTCAGAGCGCCGGCGTGTCATTGAGCAAGGCACGCTGTGCAAAACCAAACCAGGAGGTGCTCATTTGTGTTCAGCTGTTGTAACGCGTGGAGTATCAGGGGAGAGAAGTTTAATTAGAAAGTTTGAGTAAAAACTAAGGTTATTTCAGGTCAAAATCTAAATACAACTACAAAGTGAAGTATTAGATTCACTTTTTGGTGAAACCTGTTCCCAGATTTTCAAGTAACTACAAGTTGATTAAGTTTGAATTGAAAGGTCCAACTACATAACCAGACAAATGAGTTAGGCTTTTACTATCAATCTATAGTGATTCTTGTTGAAATTGTTGAAGAGGAAGGACTCTCAGCAGCATATTTTTCTCCGCTTCTTTAATGCAGCAGATACTACTGCTGCTATGCTATGGGTGGTTTGAATGCACATCCCCCAAACCCTGAGTGCAGTTTTTTTTTGCTCATACCCCCCAGCCTGTGTGCATTTTGATTGCACATTCTGTAAAGCCGTTGTGCTGTTTTGATTCCACATCCCCTATAGCACAACTTTGATTCCACATCCCCTAAAGCCTATGTGCAGCTTTGATTCCACATCCCTGAGCACAAACTTTTGATTCCACATCCCTAAGCTTATGTGCAGCTTTGATTCCACATCCCCTAAGAGCCTATGTGCAGCTTTGATTCCACATCCCTAGAGCCTATGTGCAGCTTTGATTTCACATCGCCTAGAGCCTATGTGCAGCTTTGAAAACATCGCCAAAAGCCTATGTGCAGCTTTGATTCCACATCCCCTAAAGCCTATGTGCAGCTTGATTCCACATCTCCTAAAGCCTATATGCTGCTTTGATTCCACATCCCCTAAAGCCTATGTGCAGCTTTGATTCCACATCCCTAAAGCCTATGTGCAGCTTTGATTCCACATCCCCTAAAGCCTATTGCTGCTTTGATTCCACATCCCTAAAGCCTATGTGCAGCTTTGATTCCACATCCCCTAAAGCCTATGTGCAGCTTTGATTCCACATCCCCTAAAGCCTATGTGCAGCTTTGATTCCACATCCCCTAAAGCCTATATGCTGCTTTGATTCCACATCCCCTAAAGCCTATGTGCAGCTTTGATTCCACATCCCCTAAAGCCTATGTGCAGCTTTTGATTCACATCCCCTAAAGCCTATGTGCAGCTTTGATTCCACATCCCCTAAAGCCTATGTGCAGCTTTGATTCCAACATCCTCTAAAGCCTATGTGCAGCTTTGATTCCACATCCCTAAAGCCTATGTGCAGCTTTGATTCCACATCCCTAAAGCCTATGTGCAGCTTTGATTCCACATCCCTAAAGCCTATGTGCAGCTTTGATTCCACATCCCTAAAGCCATGTGCAGCTTTGATTCCACATCGCCAAAAGCCTATGTGCAGCTTTGATTCCACATCCCCTAAAGCCTATGTGCAGCTTTGATTCCACATCCCCTAAAGCCTATGTGCAGCTTTGATTCCACATCGCCAAAAGCCTATGTGCAGCTTTGATTCCACATCCCCTAAAGCCTATGTGCAGCTTTGATTCCACATCCCCTAAAGCCTACGTGCAGCTTTGATTCCACATCCCCTAAAGCCTACGTGCAGCTTTGATTCCACATCCCCTAAAGCCTAGTGCAGCTTTGATTCCACATCCCTAAAGCCTACGTGCAGCTTTGATTCCACATCCCCTAAAGCCTACGTGCAGCTTTGATTCCACATCCCCTAAAGCCTACGTGCAGCTTTGATTCCACATCCCTAAAGCCTATGTGCAGCTTTGATTCCACATCCCCTAAAGCCTATGTGCAGCTTTGATTCCAACATCCCCTAAAGCCTACGTGCAGCTTTGATTCACATCCCCTAAAGCCTACGTGCAGCTTTGATTCCACATCCCTAAAGCCTACGTGCAGCTTTGATTCCACATCCCCTAAAGCCTACGTGCAGCTTTGATTCACACCTCTAAAGCCTATGTGCAGCTTTGATTCCACATCCCCTAAAGCCTACGTGCAGCTTTGATTCCACATCCCCTAAAGCCTATGTGCAGCTTTGATTCCACATCCTCTAAAGCCTATGTGCAGCTTTGATTCCACATCCTCTAAAGCCTATGTGCAGCTTTGATTCCATATCCCCTAAAGCCTATGTGCAGCTTTGATTCCACATCCCTAAAGCCTATGTGCAGCTTTGATCCACATCCCTAAAGCATATGTGCAGCTTGATTCACATCGCCTAGAGCCTATGTGCAGCTTTGATTAAACATCCCTAAAGCCTATGTGCAGCTTTGATTCCACATCCCCTAAAGCCTATGTGCAGCTCTGATTCCACATCGCCTAAAGCAGCAGTGCCCACACAGTTGCCCACCCAGCTACTTTTAGATTCAGCAAAGTCTGAAGCGCACCCTATGGATGTATAGCACTTTTTTTGGGGTGTGTTTTTATTTTTTAATTTATTTTTTAGAATTGATTAAACAGCTATAGAAACACAATGTAGGCCTTTTTTTTGTAGATTTCTGTCATGCCTTTGTGATTTTAATGATTTTTTTTCCCTGTTGTGTGAAGCACTTTGTAATGCCTTGTGTACGAATTATAACAAAAATCTGTTAATCATTTTGGCTAGACCAATTAATACAGATGACTATTTTGAAAATAAAACAATAACTAGACTAAATAATAGACGGTTGCGCTTATAATTAACTCACTTGAAGCTCATTTTAACAATAATATTAGTTATTATGATAAGACAGGCTCCATGGTAACGCTGAGAGGAGGGACTTGAGAACGTAGAGAAAGTTAGAGTTCCTTAGGGTCATGTCAACAACAAACTTTGTGAAGGACAGAAACAGCATGAACGGGTAGAATCACGCTCTGGTACTACCTGTCTCCTCCTGCTCCTCGGCCTGACTCCCTCTCCTCTCTCCTGCCTCGTTTGAGCGTGTTGTTCCACGGCTCCGCTTTTGTCTTGTGTTGTCGGCTCATGCTTTCGGCTCAAGCTGAGCGGCCGTGCTGAGTTCTGGCGCTGACAGCAGTGCGCTCCAGCCGAAACTCACGGATAAGTGGCCAATATATCAACTATAGACTCCTCGCGCTGATTGTAAGTCGTGGTTCACTCATCCTGATTGGGACCTCCATGTGCGAACTGGTCGCTCAGCGCGTGTATCCACTGTCACTTAGCGCCAGACAATTAACTTCATAAAAACAGTCAGGGCTTTGGAATCAACTGCCACTGCCTCTGAGATCGATCGGTAGATTGCGATCAACATAATGGGCACCCCTTCCCTAAAGCCTATGTGCATTTTTTCTTGCTCAGTCCCTAAAGCCTACCGTATGTGCAGCTTTGATTGCACATCTCCAAAAGCAGGGCAATTCAACCTTACAGGCAGTTTAATTAGACCTACTTCGAAATATTGAAAAAATAAGATAAAAATCTTGTTTACTTGTTTAATTCTGGGTTAGCACTTGTTAAGACCTGGTTTGGTCATGGTTTAGTCCTTGTTTAATTCTACTTTGGACATGTTTTTATTCTAGGTTGGTTTAGTTCGGACCTAGTTGGTACTAGTCCAGTCCTAGTTTAATTCTGGTTCAGTACTGGATGGGCAATTTTGCAGGGCAATGTTGGTAAAGCGTTATGTGTGACGAATCTACCAGTAGTTATTCGATTGTATTAACTCAATTTATTGAAATAGTGTTGGGGATATTTTGTGCAACCCAAATTTTGTTACAGTAGTTGTGCACCTCCGACTCAGAAGCCTTGGCCCTAGGGAAAATAAGGTTGAATAGCCCTGCGCTAAACCCTATGTGCAGTTTTTTCTTGAACATTATTAGCCTTATGCAGCTTTCGCTAAAGTCTGTTTTTGTGTGCAAAAAGACCTTGAAAAACATGTATTCTTACATGGAATATTCTAGGCAAGCAATAACACAAGCAGGTGGCGGACCCTACACCAGAAAAGTTACACAGTGCACCTTTACACAAAATGCCTTCCACTCTCGTTTTCATCTAGGACAGCGTCAAACATGGCCGAGGTTCCTCCCTGAAGCAGAGCCACAGCTGTCGCCTTCACGTTTCAATAAAGTTCTTCTGCCTGAAACGACATTAGCGCTAATTAAAACCTCACCTGTGCGCGCAGCGAAGGCTAAATGTGCTGTTAATGAGGTTAGCAAGGTGTTAGCTCTGTGTTAGCGTGACGTAAGCAAGGTTTGTTTACGGTGCGGTGGACAGGCACGAGGGCCCAGGGAAACATAAACACGACTGGAGCAGAGCATGATGGGTAAAACCAGGACGCACAGCTGGCCCCACCTCCTGGGAGCAGACAGGAAGTGGAGTGGAGATGCTAGGAAGGAGAAAATATTTATTGAAGGTTAGGTTTTGGAAGGTTTATGTAGCTGAGAAACTCAATAAAACAATAAACCATTTTCAATATTTCATTAGGTTTGAAGGGGGCTAATGCTGCTCTTTTCGTTTTAAAGATTTCAGACCCCTAGAACTATTGCTGCTACAAATACATTACTACTAATGCTGTTATAGGTACTCAAAATGCAGCTAGGTCCCTCCACACTAAAGTGTACAATTGCCATTGTCTTTAATTAGGGCATCAATTAAAAAAAATTCCAGAAGCAAAAATGACAAGGTCTTTGTTATTTTTAAACCTTGTATATTATACATATATATAAGATACAATGAGAACAGCAGATTAAACAAGCTCCAAAAAAAAAAGATGTCCACCCCGGACTTGAATTTTGTTACATAATTGTACTCTCAACTTCAACGACTTTTCATCGAACGTAAAGTTTATCCAAACGAAGAATCTACTAGTGACAAAAAGAAGGGGAAATACTTCTACATTCATGCCCCAAATGTTTTCAAAATGTTTCCACTCGTCATTTTGGAAATTGTGTTGTGGACTTAACCAGGAAGTGTTCGGTCTTAGTTATGACCAATCAGTGCCAGTGCCAGTGTTTACGTTTGATTGATTCTACGCGCCATGTCACGTCATCAAAATGCGACGCTTCATTACCGTACTCGACCTGTACCCGACATGGAACTGTTTTGGTTGGGTCTACTCACGGGAGCCTGTAGCGTTCCATCATAATTTCGATTTCGTTTCGAGTCCTTTAACGAGTTGTTACATCCAAAACAACATTGTTTACCACGTGGAGAAAACCAACATCTTACTTCCGCGTTTTGCGGCGCTACCCTACGCAAATTGGCAACTCGAGCATGCGCAGAGCCCTCAGCAGTCTGACAGACGGTCAGCGAGGGAGAAATGTGTCCGACGAAGTTAACGTATGTTACGTCCAAGGTAAGTTTGCTGTGTGTGTCAATGGTAAATTAATGGTATAATTAATCCATTTATCTACTTTATGGTATTTTTATGACGCCTCGAGGTGGTACTTTCTGATGTGAGTTGGAATAGAAAAAAATCCTTTTTACACTTTGGTGTGGAGTGACCCAGCTACTACAGTTACTAAGAACCAATACTACTACTATTACTACTACTCAAAACATGCGTAGTCCCAAAAAAACCTCCCAAAAAGTATAAATCTCCATTTTCACACATGTTTTGTGACAGCCATACTAAGATTTATTCTATAGGAAAAGATAATTACATTATCTTCCAGTTTGTTGTGTCTTCTTTGACATCTTTAACAAAATCCCTCATTGCTTCTTGCACAAAATCAAACATTTTATTTACATTTGCGATTGATCGTATGGATCAATTGCACTTTTCACTTAGAATGTGTTTTTTGAGACTTCAAAACCTCTGAGCTAAAGTTCAATGACCCAAAGGTGCTTGTGATGCGTTCAAAGAGATGCTAATACCATCGCTACATCAAGTTTGGCAAATTGCTATATATTTAATACACATACACAAGGGAGATTAGAATTCAATTAGAGATATATAGGGCTGCAGATGAGGGCACAAGGCAAACAAATACTACTACTAGATTATGGATGGAATACTACTTAAAGTGGACTTGTGACTTTACTTGGCTTGTCATTTGTGGGATTAGTATTTCACATTTTCTAATTTAAAATAATGTCTTCATGTGGAAAACACACTTGAAAAACTTCAACTAGTTAGGCGTTGGAGCGTCCTCTGCCGTCAGGAGTGGGAATGAACAATGGAAAAAATAAATAAATGAAGCCCTTAGGCAATGTGAAAGCTATGCTCAAGCCATGGGTTCCTGGTGATGCTTTATGAACTTAAAAGCTGCGCAGGAGTGAGTGTTCTTCCCTCTCCAATACCTATTTCACACTACACTGTCCTGTCCAATAAAAAAGGACATTTTACCCTGTGGTGCAACAATCCAGGTACAAACTCAAACGGAGAAAATTAAGTTTTAAACAAGAATAATGAACAAGCTTAACTGAAGCAAAACACAGCAAAGGAATATGCTTTTGATGAGAGCAATGACTCAATACAAGAAAAAAAGTTAATTTATTTGCAAATTATTTGTGCCTTTTAATAGTACTACAAACTCCACAACCACCACAAAATAGACTACTACTACTACTTCTTATTATCTATATTGACTATGACAAAAGCAACATGTGATGTGTTCAAAGACATGCTAATACTCAAGTTTTGTCATTGCTATGTATTTAATAAACATATGAAAAAAAATTGTAACTGGACTGGAGAATTATTGAGCTGCAGATGAAGACTCTGGGTGCGTTGATTAAAATGAAAATAAAGCCTGATTTGGTCTTTTAAATGCCGTGACTTTAACAAAAAAGAAGAACTAATTAATTGAAGTGTTTCGGAGAGTGCACTGAGGCTGAATTATAAATGAGGGACAAGAGCAGATCCATGTTAGATTTAGATCCGGAGCGAGGTGGTTCTCACAGGAGAAAATGGGTGGATGGACACAGGGTGAAGCAAACTTTTTAAACCATTATAGAAAATGTATCTAAAACCCACAACTATCTCAAAAGTAAAAGACAATTCAAAGTAGATATCATTAATACGTGATTGCTTTAAAAGCATATGATCTTTGTAATTTTCACTTTATTTGGTGGGATAAGGCCTGTTGTCAATATAAATGCAGTGGCGCAGTCGACGTACCACCAGATTTAAACGGGGTCTACAGTAAAGTAAGACTATTCTAGTTTTAAACCGGGCCAAACTGAAACGATGCAGATTAAATTTACTTTATCTTCAGGACATATTTGAACTGCACTTGAAGGGGCCTGAGTACCACAGTTTGAGAGCCACTGGTCTATACCATATACCCACTAGAGGTGCGGCAGGATTCGCGTATTACTGATACGTAACAGTCCTTTGTACACTTTTGTGTTTTCTCTTATCACTCCTTCTGTCCCCGCAGTCACTCCTCCTTCATGGTATCACCCTCTAACTTTTTTCTCTCTTCGAGCGCAGAAAGCAAGCTGGGTTAGGTTTAGGAGCAGACTCTGATAAAACAGATGTGTGGGCGTATCAGGGCCACTTGGGGAAAACTGACTGCACAGTCTTGTTTTGTTTGGTGCCAATCTACAAAATGTTGTTTATTTGGCGACAATCTGCCTCGTAGTCACGGATGCAAGATGCCAAAGAGTGAATGAACAGGGATACTGCTGTTCTACTGGGACATGAGCGGTGTTCAGTTATTTAACTTCTGTGCTAGCCACAATTTGTCCATAATGAACACCATGTTCAAGCACAAAGATGTCCATCAGTGCACAGGACACCCTAGACCGGAGGTCGATGATGACTTTGTGGTCGTGTCATCTGACCTTCGGCTACGTGTCTTGGATACTCAGGTGAAGAGAGCAGAGGGCAGGCTTTCAGCCGATCACCATCTGGTGGTGAGATGGATCTGCTGGCGGAGGAGGAAGCGGGACAGATTTGGAAGGGGAAAGCCTATTGTGAGGGTCTGCTGGGAACGTCTTACGAAGCCTTCTGTCAAGAGGGTCTACAACTCACGTCTCATAGTCATCCCAGGGGAGACTGGAGACACAGACCAAATGAATGGACCATGTTCTCGGCCTCCATTGTCAATGCAGGGCACTGTGGTCGCAGCAGCAACCCCAGACCTGGTGTTGAACACCGGAAGTAAGAGATGCCGTCAGGCTGAAGAGCAGTTGGCCACCGGCAGGTCAAGTGCACCGCAGCTTGTGCTGTTGCAGAGGCAAAAACACAGGGCTAAGGTAAGTTTGGGGAGGCCATGAAGGAGGACTATTGTTGCTAGGTAACAGCTATGGAATTTCCTAGCGTCATGTCATTCAAAATCCGGAAGTAAAATCATAATTCTAAAAAAATACATAAAACTGGGATTTTTAAAAATCTAATTCTTTGATCAAATTATTCTTAACTGTGTTTTAGTCAAATGAATTGTCCAACCTGACTTAGGAACTTTAACACAGAAAAAGCACAATATGGCTTCTTCAAAGGTTTAATGTGTGTTCGTGTAAAGGAGTCATTTTCTGTATGAACAAACGATGTTAACAATGAAGCGCTTGGTCTAAATGTGACTCAAACATCTCCTCTCTCACTGTTTACATTAGCAAACGTCTCACGTTAGCTCCCAGTTCACCTCGCATCTACAACTCTGCACGTTTGAACTTGTGCATTTGATACCATATGTCACTCCGTCACGGAAAAGCTGCCACAAATCAAAGAAACCTGCCTTCAAAGCGTCGATTCCTGCCATCCTCCGTTGGTGAGAAGGCTAAGAGCATGTGGATGGACCCCCTGCAGTGAAGACATCAAATCACAAGAGGTGACAGAGAGACGCATGGGGCCAGGCAACCATCTTGGGAAGGTACAGAACATTGAAAAGTAGATGTCTTTGGAGCTTGAAGGATGTAAAGGAAATCAGTTGTAGTGTTTCAAGTTTGCATCTCAGAAAAAAAAAAAGGGTTTTAGTCCTTGCATAGTCCTGGTCTAATGGTTTCGTCTATAGTCTGTAGTTAAATAATTAAGGGTTAATATCTGGTACAATTATGGAATAAACAGATTGCGTTAGGTACGGTTTAGTCCTCATTTAGTCTCTGTAACCCTGGTTATGTTTAGCCTTCCACTCAGGAGTGTAACTCACAACGAGGAGACGGGATAACTCTGCCACAGTAACACAGAGGACATGCACACTCCTAGACTTCATAAAATCAGGTGAATCGTTGTAAAATGGGTCAGAATAGACATTGTCAGACAAAAGCTTTCACAGATGACAGTGGATTCCCCACCACAATGAAAAACCTCTCTCTTCCTCTGGCTCTGATCCGGCTGCATTTGAACTGAATGATAAGAGCTGTGTGCCATTAGCATTTCAAAAGAGACACGTTCAAATATGGAAATGCCACAATTGGGAACGAGAGCGCGCCATCATGATAAAGCCAAAAATATGTTTGTAAGTATCGATGAAGAAACAGCCATATCGTTTTGTAATGAGGAGAGTCAAAATTGTCCTCTAGTAAAGTAACTTTTTGCAGAGGTTACTGGTATTTCATGAACTTTCTGGAGGGTGTGAGATGTTATTGCTTTACCTGGAACGTTCCACATTATTTAGGATTGACCATGCAAAGACTATGCCATTTAAATAATATATCAAAGGCAGAGTTTCTCCAACGCACCAGAATCAAACAAACTCCAAGGATCCAGTGTACAGTTCAATACTCCGCTCTTAGCAAGGAAAAGGTGAACATAATTGAAAAGCGCTGGAATAATGTCTTACAAACAGATCCACGGGGAAATTACAGATATGGACAATGTACAGAGTGGCACTTTTTTCACAAAGCTCAAATGTTTTATCATCCTAGTCCTGGCAAATGGTTTCATATCCAGAGAGGGGTAACCTGCAACACCAACAATGTTGTCTACTGTCCATGTGGTTTGGCATGTATTGGAAAAAAACAACTGATAATTGAAAACAAATGTTCAAAGCAATGAAAGTTTTTATAAAAGCAGTGCAGTCTTTAGTCCATGGTTTTGTCCTGGTTTAAGTCTCTGGTATAAGTCTATGGTTTAGTCCCGGGTTTAATCCTGCTTTAAATCCATAGTTTTGTCCTGGTTTCAGTCCACGGTTTGGTCCTTGGTTTAGTCCTGGTTTAGTCCATGTTTTATACCATGGTAAGGTTGTAGGTGGTTTAGGTGTAACATCTGATTTATGATGTATCAAATTAATGTAAAATTGTGTAAAATGGTCCACACACCTGCTCCCAAAATTAGAACTAAACAATGGACTTAAACCAGGACTAAACCAGGAAGTAAACATCTGCAAAGACATATGAATGCTGCTGTAGACTCATCTCACCTTCTGTCACCATGACTTCTGCACACGCACCACTTTCCCTCCATGCAATGGCTGACTTTAGATTGGCTGTTTGCAAAGTTCACACAAAACATATTATTTAATCTACTGCTTCGATGAACTCTGCACTCGGCGCTCTCTGTAGTACAAATATATGGATTTCTGCTCTGTTTGGAATGCCTGGTTTAGCGCCTGGTGAGCAGTGAGTACAATAGGCCCAAAATGTCAGTAATAATCAGGGCGTTTCACTCAGTAGCACGTCTCTCCATCTCTACAACATAAAACAATAGAGTTATAGATTTACATAGCTAAGGGTTGATTGGCGTTTGCTCATCTGCGTCAGAAATACAAACAGTAATTGGTTTACCGTGAACGTTCCCCAGTATAACATTAAACTGTTACATCTCCATGTAGATAAGTAAAAAAGCAAAGAATTGTACTAAAAATTACATAACAATATAGCTGGAGGGTCCAACATGTCATTGCTTGCCTGGGATGTTCCATAGCATGGCATTAAACCTGTTTTGGGTGAAAACATTCCGCTTCATTTAATGGTGGCAGATACAAATTGACGTATTTTCTCTCTATTTAGTCTTAAGCTATTGAGACAGCCATCAGAACCATGGAAAAACAGCTGCTCGTTCTCATGGATGTATGAAATCACCACCATGGGACAATAAAGAGTGTTTTTAATAGGAAATAGCGTTAGCAGGCAATTAGCGGAAGCGCTCCTCTACTTCGGGTGAACGAACAGTGGAAATACAAACTCATTCGTCCATTTAGTTTTGTCATGACAATAAACAATGTAAATATTAAATCAGGCTCCACATGTTTGATTAAGGGATCCAAAATGTAATTTGTTATCCATATATGTTAGCAATAACCAGCAGTTAGCCTGCTAACTGTAGCCTGTGATAAATGAACCCACAGACATGCAGTTATAGTTTTATACTGCAAACAATATGAACTATATGAAATCCAACAAAATAAATACTGGACTTAAATCACCCTCAAAAATAAAACAACACAATTTGATTGCCAGCTCATTTATTGTAAACCGTGAACATTAGCAGGTGTTTGCTATAAAAACACATGCATCTGATATACGCATATATAATTAGCTTTTGGTCCAGTGGGTCAGTTTAAAACGTTTACCGTCGTCTGAAGCCAAAACTCTGGTCCTTTGCATTCCCTTTGTCTTTGGCTCTGTGATAGAAATGACCACATGTAGTTTTGGGAGGTTTAGTTGAAGTTTACCACGATCACATCCCATTAATTTCAACGGACGCATTTGTTTTCACTCAAAAGGGGGTGGGGACGTTCTGGTGGCACATGAAGACCAGAGACATCTATTGACCTTATTCCGCCTCGTCCAATTTTTTCTCTTTTTCCTATGTATCAACGCTTCTGTTGTAATCACACTTCCAGTCAATCAGGAACTTCACTGGTTTAAAAGGAGAACGAGGAAAAAGTACCGCCGCTAAAATATGCTATAAAGTAGATTGATTTGTGTAATATGTCCAATGTTCATGTGACCAACAAGTCAGCAATGCTCCGATTCCCTGGGCAGCCTAAAAACTGCTTTTTAGTCTGAGTAGAACTTGTTTTCTCTGGAGGTCGGCAGCTCTGTGTTAACTAATTCATCTGGAAGAAGGATTACATTGTGTGGCGGCGCCCAGACGGGCTTCCGCAATAAGGTGAATACTTTAGCTCAAGGGCTGAAGTTGCTATAGTAACCATACTTTGGACAAGCTTCATTTTAGAGATTGGTAAAACATTATTCACTATTGTAATATAAACTGGTGTAATTCCTTATTCGTTCAGGAGTGTTACATTGTTGAAAAAGATTCAGTTGTAGTGATCTGGACACGACTTTTAGAAAAACAAGATGCTTCGACTCTCATCCAAGAGTCTTTCTCAATCTGAGAACTCAAATATTTATCCTACTCTGAGTAGGCCCTGCCAACCTGGCGGAACCTCCTGATAATAGCCTGAATGTTTACAGTTTCGCTTGAAACGAATCTTCTTTGTATCTTAACAGTGCTGTAATGGGCTATCAAAATCCTATTGTAAACTGGCTGTAGCACCCTCATCACCGATAATTACCTGATTAACATTTGAATGACCAGGACTTCTCCCGCCCCATGGCTTCAAAACACTATTATACATCATAAACCTGTATATTATGAAGTCTGTTAAGAATGCATGTTGCAAGAATTTTTGAGCAATAAAAGCAGGTACTTGACTAATAATAAAGTATTTTATTTTTTGTAAATCCGTAAGGAAGGACTTGGCACAATATAGCTGTCAACTTTAGAGCGAACTTTATCTAAGCTGTTCTTTTTCTTTGGCTCATAAAAATGATTACTATCCAAATTTTAAAATCCCTATTAAAACTCACTAGATCAAAACAGATGTTTAGCTAGTTCTTTTATGTCCCTCCCCAAAGGAATCATTTTATTTTGAAAGTCCAGGTCAAACCAAGGTCCGTTCCTGTTCGAGAGGATAACCACTCTGCCACAGTAACACATATAGGACATGCAGACACTATTTAGGGCTCTTGCTGTTTTTATTGGTGTCCAAATGTCCAGCAGGGGAAAAAGTAGCGCCCTCAAGAAGGGTCCAGTGCTGGTCACTAGACTGGCCAACAGAGACCACAATGCATTTGGAATCAGGCAAAAGGACTGGACTCGAGGCGGTCGATACATCAAAACAATTATAATATCACAATTGTTGTTTTGGACCTATGCAAAATTAGAATATTGAGTGTTTAGTCCATAAATGAAAAGTATTAAATATGCCAGCAAAAAGAGAGGCGTTTCTAGTGGTGTTGTTGTTGTTGTTGTTGTTGTTGTTGTTGTTTTGTTGTGTTGCTTTTAATGGCGGTTGGCAGTTGGTCACCACCTACTGTAGTTGTACGTCTTCATAGTATGTGTTTTACTCTATACCGTGAAAAGAAGGAGAGAAAGAGGGAGAAAAGAGAGTGAGAAAGACAGAGAGAAAGACAAGTGTAACCTCCCTAACAAGGGTATAAAGTCATATTTCTGCCTTTTTGTGGTACATTTTATGGTCCTTTCATGTGTTGTCCCTCAACCTCAAGACCTCAACCTCAAGACATTTACCACAACATTTTGGCACATTCCTGATGCATTGTGAAAATATTGGAACACTCACATACACATCGGAAGAGGGGTTGTGTTTAAGTGACACAACAGTATTCTTCTGTGGAAGATGGGATCGCACCGCCAACCTGTGGGCCAGGGTTCTGACCGCTCTACCAACAATGTTTATGTTTTATGTTTTATGCGTTTACCTTATCTTGAACTGTTAAAAGATCGAGTTTCCCAGCTCAGTCGGTTTTTAATATTCAATGTGAGTACTGTCTTGACTAAAACTTATTTGTCTATAAATATGTGTGTCAGACTGATAAGATCTATATTTATTACAGAAATAGTGGAGTTTAGCTGCTTATATATGTATATCTTTTTTTCTCCACCAGACCCCAGAGTCTTATGACCCACTAAGAGGAGAAAGTAGAGCTGAGTGCTGAATCGCTCTGTGGCTAGTGCACTAGTCTGCTAAAGAGTGCAGTGCTATTCAGTGAATGAGGGGTTAGGGACTGGAGGGGGAACATTCGGACACAGCCCAAGAGTCACACAACCTCCTTACTCAGAGGCAGTTGACAGGAAAACCACTCTGCCACAGTTGTGCTTGTTTTAAACCCCCTGAGTTTATGCACCACTCGTCTCTGGGCCTCGTCAGACTCGGCGTTCCCCAAATGACTCGTGAAACACACCTCTCTGCAGTGACTCCTCCTGCATTTCAAACCAGGCAAACACCCAGTCCACATCTGCATTCAGACACAGGACACAGAACTGTGCTGAAGAAAAAATGTGTTCACCTCCAAACATATGAATTCACTGCTATGAAAAAGCAGGACTGTTTAGGCGACAGATAACCATTCGACCACACATAGTTAACAGTGTTGTTAGATAACCTCATGATGAGTATATCATGATGATATACGTGTCATAATACCCCATAATGACCATGTGAAAGAAGGTCGCTGGAATTCTTTGCAAATGTAAAAAAAAAAAAAGCATATTTCCACAAGTATTCACAGCTCAATACTTTGTTGGAGCACCTTTGGCACTAATTACAGCCTCAAGTCTTTTTGAGTACAATGCTGCAAGCTCGAAACACGTATTTATGGGCAGTTTCTCCTTGAGGTGCTCCAATCGATCGGCCGCCGATCATGACCATGATCACGTGATCGTGATCAAAAGTTTTCATGCCTCAATCCCATTTGTCTTGAAGTAGATGATCTGTAAGTTAATGCTGTAGCGTAGTTTAAGCTCCTTTTGAAGCCCTTTTGGTTACAATGCTCTGATTTGGTCCTTTAAGTCCCGATGTATCCACCGTCTGCTCCCGCTCGCGCCTCGCCTGCTCCTGGATCGGACAACAACATGGAGCAGCAACGTGTCTCTTGTAGGGGACATATATGTCCCAAAAAGACCTTTGAAAGACAGTACCTTTTCATTATTCAAGACACTGTTGCAGAAAGCAAAGCAAAATGTTGGGTGGCTCGAGGACTGTTACCCATCCCCCTTTTGGGTCATCACCTCTGACCCTTGTGGAGAAGTGGAAACGTCATCCGTAACAAAATCCTCTTGTTCTGCTGGATGGACAGTATTAAGTCCTTAATGACTATATTTCAGATATAAACTGACTTAATGCTGACTGTGTGATCTTTAGTTTGCCGTAAGAACTGTGTTTGAAATGTGTTCATGTCATATTTAATGTACTCCCTCATTACCTGCTAAAGATGTGGTTTCATTGACATTTGTTGCAGTATTTTGTTATGGTTGACTGAGAGTTAAAGTCACTCCCACTCTAGGCCACACCTCCAAGGTCAGGTCAGATAAAAAGACCACCGAGCCGCCACGCTCACTTTCTTCTCTTCTCGCTCTTCTCTGAACATCTACCAAGACACACCGGGGTCTCTCCCCCCATCAGAGAGAGGATTCCATTGATTCCTAACGCTCTGCTCAGCAGGAAATGAAAGAATGCACAAGTCAGCGGACCTTGGACTCGTCACAAAAACTTTGAACGCTAAACCCTGCACAAGGATCAGCGCCACAGACAGCTCTACGGACCCAGAGAGCTCAAAGGAGGCCTTGATCCACATCTGAGCCTTCCCTTGGACACGGAAGACCAAGGCTGATACTTGCAGAGTGGCATCAGAGTGAGGTTCCCTTGGATTATTCTACTAGAATTAATCAAAACTTAATACCAGAATTTCTTTTAACAAAGTTGAGCCCAGGCATTTCCTGTGTAACCAAATGTGTTTTTAATTGCTGTGGTATTTTTGTTTATTAAAGCACACAAAAAATCATCCTGGTTTATGGACCCTCTTTATTGGATCTTTTTACAGTTATAATTGTCGGTCATAATCGAGTACTCCCCTTTCAGAAAATGAGACTGAGTATGTAGTAATGATTTTGCTGAACAAGCTTCAGATGGTGCCCTTTTTAAATACAAACATGAACATTAACTACCCCCCCGCCACGCACAGAACTACGAGCTTCTCCCGCTGCTCTTTTGGTTCAAAGTAGAATGTTTAAAACGTAAATAGTAAAAAAAGGAAAAAGGGGTTTTAACACACACACTATCTTTGAGGGTAGGAATCAAGCACCACAAAACTTACATATTGTGAACTTCAGAAAATGAAGCTTAGATATTGACTCTTATTATGCACTGGCATAAGAAATGACAAAATTCATGCTTTTATTTAAAATTGCTTGAATAAAACGTTTATATCAGTACTAAAGCAAACCAGGACTGGACTCTAAAATAGGACTGGTCAAGGAAAAGGTCTAAACCAGGATTAAACCAGGTTCTCATGACTAAATCTGGACCAAACCAGGATTTAACCAGTACTTGACAAGGACCAAACCAAGACAAACATGGACCAAGGAAGTAAAATCAATTTTAATACAAGAAAATAAGGTCTAAACCAGGACTAAACTAGAACTGGACAAACCAAACCACAAAAAGATGTCTGAGTCAGAATCCCTTTTTTAAACTCTATAAACACTTTTCATAACATAACATCATCAGCAACATACACTTAAGGATAAAACATTATTATCTAAATGAATGAAAAGGAAAGAAAGATTTGTTAAAAGTCTATGTAATTTCTGCAAAAATAATAAATAAAGCTTCATATTTATTCTTCAATTCATTCTTGAGGCTTTAATTTGCTTTTAAACATGTTTTTTTGTCACCTTAAACAATGGAAGAATAAACAATACAGACAATTTATGACATCACCATCCCACTGGATTTCAGGACGATGTATTTGGGCCTCAGGACTCCTGCCATGGACACAACCAGCAGCTCTGGAGCATCCTCCTGGTGGCAGCGAAAAAGGCCCTCACAAAAAAAATGGATTACAAAACAGGGCTGGACTGGACTAATCGACATTCGTAAGATGGAAATGATTACTTTCGGACTTAATTTGAAAATGGACAAAATTGACTGACTGTGGCCTAAATGGGATGTTCTCTTTGGGTTCTATGTGTCCCGATTTATCTTTTTGTTAGACGTCTACATATTTTGCTCTGTCTTTTCGCTCTGGTCTTGTTCTCGTTCTGTGTTTGTTTTTTTGTGAATATGTGTTAAAATAAATTCAATGAAATATTAAGGAAAAAAAACCCAAAAATGAAGCCTTTAGTGAAAATGAATCCTATGCAAATTGAGTTATGTGGTGGCTTATGGACTCAAAAACTGCTCAGAAGTTCAGTTTTTTTACCCGAGATGAGACGATGAGCTGACAAGTGTGAATGAAGCGAAATACAGCTTTTTGATGAGGGAACAATAATGTAACATGCGCTGTTAAAAGCTCCAAAAAGTCACTTTTGCAAAACTAATTTAAAACTGGTTGTCCAAGTAGATAATTGCTTTGACGTCATTGGTCTACAGTGCCGTGGATGAAAATGGTTTATAATGTAAAAACTTGCTCTTGTCCCTTTCACTATGGGCCGTTACCACATGTAGCCTGGGTGTTAGCATTAGCCATTCAAGTGCATTTCTATAAAGCTGCCTGCCAGCTCCTCTCATGTAGTGCTAAACAAATGTGCAGTGCTCGGATAAGACCTGCTCTCCCTGGTGCCCACGTGCCTTTGAGCAAGAGCCAAGCACGCTAATATGGATGACTCATTTGCAATGTAAAACCAATGCATTAGTAACCCACCACACCGGCTCTGAACAGGGAACAGAGGATCTTAACAGGATTTTGTAAACAGGATAAAGGCTTTATCCAGGCCACATGTCGGAGAATTCTAAGCGAACAACAGCTACTACTATTACTGCTGCTATTACTACATACTAACTTGGCTGCCATTACTGCATTCACTGCAGTGTTAACAGGTGCAGGCTATACTACTACTGCTATCACTACTACTACCACTACTACACCACATGCACCTAAAAATCCTCTAGTCCTGACCAAGTCTAGCACAAGGGCTCTCTTTCTCTCTCTCTCTTTCTCTCTCTCTCTTTCTCTCTCTCTCTCTCTTTCTCTCTCTCTTTCTCTCTCTTTTTTTTTTTGAGAGACCATGACGATATCCAAGACCCAAACTATAATGTCTTACATGTGTACCTAAGTAACTCATGGTATAGGAACGCCACTCTGATGACGAAGCCCGAGAGCAAGCAAAAGATGGTGCATGAGACTGGTTTTCATAGTTATCAACAGTAATAGTAATACTTATACTATTCAGTGTATTTGCAATGTGCATTATTCCATAGAATACCGTGCCTTGCTGACTGAAAGGAAAATGGGCAATGACCAACCTATGAAGCCGTTGAAGACGACTTGAAGATGAAAGGTTTACAGAAAACTGCAAAGGGTTGTGAAAACTGGATAATGAAACTATGACATTCATCAATGATCAACAGGAGGGAAATGTTAAAGTAAGTATTCCATGTCCATCATTGTTCATGTGATCATGTACAGACAAATGTCTGCCAGTCTCAGGCACTTGAACCTGAGGGCAAGTTCCCCCTGGGTGTGTGTCGTATGATTGGCAGACTTAAAGCTGTCTTTGAGTCCGTTGAACATTGAATATGGCATGTGGTCCCGCCCAAACTGCGCAATAAAAAGAGTTGAGGTGGAGACAGATCTTCGGAACAGTTCAGTGGGCCGCTGCAGGTGTCTGTCTCCCCTTGCAAGTAAAACACCACCTTTGCAAGTAAAACTTGATCTTGTGTCTGACTGTTCTTTAGTTTGGTGTATTCAGGTTCCAGCGCTGAGGGGGATTTCCCCCCCACATATCTCAATCACACTTTCATCATAAAGTCAGTCTCAGTAACTGGCAAAAACACTAAGACTTTAGTCATTCCAAGTTTGTGGTGCTGTGAGACGTGGCTAAAGCTAGAGTAAACACACACTTTGCCGTCGCTTTATGAAATGCGTTGGGTTTGGTTGATGTTTGATGCATCATGGACTGGAAATATATTTTTGATCAGTAAACAGGAAACATCTGATGCTAATATGTGCTATAGCTTTGTTTTGCTAAGACTCTCAGCTTAACTAACTAAGTCACTGGAAATACTGGAGAAGAGAAATACACAAGATCAAGTCATGGTTTGGTGATGAATTATTCTAATTTCTTTTTATGTTTTATATAAACATAAAAGACCCCTTTGAGGGGTATACCACATGTGAGCTATCCGAAGACAGTGGACACTTTCTACACTTTTAAATCATATCAATCAAATGGAAACAAGACTTATCTTCTATTAATCTATTTATCTATTAAGAATATCTCTCCCTCCATCTTGTAAACATCAGCAAAGCCTCTGTATTCCCTGTATTTGGAACAGGCTGGCTCTTAATCTTCCCAACATCTCCTTCTCTCCTCCTCACTCCCTCCTCTCAATCCTGCCTCTCTTACTCCCCTCTTTCCCCCCTGTCTCTTTTATAGCCCTGTCTCTTGACCCTTTCCCTCCCGTCTCTTCCTCTGTTCCTCTCTGTCTCCCCCCTTCTCCTTCCCTCCTCTCTCTGTCTCTTTCATATACCCATGTCTCTCGCTCTCTCTCTCTCCCCCCTCTCTCTCTCCCCCCTCTCTGTCTTCTTTTCTTTCATATCCTCGTCTTTCTCTCTCCATTCTGCATAAATGGATTAGAGCTGGTTGCTCCCTGTGAGACCACCACTGAAGTCTGCTGAATCAGCCTTTCCTCCCAAAACAAGCTTATCTTCACCACGGCAAATCCCAAATCCCCAACAAAACCTGGTTTAGACCCAAGCCCAGACCTGAGGAGCCTGTCTGTCCCACCCAGGTCTGGTGTGAATCATTTAGACCCTGTTTACGTTCTTGGAAAATCTGGTTATAGCATTGAAATGGATGAAAGAATGGAGTCCCTCAGGCTAAAGAACGGGATATGCAGATGTGTGATAAGTAGCTTTAGCTTTAACAAGGATGCTAATGTGCTAATGTAATGATGATGCATCTGTTAGCGTTAGCAGCTAGGCTTTTATGACTCTGGATTTCTGGTTTCTTTGATCTATTTTTCAAATGTTAACATATTTTAGGATTGTGAAGGTACTTTTGAAAAATATGCACCAGTTGCGCATGAAGTTATTCAAAAATATCAGAAGCTATAAAAATTATTCCCTTACAAAAACAACCACAACTGCAACAACAGCTACAACAGCAACCAAAACAATAGCATCTATAACAGCTAAAACTACAACCAAAACAACAACATACAACAACAACAACAACAACAACAACAACAACAACAGCAACATCATTATAAGCAACAGCATAACCAAAACAACAACAACATCCACAATAGCTACAACCACAGCATCCATAAAAGCTACAACCACAACCAAAACAACCGCATCCATAATAGCTACAACCAGAAGAACAGCAGCAACCGCAATAGCTACAACAACAGCAACCACAACAACAGCAACCACAACAACAGCAACCACAACAACAGCAACCACAACAACAGCAACCACAACAACAGCAACCACAACAACAGCAACCACAACAACAGCAACCACAACAACAGCAACCACAACAACAGCAGCAACCGCAATAGCTACAACCACAATAGCTACAACAGCAACCACAATAGCTACAACCACAATAGCTTCAACAGCAACCACAATAGCTACAACAACAACAACTACTACTACTACAACAGCAACCACAATAGCTACAACCACAACCATAACAACAGAAGAGGTAGGATGGCAATCATTGAATGCAAGCCTTTTGTTTGTTTATAAAGCTCTCATTGGGATTTTACCTGATTATTTAACATATTTGCTGAACAACAGATCAGGTATCGATTAAGATCACAGGACATTTTTATTTTAGAGTCTCATCTAATAAATACAGAGGTCAGGAAAAAAAGGAGCTTTGCGCCTGGCCTATAACAAAACTCAAAGACATTTTAAATCAAATTATTTTGTGAATTCAGGGCAGTTTTAAAAGACTAAATCCACAGTGCAGTGTTCTTGGTTTTAATGATTAATTGTCATTTTATCTATGTTTTCAGTTTCTCTCACTGAGTTTTTTCCCTGTATAAATAATAATAACTAGACGCCGTGCAATGGCAAGAAGCTTTTGCCTGCGTAATGCATAGCCATATCCTGTACAATTGCTGTGACGATGATGGCACGATGTCATAACATCATCGTCCAGTTGGTTTGTATGTTTTGATAAGCTCCTTCCATGTTGTAACATATTTCATCCAAGGGTTCTCCACGTCCTCCAAATGACTTTGTCATCGCTCTCTCTCTCTCTTTCTCTCTATCTTTCTCTCTCTCTTTCTCTCTCTCTCTCTCTTTCTCTCTCTCTTTCTCGCTCTCTTTCTCGCTCTCTTTCTCTCTCTCTTTCTCTCTGCTCTCTTTCTCTCTCTCTCTCTTTCTCTCTCTCTTTCTCTCTCTCTTTCTCTCTCTCTCTCTTTCTCTCTCTCTTTCTCATCTTTCTTTCTTCTTTCTTTTCTTCCTTCTCTCTTATTCTTTCTCTCTTTTCTCGCTCTCTTTCTGTCTTTTCTCTTTCTTTCTGCTCTCTTCTCTTTTTTCTCCGCTCTCTTTCTTTTCTTTCTCTTTCCTTCTCTCTCTCTCTCTCTCTTTCTTCTCGCTTCTCCTCTCTTTCTCGCTCCTTCTCTCTCTCTTCAGCGCTCTCTTTCTCTCTCCTTACTCCTCTCTTCTTTCTCTCTCCTTCTCTCTCTTTCTCTCTTTCTTTCTCTCTTCTTTCTCTCTCTCTCTCTCTCTCTCTCTCTTGCCCTCTCTCTCTCTCTCTCTCTCTCTACTCATCTCTTCTCCTCTCTTTCTCTCTCTTTCTCTCACCTCTCTCTTCCTCCTCTCCTCTCTTTCTCTCTCTCTTTCTCGCTCTCTTTCTCTCTCTCTTTCTCGCTCTCTTTCTCTCTCTCTTTCTCTCTCTCTTTCTCGCTCTCTTTCTCTTTCTCGCTCTCTTTCTCTCTCTCTTTCTCGCTCTCTTTCTCTCGCTCTTTCTCGCTCTCTTTCTCTCGCTCTTTCTCGCTCTCTTTCTCTCTCTCTTTCTCTCTCTCTTTCTCCCTCTCTTTCTCTCTCTTTCTCCCTCTCTCCCCTCTTTCCTTTATTTTACGGTATAGCATAAAACACATACTTTGAAGACGTACAATTACAGTGTCTGTAAGGCCTGTACAGGAACCCCCGGTTCCATTGAGTTTCATATTCTGGGTCCCACCAGTACAGCAGCTCTCTGATCTGAGCTGAAATAAAGTAATTTTTCAGACAAGGTCAAACTCAACCTTCTTTTTCTTTTGATAATTGTAAAGTTTTTAATAAGTTTTTTTCCGCTTTGCCATACAAATCCCTTTTTTTTTTTTATTCCATTCATCAAACACCCGGTTGGGATAGAAATTGTAGGAGTCTGGAATTGATAGAAAAATAGAAAACATTTGTTTTTCATACATTTGTGTGGACATTTTGTGACGAAGTGGAGGATCAAAGTGCAGTAGTGTAAGAATGTTATCATTTCATCTTTGGCAAGTTTATTCAATATTGTTCATTGGATTCTAATTATGATGTTCAAAATTGTGACTGTTTGTGGAGCCAAAACTAAACAAATAAAGAGATCATATTTTTGTGCATCAGAAGTTGGGAAATTTACTGTTAATGAAAGAAATATCTGGTTACGAAAGCCAAACCTCCATCTGAAATTATGACGCAACGCCACCTGTATTTTAATGAAGCATTTCTTCAAAACAATTTTCACTATAGTATTAATATTTCTATAAGCTGCCAATCTTTCATTCAGTTTGAAGTTTTTCAGATTGTGTTTAAACAAATATATTTTGTACTAACATCTCACGCGACTAAAACACCATTTATTAAAAATAGTAACTAGACACCACAACAAGCCATTGTTCTTCTTTGGTGGTGTTTTATGGCGGTTAGTATCCATAGTTACATTACCGCCATTCTTAAGACTTGATTCTTTTGACTTGATTCTTCAGACTTGATTCTTTTGACTTGATTCTTAAGACTTGATTCTTTTGACTTGATTCTTTAGACTTGATTCTTAAGACATGATTCTTTTGACTTGATTCTTTAGACTTGATTCTTTTGACTTGATTCTTCTGACTTGATTCTTTTGACTTGATTCTTTTGACTTGATTCTTTTGACTTGATTCGTAAGACTTGATTCGTAAGACTTGATTCTTTTCGACTGTGCCAGAGCGTGTGACTGCGTTATGCATGGCCATACCCTCTAAAGCCCTGACGATGATGTCACACCTGTGACGATGACGTCACTGACAGTGATGTCACCAATAACCAGCATAACCACCACAGGCTTTCATTCTCTCTCTCTCTCTCTCTCTCCCTCTGTCCTTCCCTCCCTCTCCTTCTCTTTCTCCTTCTCTATCTTTCTCTCTCTTTCTTTCTTTTTTTACGGTATAGCGTAAAACACATACTTTGAAGATGTATAACTACAGAAGACGTACAACTACAGAAGACGTACAACTACAGTAGGTGGCGGTACATGCACCTTATCAGTTGGCTGCTGTAGAATGACGAGCGGTAGTTCACTTTGATAAATGTGCCTTTATTTGGAACACCAAGCATGAACAAGGCAGGCTGTTGATACGCCGCGTTTGTGACTCCGCGCGCGCTGTGTAACTCTCGTATAACACTGCACTGCCGTAAAGCGTGCTGCAAAGTGTCGCAATACATGCGCATATATGACAGCTGCCAACCGCCATTAAAAGTAACACGACGACGACAAGGACGACGACGACGACAAGGACGACAATTCGACAATACATATACTACGCTGTTTAGCTGTTCAGAGTCGAGGCTCCAGGTGATTGAGTAACCTCGGTCCAGGCTCCCCGGCTTTGGAACGACCTGCCTGAAGACCAAAGTCTGGCATAATCATTATATTCTTATATTCTCGAATTGAATGTATCTTTTTTTTTACTGCTTTCTTCCTCGCTGTGCTCCATATTTTGATTGTTCTCCAACTATCTGACTGCATTGCCTCTTTGTCTGTTCTATGTAATTGCATGTAAACTGTTATTTATTATGATGATAATGATTATTAAATGATTATGATTATTAATACTTCTACTACTACATACTACATACGGATACAGAAAATATGATTTAAATTACTTCTCTATTAGTGCCTCTGAGCTGCTCCCATGTCTGTCACCACGCAGCACGCACATGCTCAGAGAGATTTGATTTTGTGAGACTGACGTGACTTTTCCGCTGTCCTTCTCTCGCTTCGTCTCTGAAACAGGACACAGTTTTGTCACTTCAGATGGAACATTAGGGATTTTATTTTTTAACCCTGTTTGATTTGGATAAGGCAAAAGGAATGATGCACCAATGACTGAAATAAAAGAAAACTCATTCTACCTCAGTGGTAGCAGTAGTAGTAACAGTATTGTGACAGCAGAAGTATAAGAATGTGAAAATGTAGTAGTAGGGCTTTAACGATTATTATACTAGTTGACTAGTCTTTCGATTTGTCGAGTAGTAAAATTTATATTTCCTCCGTACATCGACATTTTTAAAACATGATGAAGGCATCTCGATAGAGAATATTTTTTTTAATAAATAGAATTATTGATGAAAACCAAAATAGTTATAAAAAGGTATTTTTAAAAAAAGTAGAAAAAGAAAGAAAAGCTTTATGTATGTGTTTTACTTTATATTATTCAGGCAATAAGATCATCAAAATATGATTGACTAGTCACGATTAGTCAATTAATCATTGCAGCAGCATATGTTCAAACCATCTTAATCTTAAAACTGTATCCACAAAACATGGTTTGGTCTTCTGGTTCTGCTCTCATGCTCCACTGGCAAAAGAGGAGAAAGAAATAAGTCACCTAGGTAACCGCAGGAATACAGATGTGGAAGAGGACAACATTTCATGGTAAGATGCATAAAAGGTCAGTCAGCCAACCACAGACTGAAAATAGTGGGACAGTGGCACACCAAAAATCTGATCATTTCAGGAGTTGTCATGCAAACACTTACATCTGATTTTTTGAACTATGCAAAAAAGAAAAAAACAAACAAATAAATGGTAATGTGACTAAGGGGTTTGTTATTTGTTCAATTCAATTCAATTTAATTTATTTTTGTAACGCCCAAAATCACAACAGTAGTTGCTTCGAGGGGCTACAGTGGAAAAAACAGAATCAACAATGTTCATAGGGATACAAGTGTTCATAGGGACTTTGGAAAGTGTCCCAGAATCCCGCGTCCTTAGACAGGATGTCCAAGTCCCCTGTCCTTAGACCCTCCTTCTCGGCCATGAAAACTACCAAACCTCTTTGGGAAAAAGTAGAAACCTGGAGAAGTTCCACAGAGAAGGAGAGATCCGACTCCTCGGACGGACAGGCGGACGCGCCTCAATTTGCAGATACACGCTGGAGCGCGACCCACTCAGGAGGAGAACACCAATTCTTCGAGGCCGATGAAGATCACAATTCATTGTACTTTGTCATCTAAATACAACAGTAAAGCAAAAAATCTAATTAACTGACACGTGTGACCATGTTTCCGATTATCAGATCTTCTCTGTACTGTAAACACTCACCAAAAAACAGATTGGTCACCTGACTATTCTAGTTATTTAAAAAATTGTGGCCATGTAAATGTGCCAGTGTAAACCACTAGAGTATGTTTTGTTACATAAGAAAAAAGTAAGGGCAAGGCAAGGTTTATTTGTAGAGCACAATTCTGTAGGCAATTCAATGTGCTTCACACAACAGGAAAAAAATGCATCAAAAGCCACAAAGACATGACAAAAATTACAAAACAGTTTAAGACATAAAAGAGAAGAGCGCAAAGAAAATCCTTTTCGTCATATGCACAACTAAACAAAACAGTTTTTTAGCTTAGATTTGAACAAATCCGTCAAGACCCGTCTCACATCCTCTGGAAGACTGTTCCAGATTTTAGCTGCATAAAAACTGAAACGCAGATTCCCCATGTTTAGTCTCTGACTCTGGCACCAGCAGGAGGCCCGCCCCTGAGGTCCTCAGAGTCCGAGATGGTTCATATGGCACTAACGTGTCCGAGATGTACTTTGGTGCTAGGCGCATGGAGAGACTTGTATACAAGCAGAGCTGCTTTGAAGTCTATTCTCTGAGCCACAGGGAGCCAGTGCAGAGACCTGAGCACAGGACTAATGTGATCGTACTTCCTGGTTCTAGTCAGGAGCCCGACAGCAAGCTGGTTCTGGATGTACTGCAGCTGTTTTACAGTCTCGTTGTGGAGACCAGTGAGCAGGCCCGTTACAAGTAGTCTAATCATACTAGAGACAAACGCATGGATAAGTCTCTCAGGTCTGGTTTAGACACTATACTTTTGATTTTGGCATTGTTTTAAGATTGGTAAAAAGCTGCTGACTGTGATTGATTTGATGTTGCTGTTTAAGTCTGAGTCCATTATTAGCCCCTAATTTCTAACTTGATTTGTAGGTTTTAGAGCGAGACCTGGAGGTGACTGCTTACACTTTCGCTTTTGTTTCTGTGGGCCAAAAACGATGATTTCAGTCTTTTCTGAGTTCAACTGGAGAAAGTTGTTTGCATCCACAAGCGTGAATCCACTCAGATCCAACAGAATTAAGACTGAGGCTTTTGCCCGCGGTACAGTGTTTCATGGATGTCATTTGTCACTTGACAAGTCACAGTGTCAGTGCTGTGATGAGGTCTCTAAAACCTGACTGGAAAACATTAAATGAGGTTGTTTATTAAGAGGAAATCAGTGAGCTGTTGGTAAGCAACCTTTTCAAGGACTTGCCCAAAATGGCAGAATTAGAGATGAGCCGTAGTTACTCGGAGTACTGGCGGCCATCAAGACTGCTCTCTTCTAGGAGAGGCTTTATGACCGCATTTTTCAGACATTGGGAATGTTCCAGATTGAAGCGACATGTTAACTATGTGAGTGAGTGGTGCTAACAAACTGTTCAGCACCCAGACTTTAGAAATCTGGTGGGTAACACACCGAGGCAGCATGTAGATGAACTCAGACTGGTGATTGATCTCCTGGACAGTTTTGTCAGTTACAGGTGCAAAATGAGTCAGCTCTAAGTGTGTAGGTGGTTTTAAGATATATTTATTAAGAATTTATAAAAACTACATTTCTCTTGGTACACCCTTAACAACACCCTTATTACCAAAAGCTTAGGATCATAATTCATGAAAAATGTATGGAAAAAAAATAATGAAAAAAATGCCTAACATCTAATAAGCAGTAATAGTGTACTGTAGTAAAGTGTTTCAAAAATGTCTATGAGCAGCACAATAATAATAATGCAGGACAATAAGGATTAGTGTGGACAGAATAAATATGAATTAACATTAATGGGTGTACCCAAAAGTAAAGTGTTTTAATGTACAAAACTGCACAAATTCAGTGCCTATAGACTCTTATAAAGTTTGTAAGCAGTATTCTAAAGGCTTTTACCGTTCCATAAGTTGGCTATATGTATTTTCAATGGGACCGTTTATCAAGCACCACAAATACTGCATACTGGAGTTGGAAAGTAGGTATTGACTCTTATTACTCGTTGGCAAATATTGCAAACAACTATTTGTCTGCACTGTCAAAAACATCAAAATGAATGTTTTTAATCCAAACAAATGGGATAGAACGTTTATATCAGTGCCAGGCTGCGTGCATATAACTGTTCTAAACACGTCACTCCTGGAAGGGTCTATTTAGGAGGTTTTTGAGTCAACTGACTTAAAGATGCACTATGTAACTTCTTTAGTGAGGGTTATCGACACCTCCTGTCCTCCAGATCTGTGGAGAAGTGAAACCACTCACAGTAAGATTGCATATTTGTCAAGAGATTTTTGAGCAATACAAACAACTGTAATTGAATAGATGCAAACTAGATAAGGTTTAATAACATGGAACTGTAACATCTTCATTAGTGACAACTTATAAAAGTTAGAACTTTTGGCCCCTGGTTTAAAACATGTGCTGATGTTGACTGTTTTGGATGGTGAAGGTGAGTGTTAATTGGAGCTATTTATCACAGCGCTTGGCCCATGGTGACAAGTACAAGCTCCTGCTGCTGTTCCATTATCCCTTCTGAAATAAGACAACAACATTTACATTTACACCCCAGGAACAATGCCGGACTCGATAGGGGGATAGGAGGAGAAAGGGGAGCGAAAGAAGGAAGGTTGTAGGAAGAATAGGTAGTACTCACAGCAAGAAGGTCCCTTGATGGTACCCATCAAACTAAAACAAGCACAGTGTAGACAAACAGTCATAATCAAAGTTTATACACTCTTCAGTTTTGGTTTAATCCTGGTTTAGTATTTATGTACACATAATTTAGTCCTAGTTTTGGTCCCACTATAGTTTTTAGTTTAGTCCCGGGTTAAATCCCTGGTTTAGTCCCTGTCTTAGTCCCTGGTTAAGTCCCTGGCTTAGTCCCTGGTTTAGTCCCTGGTTTAGTCCCTGGTTAAATCCCTGGTTTAGTCCCTGGTTTAGTCCCTGGTTTAGTCCCTGGTTTAGTCCCTTAGGCTTAGGTCTTGGGTTAGTCCTTGGTTTAATCCCTTGTTTAAGTCTTGGTTTAGTCCCTCATAGCGCTGTCCATGGTGCTGAAATTTGACAAGCTACTCCTTTGCTTTGAGAGACTGAATCAGTTATATTCGTGAATGGATCAGATGTGTACTCTGTAGCTTTTACATGTTTGAATGTTCCACAGTATGGCATTAAGCATACATATTGCATTTGTTCAATTATAGAAGTTTTTATTACTCAAAAATACCTTGTAAAACATGGATTTTTACTGTGCTAGCCCTCCGTACTCCAACAGGTCATTTCCTGACGGATCAAACCTGGAGCAGAAATCTGCGCGCATGATCCCGCATCACGTTCCGCCTCCTCCACTCTACTTCATCATGTAAAGACAATTCAAAGTGAATTATGGATGAGATTTACCTAAACATGAGCTGATAAAAAGTGGGTTTGATTGACAGGCGCAGACCAAGAGGGAGGGGCATAGAGTCGCTGCAGCAGAGACTCTCTTTAGTGAAAACGCTGTCATTAAACATTTGAACAAAACAGTAAAGTAGTGCCAATGCAAGGCGTTTAGCACTATATATTTTCATGCAGTGTGTGCTGTGTGTGTGTGCTGCATATGTGCTGTATGTGTGTGTGTGTGTGCTGTGTGTGTGCTGCGTGTGTGTTGTGTGCGGGTGTGCGGGGTGTGCTGTGTACTGTGTGTGTGCTGTGTGGTGTTGCATTATGTGTTGCTAATTGTGCTGTGTGTGGTGCTGTGTGTGTGTGTGCTGTCTGTGTGTGTTGTGTGCGGTGTGTGTGCGGTGGTGGCTTGTGTATGTGTGTGCGCTGTGTGTGGTGTTGTGTGTGCATGCACGAGGGATGACAGGTCTGCTGGTGTGTGTGCTATTTGTGCGCGAGGGAGACTTGTCATGTAAGTGTGTGTGTGTGGTGTGGTGGGGGGGGGGGGGGTTGTGTCCATGAAGCAGCGTTTAGACAGGGGACCCGCTTTAGATATAAACTTCATCTCCAGCTTCATGTCTTAACCTAAACACAATGAGCCAGCACCCTCGGTGCATTCGTGCACATGAGCTTCATTTTTGAAATGCAAAAAACATTAACATGAGTACAAAACACCTCTCTTCTTATTCCCTCACAAGCAGTTGTGATCAAATGAGTAATAGTTAAAGGGATTCAAATACATTGCGCACTAAACACACAACTGGCTCGTTTCTGAAAACTGCATACGCAGGGTGCAGAGTTTGGCGGACCAACGCACAATCCAAGTTAAGTTTTTTTTATAGATCCAAACTTAACATGGAACAACAAACATACGTTACTTTTGGTCCTCATTTGCATGTAGCCATTCTCATTTTTATAAATGAGACACTGATCTGTGACTTGGCCTGGTGACATCACCTGATTGCTCATTTCAGGGCAAAGCTATAATCCCATGGAGACAATCATCCCTTCCACAGAAAAGTTTACACAGTGCACTTTCTTCCCCAAAGAATGATTCATTGCTTAATTCCTTAATTAAGTAGTGATTAAACTGAATCCTTCTCATAAACTAATTTGTTCATTGTTTATTATTATTAGGTCTGCTTTATAAGGCTAATTAAGGTGTGGCTATTATAAACTGATTCTAACAAATGCATGTCAGATTTTGTCTATTTTGAATGAGATACATGATATTGGAAATGATTGTACTGGCTGTACTGCAATATCAGTGTTGCACATTGATGTAAGCAACAATGGCTGTAACTGGCAATAATAGTGTTGCAACTGAATTAAGAAAATCATGTCGTTTCTTTAACATTGTCATTTTAAAACTGCATATTCTGGAATATAGCTTTGTTAACAACAATCATTGTCAGGATATTAAACTCTTAATCTCCGTTAAAAATGAGTACATGCCTTAAATTTATTTTGCAAGTAAACGTGTCAAAATCACACTATGGAATTAAGAAAATCATATATAAAGTCAGATAGAACTTTTCTTAACATTGGTCATCAGCACTTGTTAAAACTGTACATTTCTGGACCACAAAGACTTGATGTGCTTGGGGGATATACATGATATCGAATCAATGTTGCCATCGTTGTGTTCCAAACAAAGAAATATTTTATTTTAATGACAACCGCAAATCATACTAATAGCAATATTGTGTGGTTTCTGCTAGCGCGGACTTCGTTGGATTAAACCACTTCTATAAACGAAAGGTTAGGAACTCTTAATCTCCTCCATTCTGACTTTTAGTTTGTTTTAGGATGTTGTGATTTTGGCACAAAGCCGCGTCCAACCATCGGACTCCAGCACATTATTTAATTTGTGAGCGGCCGGACGGGCATAAACGGATTAAAACGGAACTTTAAATAAACAGCGCTGTGTGTCTTCATCGTCTTTCGCAGCGCAGGAGAATTGTTCCTGTGGGGGGTCTCTGAGAAAGTGATGAGCTTCAGGAAGTTCATTTGATCTTTATCACTGTTTCCAGCAACAGTAACTATACTAATGCATATGAACCTAATAATAGCAATACAGTAGTAATAGTAGTAAACTGAATCCAGCACTGAATCAGAATTAGATAATCTAATTTTGAACTAAACAAACACGAACTAACCCAGCAAATAAACAAGACTAAAACCAGCAGGTTGTCTTTAAAATCCTTTCCTGTCACTACATAAATAGTAATCAGAATATGACAAGGTGAGAACAATTTCTGTTTTCATACAAAGGCAGTCTCCAATTCAACGTTCTTTCCAATTATGTTCCACAAGTCTTTCAGATTCCGAAATGTGTCCTCGTTAACAACTTACCGTTGTGTTTTCGGGGGTTAAACAAAGAAATGTCAATTTTATTTTAATGAACAAAACCGTGACAAAGAGCGTTCGTTTGATCACACGCAGATGTGGTAGTTCAGGCTCCGAGCAGCACGTCCAGGTAAACAAGGCCAACGCACCCACCAGAGAATGGCAACAGAGAGAGAGAGGAGGGGGGGGAGGGAGGAGAGAGAGAGAGAGAGTGGGAGGAGGTGGAAGGAGGAGAGAGAAGAGCGAGAGAGGAGAGAGAGGAAGGAAGGTATGGAGAAAGATTGGTGAGAGAGGAAGGAAGGAAGATAAGGTGCAAAAAGATGGAAGAAAGAGGAAAGAGAAGAAAGAGAGAGAGAAGGGAGGAAGGGAGGGGGAAAGAGAGAGGAAAGAAGGGAGGGAAGAGGAAAGAGAAGAGTGCGACGAGAAAGAGAGAAAGGAAGGAAGAGAAGGGGAAAGAGATGAAAGAAAGGAAGGGAAGAGGAAAGAGAAGAGAGAGAGAAAGAGAGAAAGAGAGAAAGGAAGGAAGAGAAGGGGAAAGAGATGAAAGAAAGGAAGGGAAGAGGAAAGAGAAGAGAGAGAGAAAGGAAGGGAGGGAGGAAGGATGGAAGGGATGAGGAAATAGAAGAGAGTGACGAGAAAGAGAGAAGGGCGAGAAGAAAGAAGAAGAGGGAGAGAGAGCAGAGAGAGGAAAGGAGGAAGGGAATGGGAAGGAGAGGAGAGAGACAATAGAGGGAGAGAGGGGGAAAGAGAGGAGAGAGAGGAAGGAAGGGAAGAAGAAAGAGAAAAGAGAGAAGAGAGATAGAGAGAAGGACAAGAAGAGAGAAGGAGGGAAGAGGAAAGAAAGGAGAGAGAGAGAGGAGAGAGAGAAGAAGGGAAGGGGAGAAACACTCTCTTTTTTAAATGAAAATGAAACGGTCAACATAATGGGTCAGAAAGGACTAAAACAAGGACTTAACCCGGGCTAAATGTATCCAGGTAAATGAGAACCGACCCAGGACATAAACCGGTCTAAACTAACGCCAGGCGCTGCACTCAAACCAGGACTAAGTAGAATAGACTAGTTCCACATAAAGAATAAACCCGAACAAAAACAGGATCGAATCAGGTCTAACCCAAGATCTAAACCTAAACTGAGGCTTATTCCAGTGTCTGGGAGGTCCTGAGCCCCCTGAGCCCCCTGATCCCCCTGATCCCCTCCATTGCAATCAAAGGGGAAAGGCAAACACTTGATTTCATTAAGTTAGCAAACCTTTCCCAAAACTCTAACCAACCAAATGATCTGTACCAATTACCAATTTCATTCAACCCCTTTCTCAGCGTTTAGGGCGTCACCACTGAACCAGGACTGAACCAGGACTGAACCAGGACTGAACCAGGACTGAACCCGGACTGAACCAGGACTGAACCCGGACTGAACCCGGACTGAACGGAACCAGCACCAAACCAGTACTGAACCAGGATTGCACCAGGACTGAACCAGGGCTGAACCAGGACTGAACCAGGACTGAACCAGGACTGAACCCGGACTGAACCCGGACTGAACCCGGACTGAACCAGAGTCAAGAGTCTAAGGAAAGAAAGTTGGCCTAAACCACAAAATCTCTCCAAAATGCAGACGGCATCCCTATGCAGTGATTCCAGTTTCACATGTTACACAGAAGGAAATGAGCAGCGACGGGAGCAGACTAATTCCTGGAGTGGGTGTAAAAAATGCATGGGGGGGTCGGTTATTAAAAGCAGATCATCCTAATGAGAGGAGAATATGAACTTTATGTGAATCTCAAATATTTATGTTTAATAGCCACCGCAA
>BJKM01000322.1:322500-332500 GCA_015082035.1 Chaenogobius annularis
TCAGATTGAAAATGACTTTAGTTTGGAAGTCAAAATGACTTGATTTTAAAAACATTGTCCAGATGAGTGTCTAAAGCACAAAGGTGCCTAATTTACCCCCAGCACAACTGGGTGTAGGTATTTAAATGTGTCTAACTAGTTCCCAGCTCTTCCTTCAGCACTTTGTTGATATTCACATGCATTCGTTTTAGACGTGGGATCGGCTTTAGAACAGCTTCTTTTTCAAATGGCAAAGTGACACTCACGCAGACCGCCCCAAGCATAGTCAACCTTATTTCCTCGTTTACAAGCTATAAAATACTTTATAATTAGATGCAGAAAGACACCGGTACTCTATTGGCGTAAACCAAAATGCATTTATTTACAAAAAAATTGGGCTTTAAATAATACACAAAATGTGGTCATTTCAAAAGGACAGACACACCAAAATCATTTAGGAAGGAGCGATGCAAGAAATACAAATCTTCAAATAATTTAAAATGGTCAATGTTAAGCTTTTATCTCACGTAGACTCATTCAAAATGGGAAGAGGAACCAACCTTTCAAATACTTATACTGACAAATACACACTGCCTGTCCAAAACAAAAGTCACCACAGGAAAAAAAGGGCCACACTCTCTAATATTTGGTAGGACCAGCTTTAGTTATATTACAGAACACATTTGCTGTGTTTCAATACAACTTCTGCAATATTAAAAGGTTAATTCCATCCAGTGTTGCATTATTTGTCACCAGTCGATCTTGTGTTGATGATGAAGAGAGTGACCGCTGCACAAAGCCTTCTCCAGCTCCAAACACTCGCACTGGGGCTCAGATCTGGAGTAGATTAGTTCCTGCTTCTCCTTAGATGTTTTCTCTGCTCGTTGCCATTGATTTGACAAACTGACATCTTTTCCATGACCACGGGATGTGTCAGTTTGGTTTGAAATATCGTATTGCAGCTGAAAGATGATCACCTGCCGCAGTTATCCAGTAGGAGGAGAGGAGCTGCTGTATTTGCTTAGTTGAATCCAATTACTCTATTTTTACTCCAATTACTATATTACTGAAGTAGGAGTAAAAGTATCAGAAAACTACACTGAAAAGAACAATTTGATTTAAAAAGTTATTAAAATAAAGGTAACTGTGTACTACTTCTGATTTGATTCACATTAAAAACCAAAATGTATTCCTCTTTTCAGTCGATATTTTTTTGCAACAAATTGTCTCGAGCTGGATTCAAACTCCCAATGCTACGGCCTGCTTCACACAGCAGGCATATGTGCAATCCACTCTGCCGCGAGCTGCACGCCAATGGTACTCTCCATCTTGACACCTGGACGTGAGCGTGTCATTTAAATCCATTTCAGGCTGAAATCCGTTGGAAAAATACATTTATTTTATTCCTTTTCTTCCATTTAACACCACTTAAGTCAGTCCGCGGCGCTGAACTCCTCATGTATAAATCTGTGAGGACGTTATTTGACATCTCAACTCTGGACTTTGACAAGAAAATTGTGTGAAAATCAGGTGAAAATGTGGTTTTTCTGTGTTTCTGGTCTGAACTTGTTTCTTCTCGAGATTATTACAATGAGTTTATGAATAACCAGGTGCATTTATTCCTTTGTGAATGCAAGAGGAGGGAGAGGGGTTTATGAGTCTAAACACAGACAAAAACAAGACCAAACCGAGACTAAACCAGGACTAAAGAGGACTCAACTGGGACAACAAAGCCAGGACGTAACTAAGAATGAATCAGGTCTAAACCGAGACTACAAAACTGAACAAGGACATGAACATTCTGACTTCAAATCACGACTAAACCAGTAACGAGGATTTCAGTACGGAAGTTGAAGCGCGACCAAATGACTCCCATCGAAAATTATAAGCGCTCATAATTTAGGTAATCGTCAACGCTTCCTTAACGAACAGGCTGGATCAGAGAAGTGTCTTGCCCAAGGACACAACAACACTAGTTACACGTACAGTATTCCTTTCCATAGTCACGTAAAATCTGTAATATTCAGCTCAATTGACGTCCTCTTGGCAGACATCACTTTGAAATGAACCTACTGATCAAAGCCCAATTCAGCCTCATATCCTGGTGTACGCACAAATGTCATCTATAAATTATGATTCCACCCTTTTGAAGATACGAAGATATGCGCCAATCTCTCATCAAGACTTGCAAATTAAATCAAATGTTGTAATAATGATTGTTGATAAAATACTGCGGCATTCTTAAATTTGGGAAAATTTAGCGAGAGACTAAAATATTTCCTTTTGCTCTTTTCAAATGTTGCGTCAAACGTTTGTAGATTAAAAAAAAAGATCTCCATAAGACCTGTTACCATGTGTTTTTAGGGTCTTTAATTACTTTGATATCAGTCTCACGAGTTCCTGTTCTATAAATTAAAATCATGGTTATGAAGGAAAACAAGTCCTCAGCAACTCAGTCCTGATTTTAAAATAATAACACTGTTTTTGGCCTATTTGAGTCCTGGGTTAGTCCTGGTTTAGTTTTTGTTTAGACCTGTTTTAGTCACATTCAAATTTTGGTTTAGTCTCACTTTAGTACTGGTTTAGTACCATTTCAATTGTGGTTTTGTCCTGGTTTCAATATTTTTGGACTGAAAGACTACAATATCTGGTACAGTGTGGAGTGAAGTTGTTTTAATGACTTTAAAAACACAAAGGAACACTTCCATTTGTTGATTTCAAACACACAACAGCAGCTATGTTTTTGAGGAGGAAGCAACAACAGGAACATTTATACTCACTAATTATGAAAAAATGTGTTTGTTTTTTATGAAGAGGGGTGCTGTCCAAGGTGCTCAAGCCTGTGGTGCATATAAATCCACATAATCCTAATAATTATTCAACTAATAAACAAAATGGTCAACATCAACATCATTGGTTAAATGACTTAAGACAGTTGCACACGAGAGGATTATTTCTCCTGCGATTTTAACACGTGATACAAAGTTTGCAGACCACAGAGATAAGGACGGATTGTACTGATGTTTTTTGTCTCACACAGAAGGACAGCAACACCACACTCACACTGGCCTTTTTCAGGAATGATTTGCAACAAGCAAAGGACTACGAAAGTGTCACATGAATGAAAACAAATACACAAGGATAGGAGGTGGCTTTCCATGCACTCTTATTAAAAGTGAAACTGAAACCAAAAAAAAAGAAATGTGTGAGGATTAAACCCTACTTTTAAAAGACTCAGAAGTGATGTGTTTACAGGAGGAAAGGAGCATGTTATAGTCATTATAGCGGCAATGACAAATGAAAATATTTGTACAAAATCCATGTTGCGTGTCCTCCATGTTACTTCTCCAGTTTAAGAGCCGTCACACAGAGCCTGACAGTCTAGCTGGGGGGCACAAGCTTGATCAGAGTGGCATATATTAATTAACCTTCTATGCGCTAAAATGCAATTAATCCTATGCATTGTAATTATATTGTGTATTCATTGTAATTACTATCCAGCAGCAGCTGTTCGAAGTCTGAAGTAATTAACATAAATTAAATAATATTCCATTTCAATAACATTTATTTCATACTGTATCACGTATACATATACACATACATATACAGATAGATACATGAAAACACATGCATATATATATACACACACACACACACACACACACACACATACAACTGCTTGCATACATGCCATTATCTACTCATGTGCATATTTCCATATGTACATATATTAGGATTTGGATGGAAAACGTGTTACCATGGACCCCCTGAGAAGCTATACATCCTCTAAATGGGGTCCATCACCATTGTGAGTCAAAACAGACAGATGGTTTGTAGCTTTAGATTCTTTATATTTTCCTTTTTTCTTTTAATATTGCCATTTATGCGCCATGTTTTTTTATGTATTGTTCCATTTATATTAATATTAAGTTAATTATTTGCAAATGAATTGGGTTTCTTTCATTGCACCTTCTTGGCATTTGCTTGCTCAGTAAGTAAATGCATTTGACCAGTTTGGGTGAATTGAGATGATAATTGGAACTCAAATGGAATTTTTCTGGATTAAAAATAAGTTTAAAATATATATATATATATATATATATATATATATATATATATATATATATATATACACATACATACATATAGGCAAGGCAAGGCAAGGCAAGGCAAGTTTATTTGTAGAGCACAATTCGTACACAAGGCAATTCAAAGTGCTTCACACAACAGGAAAAAAATGCATTAAAATCACAAAGACATGACAGAAATCACAAAATAATAGTTCAAGAGAAGAGTGCAAAGAAAAGCATTTCAGTCATATGCACAGCCAAACAAAACAGTTTTTAGTTTAGATTTGAACATTGCCAGAGTAGCGGCCTGTCTCACATCTTCAGGAAGACTGTTCCAGATTTTAGCTGCATAAAACTGAAACGCACATTCCCCATGTTTAGTCCTGACTCTGGGCACCAGCAGGAGGCCGGTCCCTGAGGTCCTCAGAGTCTGAGATGGTTCATATGGCACTAACATGTCCGAGATGTACTTTGGTGCTAGGCCATGGAGAGACTTGTATACAAGCAGAGCTGCTTTGAAGTCTATTCTCTGAGCCACAGGGTCATATATACATACATACATACTTACACACATCTCATAGCATTAAATAGGCACTACTGCTCCCCCCATGTACAAAGAGAAATACAATGCAAAGTAGGAGAACCTTGGCCGCGATACCAGTCATGTAGTATAATTCCCAGTAGATCACTTTTTAAATCCTTTTACATATCAATAGTGACAGCTTAATATCATTGTCGAATTCATTCCATATTTTTGGCCTCTATAGAAGACACTAAAGCTAGTACATTTGAATTTCCTGTTTTTCCTTTTCCTTTTTTCTTGTTTTGTGTGGGTGCATGGAGGAGCATAGTAGAATAAATTCTCACAATCTTTTTTTTTAGTTTGTAACTATACATGATACTTTTATAAAAATGCTTATTTTGATAGAAGTTACTTTCAGAAAGCTTTCGAAGAGGGATGGAAAAGAGGGATTTGTCGGAGAATTTGGCATGGACCAGGTAATTGCTCTTACGGCTTTTTACCACTTTCAGAGACTGAAGTAAATGAACAAAGGAAAAATGTAATACATGACGTGGTCAAAAGGCAGCAGACAGAGAGAGAATCTGTGTCAAACGTCATGGTCACCGAGACTGCTCTGATAGGGGATGGCGCACATTACAACGAGTTAAACAGCTGATTGTGCACGTGGGAGCAGCGAGGGCCTTTCACCTGGAATCTCCCATAGCTAGGATGCACTTGGTCTCAGTGTTGCCGGGACTTATAGCCATTATAAAAAATCATACCAACCTGGGGCCCTGTGTAAAAACAGCCCCCCCTAGTGCTAGCTCTGTAGTCACAACAGTCAGACGGGAAAACAAAATGCGAGTCAGACTGCCCAATCTGAGACATTTCATTCATATTCCCTGCCCAGTCCCACTGAAACTAGTCTGAAACTTGCTGTGCTAAATGTCAGATCTTGTAACAAATCATTCTTAATTAATAATTGTATTTCTTCTTATAATCTTGATTTTATGTTTTTAACTGAAACACGGCTTGACAAAAAACACAGGAAATGTAGTTCTAATAGAATCTGCTCCACCCAACTTTAAGTTTGAATGTGAAAGACAAGAAAACAAAATGGGGGGAGGTGTCTGTGCAGATGTTAGAGATGAAATAGCAGCCCCAGTAGTTGTCCTTTTGGGTGTTTTCAACATTTGAGTATGTATCATAGATATAGAGATAAAACAGTCTCCCCCTTTGAAGGGGGTTAATATTTCAAACGTCAATGTGGTCGATGTTGCTCTGTCTGATCATTTCTGTGTCTTCTTTGACCTGTCTGTTTTTCCCAAACCACCAGCTGGTCCTGCAATTGTCCGGAGGAGACACATAAATGACAAAAACTGTTTCTGGAAATGATAAACTTTGAAAATGTCTCATGTTCTAATGTAAATGACTTGTTGAACTCTGTTACATCTAGTGTTTTGAATGTTCTCGACACCATTGCCCCCTATGAAGGCTAAAATAGTTAAAAAAAATAAGCAGAAGGCGCCATGGAGAAATGATGATTCGGTCAGGGCACAGAAAAGGGAGTGCCACCGGGCCAAACGAAAATGGCGCAAGTCAAAGCTCCAAGTTCAGAAAGAGATTTACAGAGAGAAGTTGTACATGTACAACCTCATCTTATGTAAAACTAGGGAAGGATATTTTTCTGAAAGAATTGGAAATTGTAACAACTGGCGTGTGCTGTTTGCCACAGTAAACAGATTAACAAACCCTCCAGCTCAGCTGCCGTTAGAACTCATTTCCACATCCAAGTGTAATGAGTTTAAATTATACTTTAAAGACAAAGTTCAGGGCATTAAAAATGCTATGAATTCCCACAATACAAAAAATAACCCTAAAACCACCTCCACAGTTAGAGCTGACTCACTTTGCACCTGTAACTGACAAAACTGTCCAGGAGATCATCACCAGCCTGAGCTCATCTACATGCTGCCTCGATGTGTTACCCACCAGATTTCTAAAGTCTGTGCTGAACAGTTTGTTAGCACCACTCACTCAAATAGTTAACATGTCGCTTCAATCTGGAACATTCCCAATGTCTTTGAAAACTGCGGTCATAAAGCCTCTCCTAAAGAAGAGCAGTCTTGATGCCGCAGTACTGAGTAATTACCGGCTCATCTCTAATCTGCCATTTTGGGGCAAAATCCTTGAAAAGGTTGTTTACCAACAGCTCACTGATTTCCTCTTGATAAACAACTCATTAGATGTTTTCCAGTCAGGTTTTAGACCTCATCACAGCACTGACACTGTGACTTGTCAAGGTGACAAACGACATCCACCTGAACACTGACGCGGGCAAAGCCTCAGTCTTAATTCTGTTAGACCTGAGTGCTACTTTTGACACTGTCGATCATGGGATCCTCTTACAGACTAGAGGACTGGGTGGGCATCACTGGCACTGATCTAAATTGGTTAAGGTCCTATCTGGAATACAGGAAGTACTTTGTTGAAATTGGCAACTGGGGTGCTGCCCGGTGGTCGAGTGGTTAAGGCACAGCACACGTATGCTAGGTTCCTAGTATAGCCGCAGTGTCGAGAGTTCGAATCCTGACTCCCACATTTACTGCATGTCCTCCCCTCTCTGTCTCATTCACACTTTCCTCTCCTGTCTAATAAAGCCTACGGGCAAAAAAATCTTGAAATTGGTAACTGTGTCTCAGACCTGTGGGGTGCCCCAAGGGTCAATCCTGAGGCCCCTGCTGTTCAACCTCTATATTCTGCCGTTAGGTTAGTTGATACACAACAAAAATGTGTCTTATCACAATTGTGCAGACGACACTCAGATCTATGTTTCACTGACGGCAGGTGAATCTGGACCAGTGGATTCACTCTGTCACTGTATCCAACAGATCAGTGTGTGGATGCAAAACAACTTTCTCCAGCTGAACTCAGACAAGGCTGAAATCATCGTCTTTGGCCCACAGAAACAAAGAGAAAGTGTTCTCCAGAGTCTCACTCTAAAACATACAAATCAAGTTAGAAATCTGGGGGTAATAATGGACTCAGATTTAAATTTTAACAGCCACGTCAAATCAATAACGTCAGCAGCTTTTTACCATCTAAAAAACATTGCCAAAATCAAAAGTATAGTGTCTAAACCAGACCTGGAGAGACTTATCCATGCGTTTGTCTCTAGTAGATTAGACTACTGTAACGGCCTGCTCACTGGCCTCTCCAAACGAGCTGTAAAACAGCTGCAGTACATCCAGAACGCTGCTGCTCGGGTCCTGACCAGAACCAGGAAGTACGATCACATTAGTCCTGTGCTCAGGTCCCTGCACTGCCCCCTGTGGCTCAGAGAATAGACTTCAAAGCAGCTCTGCTTGTATACAAGTCTCTCCATGGCCTAGCACCAAAGTACATCTCGGACATGTTAGTGCCATATGAACCATCTCGGACTCTGGGGACCTCAGGGGCCGGCCTCCTGCTGGTGCCCAGAGTCAGGACTAAACATGGGGAATCTGCGTTTCAGTTTTATGCAGCTAAAATCTGTAAAATTCTTCCTGAAGATGTGAGACAGGCCTCTACTCTGGCAATGTTCAAATCTAAGCTAATGTAGCTAAAGCTGTGCATATGACTAAAATGACTTCCTTTGCACGCTTCTCTTTTATGTCTTAAATTGCAAAGACAAACATGTCTTTGTGATTTTAATGCATTTTTTCCTGTTGTGTGAAGCACTTTGAATTGCTTTGTGTACGAATTGTGCTCTACAAATAAACTTGCCTTGCCTTTTGTAATACTTGAAGTTTCGCAGTGTAAGTAGGATATGTATTATTCCATCACATTGCAGTCATTTTGACAAGCTCATTAATGTGTTTTTTTGAATTTTAAAGAATGGCCTATGTAGATTCCTAGAAATGTACTCGAGTCTACTTTTTGAATAGCTCTGTTGTCAATTTGATGTTATATTGTCATGGCTGCCTTTATGTCTGGGCAGAAAACAATCTAAGAGGTTTACTGATGTTTTTCTAGCTGGTCCATGTTCTTCTGAGATATAAAAAGGTTTGTATCATCGGCGAGAAGTATTTTGTGAGTGTCACTGGAACAATAAACAAAGTCATTGATACAAATTCTAAATAAAAGTGGCCCCACGTTGGACCCTCAACATTCACATATTGCTTCATTTCTCTACTCTGCCCCTGTTTCAGTGGGCACCACACCCCTCTTCTGCTCCTCTCACTCAGCAATAAAAGACTCACTTAACAAGCAGTAACTCTTTGGCAGGACGAGTGAACACAAGTCCTTAAAATCAAATTGTTACACGTACATTGAGGACCCTGAAAACGACCAATAATTACATTCTCCAAAACCCCCTCATGTCCAGTGTAAAATGACACTGATGAATGCAATGAAGATGTCAATCTCTTTTATACACCATACATGGACATCCAAGGAAGGACACAACGATGGTACCGCCCACTGTGGCAGCTGGCATTCCAGCAGTCACACATCCAAGTACCAACCAGGCCCATCCCTGTTTAGCTTGCAAGACACGAACAGGGCATAGCAGGCAACAAACTCCTGTTACATGGTTCAAAGCGTTGTCCTGTGATGAATGTGATAACACGTCCGCCTGACACCACTTTGTAAAACTGATCAAGTTTGCTGACGACACCACCCTCATCGGGCTCATCTCGGACGAGCAGGAGTCTGTCAGTCTGCATGAGGAGGGAGGTGGACCTGCTGGTGTCCTGGTGCAGGGGGAACAACCTGGAGTTCAACGCCCAGAAGACAGTGGAGATGATTGTGGACTTCATGTTAGTCACAGCCCCCAGCCCCCCAACCTTGACAGACTCCCCCATTACTACCATGGACTCCCTCTGCTTCCTCGGCACTACCATCACCCAGGACCTCAAGTGGGAGCCCACCATCAGCTCCCTCATCGAGAAGGCCAGCAGCAGAGGGTGTACTTCCTGCATCAGCTGAGGAAAGCCAAGCTGCCAGTGCAGATGATGGTGCAGTTCTACACGGCCATCATTGAGTCCATCCTCACCTCCTCCATCACCGTGTGGTACACTAAGCTTAAGCCTAAGCTCTACTTATGTTAAGAACCTGGCAATTTGAGGTTTTGGAGCAGCGACCGACATATGGTATAACAGAATCTCCCTGAACCCACAGACATAAGGAGTTCCATGACAAATAATCACTTAAGTGAGCACTACTCTCTCTACGTCTCCCCGAACTTGTGGAAAGGCGAATCAGGCTTGAAATCTGTCTAAAAGTCTTGGTGTGCAGCCGGCCTGAACAACGAAGGAACTACAGCCCTAGTGGTTTGTTGGTGCCAGATCATCTTGGCCAGTCCTGTTTCTGTTTTGAACTATTTTGTCTGTTTCTCAGTTTGTCTTATCTTCTCCTGCAGAGCCGCCGCAGAGACTCACTACTGTATCTACTCTCTTTCTCTCCTCCT